>JADLZL010001904.1:0-407050 GCA_015844335.1 Chrysopogon serrulatus
AATATCATTATTACATTGGTGGTTGTACTTTTTAAGACATAAAGTTCCGCATTTTCCTAATTTATTTGGGGGTTCATCTAGCCTTGGCTTTAGCTTGCAATTGAAGTACAACACATGCTAAGGATGAGCAATGGCATATCCAATATGTAGAAGTGTTTGTACCCAATAATTCGAATTAGAAATGTGCAATTGCCCCTTTAGTACAAGAAAATGGTGTCATAATATATGGTTTCTCTTCCAAGATTTTGCAATGCAAGGATGACAAATAGTTGCTAGATGAAACATAAAGCGAGGACAACAAAGAGATTTGACCTAGTTTGTTTGATTTATTTTTTTAGAATGATAGGCATTAAACAATACATAGGTTTCCATAGGCCAAAGCCTTTGGGCACAACATTTGGTATTAGATGAACAATTAAGCCACATCGAGACCTGATACTACCGCAAGTGACATCAAGGACGACACCATGGACTTGATGCATGCGACCTTGGCATAGCTAGACTACCTAGTAGCATTGGAGATCCAGTTTAAGGGCCTTTATCGACAATGTGCCCTCAACATTGCTTTTTATCGCCTCGAGCATGGCTAGCGCCAGCTATTTCTAGCCAGTCATGGTGGAGAGCGTTTGCAATAATGCAAGGAGGGGTCAATGGGGGCTCATACAATGTCACAAGATTGGCTTCCCAATATTCAATGGCCACGACGGTCTCCTACCCTTCAATCAATCACAACCCTATTATGACAATATCAATATTAATAGTGCATGTTTTTCCTCCTTTGAACAACAAAATGAAAAAAAATAGGGACGGAATTACATGCAATACAAGTTGTCATGGTCAGTATTTGTAACTTGCTGTGAAAGAGGATCGCATATGACTGGATTGCCAAATATCATTTTATAGAGAAGTGTCTAAAATGAACAAGGAGGCTGAAAGCGGTGCTCCTTATTCACATTTCACACATAATCATTTTTTACTTGTAGTTTATGTTAGAGAATCCATGAGAATCACTCTCAAACACAAAAAAAAAAACCTTCTCATAGAGAATCTAGAAGCAGGAGCTCAAATAAATAGGCCCTAAAACTTGCACCATTTCATTTCATCTTTGTTGGAGAAAGATTGGACATGTGTGCAATGGGTATGAATAATTGCTTACACATTATTTAGAGATGGAAATGATTCGGTCAAGGTAATGTGCACAATTAGATAAATACATATGCATGGTTGAGAGAAGATCCTCACATGGTACAATAGGTACAAAGTTGTGCTTAACCTATCAATTTAGGTTTAGGAAAGGCTACTAGATAATTATTCTTCATAGCAAGTGGAAGACATATTTGGGTACAAGTGACAGTAAGCTTAATGGCATATTAGTTAGCAAATTTGTTGTACATAACCTTATCATTTTGAAAATAGTTTTCTAAGATTGATGATGTAGCCTTTCCAAAACTATCCCTCCTTAACTTAGCATTTGAATGTCCTTATTATGGTTCATTGATGATGAAATTGACATTGAATTGAGGGATGGTTGTGTGTGACAACTAGAGATTGGAAAGTCACATGCCCTTCCAAGATGCAATGACAAGAATCGTAACTTAGATGCTATGTGACATCTTGGTTGGTTGTCTCGTGGGTTATCCTATACTACTGATACAAAGGTCGTATCATATCCTTATTCCTTAGACTCTAGTTTGTCTTTAAGCTCGAGCTGACATAGTATTGTCTCCATGTGGTTTTTGCACACACAACAATTGGTTATCTAAGCTAGACCAAGTTGAGAGTTTCCTAAAGATGAAGTTGGTGATGAGATTGCATATAGTATGATTAAGATAGCTAAAGCAACATGTAGAGTGAGAAAATCTTAGTTTTTTCTAGGAACAACCAAATTATTTATGGTGTGCCTTGTGCAAGTATGAAGTGCCATATCCCAACATCATTGATGAAAGATAAATCTCAATAGGTAGTGTCAAGGACAAAAATCTAGGAAAATACACATTCAAAGTGAAGAGGAAGAATACTAGACACTATGATCGGCTTGGAACCATAGAACTAAAGTTTAGACTTGAGTATGTATATAGCTCTTGGAGAAGAATGGCTTCGTTGAGCATTGCACATAATTTGTGGTATATGAATACTCTACTTAACATGTATGGCCAGCAGTAACAAGGATCAATGATGAAGCTGTCGATGCCTCTCAAAGAGGATGATGGTACTAGCATCTACCAAAAATGGACAAATTCCTTAGTGTTCTTTAAATTGGGGTCCAAGGCGCCAACCTTTGGTTCATTGATGGACAAGATGGTTATTGAGGTAGTAGCACCCTTTCAATGGCTAGTTTTTTATCCTATTGTCCCTTGTATGGTTGTACCTGAATGCTTGCCTACTAGTGATGACCTACTATAGTGCCAATAGAGTAGATGGTGATTGTAGGTAGTTGATTCCATGAAGGAACATTGAATGGTCAAATTTGAAACATCAAACTAACATGCCCAAAATCTCACACGATTATTCCGTGGATGTATGAAGACCTTGAGGCGCATACAATACTCGTTGATGATGAGCATTAGGCTATTGATAAATGGATCATTAGTTCACCCTCAAATTCAATGTATGTCCCAAAGTTGGCGTTCCTCTTGATCTCTTCTCAAGTGGCATCAGTAGTACCAACTGTGTTGCTGAAGTAAGCGGTAGGCATAGCTTTACCTTTGTTGAGCTCAATGATGGAAAAAGTCATTTTTGATGAATAGTGTTTGCCATCTCATTTATTGTGCATTTGCCATTATTTCATCATATGCTTCAGAGTAGTGGATGAGGTATGCAAGGCAGAAGAACATGATTTTGTTGCCATGGGTTGGTCTCTGCGGCCACCAAAGCACGATGCCCATAAGTATTTGCTATGCTCATAAGTCATGACCTTCTCTTATTTTGTCAACACCATAATCTTGATATAGATCTTTAGTGGATTATAAAAAGACATAGATCATAGATTACAATACTTAATTGTTGTTGAACCTACCAACCCTGGTGCCAACTGCTAAGATCTAGAAATTGCTCAAAGTACTACTCCACTCATAAAGTGTAACAAATGGCAACCAACTTAGTTAGAGAGTTGGTGTCACAAATTGATCTAAAGCAAATATTATTGAGTTCGATGCAGAGTTCCTTGGTTGGTGTATTGTTTCCCCTTTCTAGCATACTACTAGATGAGGTATAGCATCACAAACAAGCCACTAAACCAAGGTAAAATGATCATCCTTACTTTTAAACTTAGGAAAGTGAGCTTCTGTAAGTGTGGGCTCACTAAAGCGAGAGATCTGTTGGCCCATTCCCTAGCTTTGCTTCTATCAACCATGAGGGGGTTTGTTGGAAGAAGTTATACCGTCATCATTGTGATCTTAGAACTTACATCAACACCATCAAAATCCTAACTATTGGGGAACCAAATTGTGATAGTGTTGTCACTTAAGAGACCACAAATGGTCAATCGTAAGTGTGTCATTAGTTCATCATGGATAATATTGATAGTATCTTGACGGTGTGTGATGGTGATGGCACTTAGCTATATGAATTGAAATTTACCTTGTTTTATTTCCTCTTGGGGCTTATCATTCCCACACCCAAAAAAAGTACCAACAATGTATGTTTCTCTCATCTTACAACAATGTAATTAGTGATCAAATGAGCCAAAGTGAGATGGATACCATCCTGATTAAAATATGGGTGCATCAAGGGTTAGCCGTCAACCCCTATCTGTTTTCCTTAGTGATTGATGCGGTTAGGAGGGTCATTATTCATAAGAATATGTCCCTTGGTGTATGATGATGAGTGCTATCTGATTAAAGTTGAGTGGGAGTATGTTGGAAACTAGAGTTGTGGTTGCATTCTCTATAGTCAAATGGTTTAGACTTAGCAGAACTAAGACTAAGTAGAACATGATGATAGAGATTGTAGTTTGGAGGATCATGTAGTGCCCAATGAGATACCTTTCAACATACATTTGAATGCGATTCTATCTAGAGATTAAGTAAAGAACTTAACAAAGAGAATAGATTATAGTCCTTTAAAGAAAGGAAATGAATATTTGCCTCAATCATAGGATTAATTTGATGCTAAAATGATTTTGTGGTTAAGTCAAATAGCGGTGTCATTTAGAGCTAAAGCGTCTTTTGTGGCAACAGCGAAATAATTGGTGATATTGTAATGGTAGATCCAATAAAAAAGGTATAATGAGCTATTTAGAGCCCTGAGTGAAATGGATGAAATGCCAAAAGATCTAGAGTTTTTCATAGATGGTGAGGGATATCCAATCATGTGTTACCCTAAAAAAGTATCAACAATAAATGTGGATATCTCCCTTCATTATTAACCCTTAGTGGAATTAGAAATAACAAGTGGAAAATATTCTCGATAAGCATAGGTCTTAATCAAGAGGTTGCCTATGGGTTAAAAGCATGATTTTTATAGTAATGTCTAAAGGTTCTCAAGCTTTTTGTTTTTGGAGAAAGTTTGAAGCCAACTTGTTGCTAGAGCTAAACAACAAAACTTAGTGATAGTCAAGCCATCAAGGTTACTACTTAAAGAGAAACATATCATGTGTTGGAACCGAGACTGGGCTCAACTTCCGGTCCGGCCTAGCTCACTGTATGCACGAGCTGGGCCTGCACAGGCCCAGGCCTACTGTAGCACACATAAAAGGTCTAGGCCTACTTCAACCTAAAAGACTAACTTGATAGGTGAGAACTGCTACATCTTATATGATGTGCTTCCCCACCATCGATTATCATTATGGGACTAACCCAACAATCTCCCCCGTAGTCACACATTGGATCCAACTCTTTTTAACTCACACCTGTGTGGCCAAGACGTTGTCCAGACGGACTTTCCCGCCAATGTGTGACCCTACCGAGATTTGTTGCGGCTTTCTTGGACGGCTCAGATACAAATTGTTGGAATCAAGACTGGGCTCGGCTTTCGGTTTGGCCTAGCTTCGGCCAGACACGTGAGCCGGGCACCTGACAGCCCAGCCCAGCCCTTTGGAGCATACATATCAAGGTCTGGCCCTACCTCAATCCAAAAGACTAGCCTGATAGGTGAGAACTGTCACGCCTTATATGATATGCTCCCCCACCATCAATTATCGATGTGGGACTAACCCAACATCATGTTCTTTTTCACATAATTTGCCATATGGTTGTGTTTGGGTTGTGGAGGTGTGAGGCACAATTTGTACAGGTAGCTTGCTGTCGTCCACCTACTTGAGTTTTAGAGTTTTCAGATCACCCTCTTTTTTGGAGATGGGGATAAATTGTGACCATACCTTTTCTATTGCAATTTTTCTTTAAAACCACTAATTTAGCGACTGCAACATTACTTGACATCATTAGATGCATTCAAGTGTTTTATTACAATAGACCACCTGATAGGTGGATTAGAGTAATAGTTTTGATTTGTTATTCCAAGGAAACAATTTAGCTTGTTGGTTGATGTGCATGTACTTAGTCAAATTGAAATTTGATTCCAATGCAAATTATATCTAGCTAAAAGATGCAAAGCCAGCCATCAACAATCATTCTATAGTACATTTACAATCTCTTGATGCCAATGTTTAGAGAATAATACTTTAGTCATCGACTAATTCATGATATTGTTGGCAGTATACTTGGACATTGACTAGCCAAAGTTCTAACTTGAAGACCTAAATGCAACTAAACAATTAGTCCTTATCATGAAAAGTGTTAACATATATCGCTATATGGTTTACTAGAAGTATGCCATGATGTCCCAACATATTAAAGGACTAGAGTAAACCCTAGGAAGGATAGGAAAAAAAACCAAGATGCACATAAATTGCCATCTACATTGTGCTCCACTCTTGAAAGTCTCAAGGCTTATGTTGGTTTATCTACCATTGGAAGAATAGGATATGATCATACACCATTCATGCATGCCCACCTAGCTACATGCAGCATTTGTTCTCAACCATATGGAAGCATGGTGGGTGGGAGGAGCAAGTGATTGCTATGGTTCACATAAAAATTTCCCCATGCATTTGAACTAGTGTGAAGTGGTTGCATGTCTTATTGGATTTGTAGATAAGTAAAATCTTTGCACCGGCACTAAGGGGTTTCATATGCAAATAATGGAATAGAGTTGCATCTCCAACAACATGCAAATGGGCACACACATCATCATATTGACTCAAAGATTGCCTCTAACTATGGTTCCATGATGTGTGAATAGACTCTTTACCACTTGGTGTACAAGTTTGTGATGCAAAATATACTATCATTCTTATCTTTTTACATTGGTTTTTCTTTAGCATTTATGCCTTCATCAATGGTAAAAGAACTCAAAGTCTATGTGCCTCACGTGGAGAGTCCAAATTTAGGTTGGTGGTTTGCTCTTTGTTGCTTCCTAGACATAAAAGAACTTTAACCATAACCCTTTGCCTACACTACCAAACCGAATTCATTTCACTAGTCAAATTCCGTGGGATGATCAGTGATGTCATACTCTATGTTACAAAGTATTTGTAGATGTTTCATTACTACATTACACATATATATAGTTTGGGAGCACGTAAGAGTCAAGTTCTGTTAGCCATAAGATTCGAAAATGCTTGTGAATAGTTATTTTCCCCCCCTTTTATTATGATTTTATTATGACTGGTGTATCCTTAAATCTTCAATGTTTGAATTGAAACATATTTTTCCATGCTGGTATTGTTTTTCTTTATTTTAGAAGCAAAGATAACCATTTCTTCATATTACAAGGCCTTGCTTCCTAAATAGCTGAAGATAATAAGATAAAAAAGCACTTGTGACCAACCTTTTTCAAAGTTCATGTACATAATTTTTGTTTCTCTTTTGTGTGGGGACATACAGTTCGATGTGGTGAGGATCCCACTAAACTGAAATAAACTTCATGGCTTCAACCATACCTCTAAAGTAAATAAGTTATAGTTGCTAATTACACAATGCAAAATATGCGTCAATATAAAACCATCATGTCATAAGCAATAATGTTTCAAGAGATATATCCATTCCTGTGGTTATCCCCTTTTCGCTCTAAGAGGTAAAAGCACCATATTGGTTGGACTTGTTAAGGCATAAAATTGTAGAAATCAAGCCCAAACATAAGAAGGCCTTATAATTAATTTGCAGGGTTATGCACAATATGTGCCAATATAAAATGGTAATATCATGTCTTATAAAGTTTCAAGATACATAACCTATGGCCATGAATACATATCCTATCAAGTGTGAGTGCACATTTACTATCCAACATTCTGAAAAGATCAAAATTTTGATAGACATTATTTTCTTGTAAATTAATTAGCAACTGTGGATGCAGGCTCTGGCCAAATTTCAAATACTATTTGTTAAAGCATAATATCTATCTGAAGTGTTGATAATACCAATCTGGTTCTGGTCAACTTTCTAATACTCATGTTTTAAACACTCAAATAACATCACATCACTCCAAACTGCCTTTGTAACTTAGGCTGCAGTATGCTGCAGTATTTCAGTGATTTTTAGTACTTGATCTCTCTGAGATTGTGCACAATATCAAACAAGTGCAATAGGTAATTGGGCTTGGTTGTTGAGTTCCACTTTACCCCCTTGTTTAGCTCTGAACGACAAACCATAAAATAATATACCACTTTGTCTGCAGCTTTATAAGCAGCAGCAACAACAGCAACAACAAAGTCTTTTGTCCCAAGCAAATTGGGGTAGGCTAGAGGTGAAACCCAAAAGAGACACGAAATAGAGAAACACATAAAGGACACAAGACACATGGAGTTAGGGTCACGGTTCAGGCACGTTGATTGCTAGTCTCCAAGCGCTCCTATCCATAGCTAAACCCTTGGAGATATTCCACTCCTTAAGGTCTCTCTTAACCGACTCGTCCCAAGTCAGTTTAGGTCGACCTCTACCGCTCTTTACATTGTCCACCCGCTTTAGAATCCCCACTACGCACCGGCGCCTCAGGAGGTCTCCGTTGGACATGTCCAAACCATCTCAACCGATGTTGAATCAATTTCTCCTCAATTGGTGCCATAAATATCGTCGTTTCGGACTCTATCCCTCCTTGTGTTGCTACACTCAATTGCTGGACATGTCGCCTTTTTGTAGGCCAACATTCAGCACCGTATAACATGTCCTATAAAACTTAGAGAGCGAGGCACGAGCTGATAAATAATTCGAGTAAATCTGTAACCTTCATTTAAACGACGAAACATTGAAGAGTGAGAAGTTTATTCACTATACTAAATTGGTTACGTATATGTAAGACCGTAGTTGTCTAAATAAGCTTTATACTCCAAGCTTACAAAGAATTATCTAGATGTAAAGAGCTCAGGTATAAGCTGCAGGAAACATATTATGCATTTTAACATATAACCTTCGTTTATAATACTAGCTGTGTGATAGAAACATGGAAAAAAAGGATGTGAAACTTTATGAATTCTAATTTCAACTTATTGCATCCAAGCTATTTGATGCATTTTATGATCCATGTTTTAGAATGAGATAAATCCAAGCATTTGAATATGTAAAGATATAGCTAAGAATTTGTGAGCTTCACAATAAATCAGCTGTACCCTAAGTTCTGACATAATTTTAGTAACTTCAATTGTCTCCTTTTTCAGTGTGCAGAAAACAATCGAACGTTATAGAGCATACACAAAGGATAATGTCAGCAACAAGACAGTACAGCAGGATATTGAGGTGACTTGTTATATTTTTTGTTAGGCTTCTTATGGTGTTTAATTTCAATTCTTGAATGTCAATTTTATCAGAGGTTTTGTCTCTTCTGTGGATGATCCTTCCTAAAGCTAACTAGCATTAATGAGCCTCTATTTCCAATGGTTTGATATACTTTTATTGGAATATTGAGGTGACTTGTTATATTTTTTGTTAGGCTTTTTATGGTGTCTAATTTCAATTCTTGAATGTCGATTTTATCAGAGATTTTCTCTCTTCTGTGGATCATCCTTCCTAAAGCTAACCAGCATTAATGAGTCTCTATTTCCAGTGGTTTGATATACTTTTATTGGATGTCCATTATTTCCCAGCTGATGATGCTTCTACTGAAACCTGAAGCATAAAAGTATACTGGAGTGAAGCTTTGGCAGGGTACAACTAATGTACAGCTGAATATTTTAAAAGAACATGTGTTGTTGATATGATAAGACCTTGAACAAACAAAAGTGCAACAGTCAAACTATTTTTTAGAATCTTCAAAACTTAAAACATATGCTGAATGTATTTTGTAAGATTTTTAATGTGAGTTGTGATCTAGTCTAGAAGGAAGCGCATAGGTATTGGCTGGTGCTGTTGGCATGACTGCAGTACCCCCCCATCCACCAAGAGTTTCATCAGTGTATAGGTGTGATATATGATGTGGTAGTTTTGATGTAGTAGTGATACTAAGATTGTCTGGTCCGAATTTATATTGCAGCAAGTAAAAGCTGATGCGGAGAGCCTGGCAAAGAAACTCGAAGCACTTGAAGCTTACAAAAGGTAATTATTTAGCTATGAAATACTGATATCCTTATGTACCGGCCCACAAACTAATTTTCGCTGAGATGCAGGAAACTTTTGGGTGAGAGGTTGGAAGAATGCTCCATTGAAGAACTGCACAGTTTGGAAGTCAAACTTGAAAAGAGCCTCCATTGCATTAGGGGAAGAAAGGTTAGTTGTTTCCCCCTAGTCGTTTTACAGTCTGTAATGTTCTAACAAATGAATCGAAGCTGCATACATATGCGCACAAGCAGCTGACAACCTTTATATTTGATCTTGCATGACAGACTCAGCTTCTGGAGGAGCAAGTCCATAAGCTGAAGGAGAAGGTCAGTCCTCGCCAGCTTCTTGTCCTACAGCCACATAGAAACATCAGAATACAGAGTTAGCAGTAGTTCCTAACTTGTGCTTTTGTTGCGTCAACACCAAACAGGAGATGAATCTGCGCAAGAGCAACGACGATTTACGTGAAAAGGTAATGGTGGAGGAACATTTTACAGCCATGGGAAGACAAACGCAAGGACCCAGCGACAGACTTTGATTATACTGCTTACCTCGACCTCCCGTGATATCTTATGTGCATACAGTCATGGATTTCTCCCAATTCGCTAGCGTACCATTTCTGCAAGATCATGATGCATGCCCATGGTATATCCTGATGGAAGTCTTGTGTGCAGTGCAAGAAGCAGCCGCCGATGCTGATGGCTCCTCCGCCGCCTCCAGCGCTGGCAGTCATCACCGTGGAGGACGGTCACCCGGAGCCGAAGGACGACGGGATGGACGTGGAGACGGAGCTGTACATAGGATTGCCCGGCAGAGACTACCGCCCAAACAAAGACAAGGCTGCAGTAGGGGTCAGGTCAGGCTAGCTAAGCCCAGGCAGACCGTGCACAGAGAGGCTGAACCAATGCAAGCTAGCTGAGAATAATCTTAGATCTCTGGTGTGGACTGGAGATGCAAGCCAAAGCCAGGCTGATAATAATCAGTCGCGTCGTGTTTTACAAACCTGTGTATCGTCCGTGGATGCAGACGCAAAGGCACATCATGCGCCAAAACGTCCGTCAGAGAACACCTATCCTTCTTTCTCCCTGTAGCTGCTCCTGCTATCTTCTGTGGATGTGGATCCAACCAAAATCTCAAGTATATTCTCCTGCTGATGAAAGCCGCTGTTCTGCTCTGAGACTTGCAGCATGCATGCACCGGTGCGTGAGCTTCTTCCTGGAGAAGATTTTAGTGGGTGGGGTGGGGTGGGGACTGGGCGATGCTGTCATTCATTCATACTACAGTAATGGTTGATATGAAGGCACGGCATGCACACGAGGAGACCCTGTTCGGTTTGAACGTTTTTTATATATAATAGGGTTAGGGTGTCGTCGTGTCGATTGGGCGACGCTTGGGCCTTTGCGAGTCAGCATGGAAGGCTGGCCGAGTCTCTTCTGGGCGGGACTCGACGTGTCGACCAGCCAGCCGGTCCGGGAAGCGAGGAGGCTTCTGGAGCCCTCGGTGGAGAGTTCTGGTCCACAGTACACCCTTGATGACACATGGCATCTTCTACTAGACGAATTTTGTACCATGAAACTTGGCACCTTATTTTGCCACGTCTCCGGCACCTCCATCGGCCACGTGCCCATGTCAACATTCAATCGGCAGCTAAGGCTATCTGCAGTGCGGCACGCCATACCATCCTGAATGTCTCCACATCAGCTAATATACCGGAAAAGCAACGGCAGCGGGTACTGGGAAACTTCCGCTACGCACCCATTATCCTTTAAATGTGGCGACTTCCAGAGCTGTGCGGCATGCACACCTCGGCTTGCGGAGTGAGGGGACCAGGGAGAGAGACAGGCTATAGGAGAGAGAGGAGGGATGGGATGGCAGCGGGCCCCATGATTTTTTTGCTAAATAATGTTATAACTCACAAACTAAAAGTACAAATTAAATTTTGATTACACCATTAAATTCGTTTCAATAAATCCTTCAAAACAAGATCTCACATGGATATATTTGGATAAAATTTATACAAAATGATAAGTGGGGCCGTGTGGTTGGTAGTTGGTATAGAGTATGAGATATAAAGGATAATGGATGCGGAAGAAACGTGTATAGAGGAGAGAATCTTGATGATTAGGATGTATAGAGGATAGAAATAGAGGACGATGAGTGCGGATAGTTTATACTGTCTAGTCAAAGAAGATTCTCTGGAAAGATCCATCCATCCTCTATAGCATACTCTATTCGGGGGGCCTACTTATCACTTTATCTAAATATATTCATGTGGGATCTAGTTTTGAAAGGATTTATGCAACAAATTTAATGGCCAAGCAATCGAAATTTAATTTGGTTTTGGTTTGTGAGTTAAAAACATTTTTCATACAGGGGAAAAAGAGTTGGACACGCTCTCCAACGCACTCTCTCTCTTTCTTGTGCTGGCTCTCTCGGACGCGCTGCATGCACGCGGGCCCGTGCTGCACAGTACCGGAGATACTGGACAGCCGTTTGCAGGCGCCAGATTCACCGGACGGGAGCGCATGGCGTGTGCCATTCCGGACGCCGCTGCAGGCTTCTATCCGGAATATTTGTTGACGTGGAGGCGTACCGGACGCTTTGCCGTGCCGCACTGCGGACAGCCTAACATCTATGGAGTAGAGTACTCGTACTGCCCCGTCTCTTCTAGAATAGTCCCGTTGACATTGCCCCAGGTAGTTTCCAGTCCCACCACGACTACCTTCTTTTCTTTTCCAAAAAAATCCTCCTTTTCCCCTGGCGCGGTCAAACTTCGTACGGAGCGAGCAGATCTCTCGGCTTCCAGCAAAAATACAGGCGAATGGTAAAAGCACAGCCGATGTTTTTCTATCGTTCCAGTGTTCTTTTGAATGATAGATGCCCTTGCGTGTTTTTTTCTTGATAAATCATTTTTTATTTCTCGATTAATAGATATTTTTAGCCAAGATGTTTGCTTGATGCATCTTTTTATAAGGTGTAGCTAGAGATGACACGGAAACTACACTTTAACCATTTATTTATGTTATATTTTATGTTTTTAAATTTATAATATTTGAATAGTATATTTAATCACCAAATCTAATTATATCAAGTTTTTTAGTATAATAATTAAAATTGTTGGCTAAACTATTGATCAAAAATTTTAAATTTGACTCTTGAAATTTATAAACGTCTTATAAAACTAGGTAGCGTGCCTGCAATGCGTTTCTTTGGGGACGGCTAAACTTTACCCGACGAATATTTACATTGAACGATTGAAACTTTACCTGAGGTCATAGCTGTGCAAGAAAGGTTCCCTCACAAAGACATATTAAACCAGTAGAACAATGGAGGTTAATGTCATTTCAAACTCTCCACCTACAAGACCATAATAAAACCCCACGATGAAGGCTGCACACACAAGATATTTGCTTGCTAATCAACAAGATCTAAACTTGGTAAAAAAATTGTTTTCACATGCTTGGCATCGTATGCTTGGAAGAATGGCAGAAAGCCAATAACCAATACAACTTTATTTTTTTTTTTTTTTCATTTGGACTAACAAAAATTATATGCTGGTTACACACATACATACTTGTAAACCAAGTCTAAATCCACCATTGTCCTCAAGCTAAAAATGCAATAACTGAAAAGAGAAGTGTTAACAGACTTGTTTGCTGCAATTACACAATATATCAAAGTACTTGGATATTTAAATGTTGCATCCTGCAACGATGCGACATTATCAGCCAAATCGAATGATCTTGAAACCACCTTGAACCACGAATCTGCTCTCTTCTTCCTGTGTGCCTCATCCAGTTTCGGGTGGAAGACTGTCGTGTTCTCCGTATGCAATCCTGCAAATACCTGCTCTTTAGTCCAGACTCCTGCAGCCAACCCAGTAACATATGCAGCTCCAAGGGCTATGGCCTTTATGTCAGCTGGTTTGACAACAGGGCTGCCTAATAAATCAGTCTGCAGTAGGAAGTAACAAGCTATCGTCAGTCATCCAAAGTAGACAAATGCGGATACCGTGAATTTTTGTGGAACACATATCAGTAAGCAGACAAGTGTTATGCTTACACTGTCAACTGAGCTGCTGATGAAGCTGTAGAGCAGGTCATCGGGGTTGCCATTGCCGCAAAGCTACTGAATTGGGTCTTCCAACTCTGAACTTGATGCCAGGGGCGCCATTGATGAAGGCAGTGCTGATGCTGGATTGTCCAAACCCAAGACAAATAATCCAAAACACTGGTCATGTAACACCGAATTGAATGGAAATTTGCCAACAAACATAACTCAAATACAATGGACTGCTTGTTTGTTCACGAGAGCTTGGGAAGCCCTCAGGTACTCTCCTGATGATCCATTTTGATCAAGAGAGAGGGGATGATCCTAGTTCCTAGCACTCTGGGTCATCAGATTTGATTCTCAACATGCATGTCAGCTCTCATTTTTTTCCTGTGAGATATACAAATCAGCACAACTGTAAGAATTGATAGCTAGGTTCTGAATAAGAACCAACAAAAGGACATTGGTAAAAAATTAATGATATCCACAGATACGTGGAAAATCGAAAAAAACACCATAGATCAGACATTGACCACCACCAAACATTGATTGGAGTATCACAGGCCTACAGCAACAATGTGGCCCTAAAGGTACTAAGCAATATGCTGCTCATCAATTATCAAAACAAAACTAACTACCAATCTACAGTTGTAGAAGCAAATAGTAATATCATCCTAATCCGAAGGAAATTAATGCAGTCAGAGAAACCATGGGAAGCTGCAAGAATTTCGTAAATAGATCAAACTGCTACCTACTTTTCAAATAAAAATATAGTAGGATAAAAACTACTATATTCAGATATCTTTTAGGAGAAAGAATGCTTAGATAATAGATACTATGTATGTTATATGATTCATTATGCCTATTTCCTCTCCTAGAATGCATCTTATATGTGTGATTGAAAGACTATTATCCTGTAAGAGAAAAATCAAAGACAAGCAGATATAGAATAATCATCACAACAGATTGTTCAATCATCTATCATTAACTGAAAAATATTCTCTCTATATATAAATTGGAAGCAGCACATTGACAACAATAGCAAAAGTCTTCATAAGAATAAGTAGTTGCACGGATCAAGATAACTGTATACTGAATTAGTTCAAAATTAAACAATATACCAAAAAGTGACTGCAAAGTTGATTTATTGGTGGGATGAATCTCGTGGGTCTAATACTTGGGACATCTCTAAATCGATTGAAAGTGGGAGGAGCCAGTAACTGAGAGCGGAGGAAATCAGTACCTGATAGAGGTAGTTATTGATGAAGATGGTGACTGCCTCCTGTCGTGCAATTGGATAGATCTTGTAGACAGTACCATACTGGCAATGGGTTGGTGAAACCTATGGCCTTGCTATGGTCAGCAGCCAGTGTTGCTCCACTTAACCTGGTGACTTCCTTGCAATTTTTTGAAGCTATATGATCTAGAAGATATAAGTAAACCCAACAGGGCAAAGGGAACATATTAGTACCTGTACATATGGAGAGGACTGAGAAGAAGATAGCATTCTTGAGCAGGCAATAGCAGGTACATTATGGTTGGGCATATCATCGAATATGGTACAGACGTGGCAGCTCACCTCTAGCTGAGAAGATCAGTTGAAAATTGCTTAGGTGCTGCCATGCAAATCAGAGTTTTGTAAAAGAGCTAAACGGCATACTCATAAGGAGCAATAGGCCACACATATAATAACAACAAACTGTGAGATTAAGCTAAATTAACTAATAACAAGTAACTACATGCGGCACACATTAATTGGAGCTAGGCAAGATAATGTTACGTTCGTTAGGCGGCCTACAAAGAAGCAGCGCTGAAGAACAGTCACATTGAGATGGAGTAGCATGGGGAGCAGGTAGCGAGCTAGTAACCACGAGGCACGAAAAGATATTGGGTACCTTTGCTAGTGCTCTGTTGGAGTCGATGGCATACTCAGGTGCAGACACTGGAGCTGGCAGAAAAATATTTAGTATCAGTACTTGTATAGTGGATTTCTGCAAATTAAAAAATCATTGATGGACTGATAATGGGCTGCTGATGCTCTGAACTTAAACGTTAGATTGGACTTCAAAACTGAAGCAGTTTCAGAAATGGTGTTCCAATTATGCCACAGTTTCAGAAATGGTGTTCCCATAATGCCGCGGTCTCAGAGAAGCAAGCTGTTGTTATAGCACAGAACTGAATTGGATAAAAGAAATGGTGTTCCCACTATGCCGCAGGCTGCACATCCAGTTTTTCAAAATTCCTCACAGGCAAGTCAAACTGAAACCGGTTAGTGCTTTCCAACAAGTTGCAAAAAAAAAAAAAAAAAAAAAAAAAAAAAGATTAGAAAAAATCTGGTAATTTCATAATACTTGAGATCCCTGAGAAGAGGAAATTTGTGGGAAATCTAAATTCGCGGTGCTCAAGTAGGGATTTGTTAGCGGAACAACCTAGGACATCTCACAAGTCCAAGCACCAATTTAGCCTAAATCGCAGCCAATTCCCAAGAACGAAAAATGCACAAAAGTAGCTACATCTGCTATTGCGTGAGCGCGTGATTGAGGGCTGCAGGCATGCTACTCACACAAGAAGCGTCGGTGTCGTACTGACCCGGCCGCCGACGCTCGTCAACGTTCGCCGCAGCACCTGCGGCAGCGATTAGTCAATGTTTGTGGACTGTGATGACGCGGCGGGGTCGGGATGGTTTGCCGTCTCCAGGTTGAGGAGTAGGTGGATGCACGGAGGATGGTTGCCAGGTAGCGGTGATACCTCCACGTCTCGCTGCCCCGACGCCGGAAGATGGGCAGAAGGCGGCGCGAGGGCATGGCTGCATGGGCGAGCGGGGAAAGAGGAGAGGCGTTTGCGGCAGCGTAGGCGTGCGCGTCAGCGTTTGCGAGCGCTGGGTGAGCCGCGCTGTCGTAGCGGAGCGAGGGGAGGGTGCGGCGGCTGCGTATGCGAGCGCGTGGAGAGGCGCACGGGCATGGCTTCGTGGGTGAGCACGGAGAGAGGAGAGGCGCGTGCGATGAGAGGGAGCGTGATTGGTGCCTGGATCTCAGGATGGGGAGGGCAGCAAGCGACACGACACGGGTCCACCCTACGCGCGGGGGAGCGAAGAGGCGTTTTGGCCGCACGGTTGGCAGGCCGACGACCCTAAAATTTTACCGCACGAAAAACTGTCCATCTTTTACTCTTTTTAGTTGTGAGAGATAAATTTGACTCTTGAAATTTATAAACGTCTTATAAAAAATAATGAAGATAGTAATATATAGTACTCTCGACAATAATTACACATTTTGATGGTAATCTACAAACTTGCATTCTCATATGACATATACTGCTAAAACACGAATGTTTTTCGATCTGTGCTTAAGTGCAACTCTAGTACGATCTCTACTTAAACTCCTATAGCAAAATATGAATGTCCCGATACATAATAGAGGTAAAGCAGACCTTTATTAGAGCCCTTAAATTTGGAAAACATCAAAATAACGGTCTTAGTCTATTTTTTCTTGTGCACACTAAAATTTACTGCAGCTTCATCTAATGGATATTGTTGTGTAGTATTGTATCAGCAATTCTCTCTTGGCTTAGTTTGGTCTACACTACCTCTCTCATAGTTCATGGAATCTATTCAAAGAAAGTAGAGAGCTCACACTCCAATAATAGTACCATAGGTGTAGCGCTTGCATTATATCAGAACAATTTTAGGCCTATCGGACTAATCTCAGGCATGCGCGGCAAAGCCGCGCAGTCTTTCTAGTATGCATCGGACTCGGACAGGAGTAGTCGCTCTCAGATTTTTCTTTCAGTGGAATAGAAAGGCTCAATACAGGGCTTATTTTTTTTTCCTGGGCCGACATAGAAAGGCCCACTATTTTCTTTATTGGTGATGGGCCGTTATTATTAATAGTACCTACGTAGGTAGGAATTGTTAGCCATAATTGGAATTTCCTGCGTCTCAAAATAAATCACCTTTTAAAATCAACTTAACAAGTCAAAACTTTACAGACAACTATAACATCTATGGTACCAAAAAGTAAACTACAAAAATATATCTTTTTTTATTATTTACCTACCAACTAATAGTAATTAGGTGTCACCACTGAGCTAATAGCCAGTTGCACGGGTCAGTTTTCTTTTGATATTCTCATACCAACACATAGGGTGTCAAAGGGGGTCTTACTAGGATAACAATAAGCTCATAGTTTGGTCTTACTTCACCCTATATAAAAAAAGAAGACTTGCATATTCATGTTATGTTCGGCTCAGACATAGGTACCTTCTTTATGGGCATAAAGAAGTATCAAACCAAAATATCCAATAAAAATAAGCATTACCGCTCCTTGAAAAGAGTACTCATCCTAATTTGGCTCATATCTATCACACTATAAAAGAGAGTTTTTTTGTGGAATCTCCATCTATTTATAATATTCATCCCCATAAGATGTAAGATTTTTTGACACTGACTTTACTCAATTTGTACTCTTGTTATCCCAAAAAAAAAAAAAATTTCAGGTTGCAAGGGGGTAGACAACTCCGTTGCCACAGCCGGCCATCCGACCCAATGGGCATGGTCGTAGTGCTCTCCAGCCCTGTATTGTTCCGCACCTTGGCGGCGTAGACGGCGGCAGGGCTATGACCTAGGCACGTTCAACTGCTTGGGGCTTGGCCTTGGCCTTGGTGACGGCATAGCGTATAGCAACTCCAATCGGTGTGGGATATTGGCCTACAACCTCACTCAGGACAATGATATATACTAGCTACGTAATTAGCTTATTTGGAGGTGAGAAACAAAAACAAAGATTGTTTTATATGTTCTTAATTTTCTATGTACTGCTAGACCCACATCTCCTCTATCAGATTCTTAAACTACGTAAAAAAAACTAGCTACTGTATTCCTATCCATGTAGTCAGTAGCGACTACTTTTTTCTTAACCACATCAACTTGCAGTCCAGCTAGCTTTTGGGGGCGCCCTCAGGGCAAAATGAATTTCTCACGCACTCTGATCTAGTTCCTTTGACCAGCAAAATGACCAGACTGTTATGGATTCCTCGTTAATTAATTTTTTAGTTCGTCGACATCAGCTCCACTAGGCCGATGCCTCTCATTCGTATAATTTTATGATTTTTTCCAATGTTTTATAAATTCAATAAAATAATTCATTATCACATTTTTGTATTTAAAGAAATTGCTAATGATATATAGACTGACATATCAATAATTTAATCAATATTTTCATGCATTTGAAATAGTTTTACAAACACATCCATGTTCTACGGACATATTTGTTAGTAATAATAAAGGAAAAGGTCTACATCACCCTCTCAACTATGAGGAGTGAAATACTTAACCCCCTCAACTATAAAACTAGTTTCTATCCTGAACTTTTTAAACCAATCAAATTACCTCTGAAGCGGTTTTTAATGGTGGTTTTGCGGCGACGGTAACGTGGTTTTGTATTTTTTTATTTTGGCTGAATTTTTGAAAAATTATAATTTTTGGACTCCACGTGAATAGATCTATACAGTGAACATATAATATGGTATATTTTAGCATAAAATTTTTATTGTAACTTTAGATCTATATTTTTCTATAACTAATTAGAATAATGCATAGCTATAGTTTCTATGATCGAATTATGGTGAAATTTTTATGGTGGGCTTATTATTATATGCTCAAATTGTAGTAAAGAAAGCATACTCATTGGATCATTTATAAATTAGTTATAAATTTATTTAGTTTTATGCTTATTAAATATAAATAAATACATAAATAAGTTATACATGATTCAATGAGTATGAAAATTTTACTACAGATCAAGCATACAATAATTAGCCTATCATAGAAATTTCACCCCAATTGGACCATAGAAATTGCGGCTATGAATTATTATAATTAATTATAGAAAAGCATATATCTAAAGTTACAGCAAAAGCTTTGTCCTAAAACATACCATATTATATATTTACTGTGTAGATCTACTCATATAGAGTATAAAAAAAATAGATTTTCTATTTTATAATTTTTCTATGACTTACTGTGATTTTTTAAAGATTTAATCAAAATAAATAAAAAGAAATAAGACAAAATCACATTATGTAGCGAAACCATCGTTTAAAAATCGCTTTAGGGGGTAATTTTTTACTAGTTTAAAAAAGTTTAACAGAGTAGAAAAACTGATTTTATAGTTAAGAGGGCTAAATATTCCTCCCTCATAGTTGAGGGGTGATTTAGACTTTTTCTAATAATAATAAATGTACATATATTAACTTGCTGTCATACATCTGCCTTGAACGCCATGGTCATGATGATCACGACCCTAAGCTAAACCTGTGACGTCAACGCGTCTTTTACCAACTGATGACTTTCTTTTGTTGGACTTTGTGGAGTATCCTAAGCACGCAAAGTAGCATATTCGTATTGGGCCACGTGCCCACGTCAGCCACATCAGCTCTCTTCTACCTCACTGGTTGCGTACGGATGTGCGACACTGGTGACGCGCGCGAGATCCCAACGAACTCAGATATCTGAAAATGGAGATTTCGACGGTAGCCACGGGAGGTCATGTACATTCTTCGTTGCGATTCTCGCATTTTAAGGTGTGTTTCTTCACATTACTGTCAACAGTCACAAAGAGAGACGTTTTAGAGAGAAACATTTGGAACCGTTTTTTTTATTAAGTAGTCCTAATTTTAGGAATTTAGTGAGTTAGCCAAACGTACTATAAATTGTTTCTAATCCATCATGTAAAGCGTTTTTTGAGATAATCTAGATCAGAAATGTTTATAAGAGAGAATTTAGATCCCAACCAAGCACGTTGAGTGAAACGATTTTAAGTTTGATCACATTCATATATGTGAAATTACTAGGATTTATAATGCGAATAAGTGTTGACCATTAGATTATTCCTAAAATATATTTGGACGACAAACTTATTTAAAGGTATAAATGATATTTAATTTTATAATTTGATTAAGATTTAAAATCATATTTTTTTAATATGGAGGGAGTATTATTTAGTACAAATAGCAATCAATCATACATAGTGGCACTGTTTTGCTTTAATAACTATTTTAGCATCACATCTGGCCGTTGTTACAAATCCATCAATCAATCATATAGAGCATTAAATGTTAGAAAAAATAACTAATTATGTTTTTGCTTTAATAAACGAAACTATTGCGTGGAGAGTCGGAAGACGAAGAGCATCACATCTGAGCTCGGAGGCTTCGTCGTCATCATTCATCATGTACTATATAAATAAATAAACATGTCTATCCAAAGACGTCTGCTGCCTATATTATTTAGCCTAAGTGTTCATCTTTCCTTCTGCCGGAGTATATAGGATTAATTATAATGGCAGTAGGTGTTAGCTTATGGTCTAAGCATTGCTCAAGAGGGAGTTGAAATGCAGGCCCGGTAACGTTAACCGGAAGCTTCGTTGGATCTCGAAGCAGCAGTGCATATAACCGGAGTATCAAACTTCTTCACTATTATTTGTGTGCACTTTATTTCGAAAGACTATTTCTAAAAAAATAAATGAAAGTTTGCAGTTGCTTTCCGAGTTCCGATTGTAAGACATGACGACTCGATGCATGCCTACAGTCTAGCTAGGGAGCTAGAGTATGTCGACACTGATTAGACTCCAAGCGTTTAGAATTCGGCTACTAGCACATCGTGAGAGAGAGAGAGAGAGAGAGAGAGAGAGAGAGAGAGAGAGTTTATCCAAGAGAATCCGATACCAAATGCTTATTCAGCGTGGTAATGACTCACATATGATCGTGGCCATGCTTGTTCTAGCGCGACAAGGAAGATGTTATTCGGTGGTGGGCTAGCCTTTGCATTGCAGTAGAGTTTGATGCCCTTTTGGTAGGGCTTTGTCTAGCTTCGACTTCACTATTATTGTTAATTCATACACTGTAACTACTGCAGCATAACCCATTAATAATTAAAAACCATAAAACACCGGTTTCACATCGGCTTCAACATCTGTATAGTTCATTTTTGTTCAACAAGCACAAGCATCGTATGTAGCATAAGCCACTTAAAACTTTAAAACTCTGGTTTCACCCCTTCAACACCTATGTAGTTCATGTTTTTTTTTTATTTTGACAATAAAACCTATGTAGTTCATGTTGTTATGAGCGGTGTCGTCAGTTTCCACCTACAGCAGCATTACAGTGAACTTGCTAGAGAACCTGAAGCCCTTTTGATCTATGCCAAAGAGGCCTTAACACCATCAGCATTTCTATGATGATGTTGTTTTAAAAAGTTGGTGTTGCATCGGTGTTGATAGTACTTAAGAGTCCGCGACCTATGGTACCTCTATTCGTTTTTTTTCATGACCGGCTAAAAAGGTGTGAGCATATTTGTGCCTGCCAATTTGTTCACTACAAAATCTATCTATCTATCTATCTATCTATCTATTTATCAACTGCATCTCTATCTATCTATCTATCTATCTATTTATCTATCCACCTCTATTTGTATCAAGTTTGACCAATTGTAGATAAAAAATATAAATATTTATGATATTAAACAAATATCTTTGGATTAATTACGAAATGTATTTTCTTAAAAAACTAACTTGGGTCCAAAAAGATAAATAGTATTTATTAGAAACTTTGGTCAAACGTGAAGCACTTTAGCTGACATATACTCATAATTGCATCCTTTCTAGGATGAAGGGACTATCTATCTATCTATCTATCTATCTCTTTGATCTGTGATGTTGCATATTTGTTCATGATACTACCAAGGCGCAGGCGATATGGAGATGCAAAGGATGGATTGCCTCTCACTCACACTCTCTCTCTCTCTCTCTCTCTCTCTCTCCCCCCTTGAATCGATCGTTAATAGTATCGTTCTAAGTAATATTCATTGTCTCTATGTGTAGCATCGATCTACGAGGGGTAGCCGCGATGGTGGAGGCAGTAGACATGCAGGCAGCGAGCGGTGGAGACGTTCAGGCGTGCAACACGGAGACGAGGCGTAGCGAGTAGGAGATCGAGGAGCTACAGTGGAGGTGTACTATGATTTCTTTTCTATCTTCTTTTTGAAAATCAGCATCACTTACTGGTTGAGAGCCCAATAGAGCTAAAAATAATAAGAAAGATGTTTTTCAAATCGGTAGTAATCCCTCAATTCTATGATAGTAGTTGTTTGTCAAGGATATAGAATGCATAGTAATTATGAGTGTGAGTCAATAGGTGAGGGCGGCTAATGGATTGCCTAGAGGGGATTGGGACTTGGTGGAGCTCTCCAGGTATCCGTTCATCAACTGCGGGTGTGATCTCGATTCATTTTACTTGGCAATGGTGAACTGTTGTTGAAGACCTTTTGTAGAGTTTGGACACATTTTTGTCCAAAAGTGAAAACTCTTATTTTGACATTGGCCGCATATGCATGTCGGTCTCTCTGTTGGAGGTGTTAGCTTTCCAAACGTTTATCCTTGGTAGAAAGCTTTATTGTGTTTTTCGTCTTATGGTATCTGATATCATGTCTTTCTTTTTGTTTCTTTTCTAGCCATCTGACTACCCGAAAATGGTAGAAGAACAACCTGTTGGCATCTTATCTATGCCGACGTATTTGTCACGACTTACTGCAGAAATAAACCTTTGATTACTGAAAGAAGACGATATCGCATTCTTCAGCAATCAGCAAAGAATAAATTGGGCAGGCTAGCTGAAAGCAAGCAGTCAAAAGTTGGCAGGCCGCAGACGGCGCGAGTTCAGTCGCCCACACAGCAAATTAAAGTGTGGCCATCAAGATCGCCGCCACATGTCTTTTTGACAACAACCATTTAGGAGTAGAGTAGGGTCTTGGCACCAGGACGAAGAATTCCACGCGGAAATGCCGACCTGCGACCAGTACGAGCCGGTGCCGACTCATGCACACGTGGAAGCTAGTAGGCATCGATATGGACGTGGTCGAGATCGGCACGATCTTCCCGCGTCGGTTGTCCTGTCGGGCTGTCTGTCCCACTCCCACCGCCGGCCGGCCGCATGGGCGAAGCGCAGGGCAGGTCGCCGAGACACCGAGGCCGGCGGTGCCCGGACGTACGACGTACAGGACCGGGTTCGATGCATGCACTCGATCGGCGGACGCACGTCGCCGTTTGGCTTTCATTCCGTTCCACAATCGAGCTCCATCCACTCCACCCACGGACGGATCTTTCTTTATGCCGTTGTGTGCACCGGGTGCGTTTGCGACGCCGCATTGGCCATTGGGATTCCAGAGCGATAAAGATGACACTCTGCCAGACTGCCACTGTCGTGTCTGGTGTCCTTGGTCTGGTTGGTCGGTAAAAAACGCACGTTGTTTTTTTGGGAGCATCGATTGCTCCTGCTCCGTGGCACGGCATGGCCTCCATTTGTACAGTGAGGCTCGTGAATCCAGCCCAAACGCACATGTGCCTGCTCTCTCTCAGATCTCTCTCGTCATGGCGCTGTCATCTTTTCTTTTTCTCTTTTTTATTACGTCACGTAGTATTTTATTTGTATTTGGTAAATATTATTCAATCGTGGTCCAACTAGGCTCAAAAAATTCGTCTCGTGATTTACAATAAAATTATGCAATTAGTTATTTTTTTATTTATATTTAATGCTTTATACATGTGGCTACAAATTGATGTGATGGAGAGAGTAAAAAAAACTGAAATTTAGGGGATGATCTAAACAAGGGCCTAGGATAGGATAGGAAGCCCGAACATAATGGTGTGTCGTTTTCGCCAGCCTACTCCTGTCGATTAGCGAAATATACAGTATACGTTCGCAACGACGGCGACAGGGGCCGCCGCGCCGCAGTTCCGCCGGTGCGTTCACTCCTCTCCACGCGCTAAATTCATCAAAGTTTCAACCTTTTCTCTCCCAATCGTTTCCATCTCCTACGGTTCTTCTCTTCCGGTGCTTGTTTTGCTTGCTTGTGGCCAATTCATCAAAGTTCTGAAGGATAAATAGGAGTTGTCGTCGTCGTCAAAATCTTCATTTTTTCCGTACAATTTTACGTCTTTACAATCTTAACCAAGGGGGTCTGATCCTTCAATGATCCTAAGCCAGCATAGTCTAAGCTTCTACGATTTTTTTTTTTGGGTTTATGATCTTTGATTTTAACTAAAACCCTCCGTTGGATTTTAAATCTATGATTTTAACAACCTTGCTCGCCAATCCTTTTGGAATCTAGAAACTTTTTCTTCGAAAGAGGTCCGCTGGACAAACTTGCAAGAGTTCAGTTTGGATAGCCTTCATGTAGATTTCGAGTGATTTTTTATTAAAAAAAAACAACTTTGGTCGATGCAAGTTGTTTCTTTACCGCTGATATTCATTCTATGGTGATCTTTGTTGCCGGTTCTAGAGGAGAACGACGCCGCTGGAGCAAAAGCAAGAACGTTCAAAGTTCCTTGATTCATCCAGCAAAAGCTGCGCGCTTTCTCAGTGCCTTAAGTTCCGTCATTTTCCCCTAGAATTTGGTCAATGCAGCTGGTAAACCTTAGCATAAGTAACTTCAATTAGGTGACCGTAGTATCTGGATTCAATAGTAAAATGCGTATTATTTGGACCTTGTTAAGTTGCTAACGTTATTATTGGTTAATTCCTGGATATATATGTCAGTACTGCTAGTACTACTGAACACTGAAGGCAACATAATTCCTGCTCCATCCACGGTCAATTCTGCAGCCAACCTTAGCAGTGAGCACTATGACGAAGGAAGGTTCCCAGCCAGTAGGTAATGTGATTTGAATTCAAACCAGCAGAGCCGCAGTCACCTTGACAGAAGAAAACTATCCCATGACGGTTGACGTGCTTCTAGAGAGCAGATGAAAATTCAACGACAATAAATTGAACCGGTGACTTTATAGACATGGATGAATTCTACAAGGCTGTTGACTAGTTGGTGTATGCCCATGTCCAAAGGATTGATAACTAAAGTGAATTCATGTATACAACAGTACATGGTCATAGGTGTTCTAAACTTGCATGCCATTCAACGTGAATCGCAGTCATAGGTGTTGGTGTGGTTGTTCGCCTGTTCCAGTGTTCCTCGCATTTTTTTTTTTTTTGTTTCTGCCGCTTGTATTTTTCTCTTCTTCTATTAATGAAATTATTAAAAGGGGTAGAGCTTCACTCATCATTTATTAGAAAGGAAAGGGAAAAAAACAGAGAAACAGTAGCTGGTTTATAATGGTTTCTTGGTATTGCCACTACCTATGTTGTTATTACCATCATGAGTGGGGATTCACCAAAGGCTCTTCCCAACACATGAGTAGACGAGGAAGAGGCTGACCCATGGATCAAGGCTAGGCCGGAGAACGGTAGTGTATAGGAGTATATGCTACTGAAACATAGTAACTATATGAGTTGTACATGACTATGACTTGTAGCTCAAGCTTTATTGGTTTTATATAATGAGTTTTATTGTGGTACCCCAAATGCCGGATCGTTGATTTGGGTAAATCTAAATGGCTATTAATTACCTCAGAAGAAATATATTTTTATTTGAAAAAATAGGCAAAATGTCTTGTAAAAATATTGAAAATATCTTCCAATTAGATCTAACTGCAAACTAACATATCCATTGAGATCTAAGGTGACAAACTAAATTAATTTTTATTTGACTCGTATGTGACAATTTGTGTGATTTCCCAACACAACCCTAAATTCTCCAATCCATGAGACTCCAAGGATTCAGTTTCCCAGATAGTCATCGATCAGTGTGCAACTATATACTTAAAGTAATGAAAGGTAGTATAATCTTTTGTTTATCATATTGATATGTCTTAGAGTTACTAGAAATCTAACAGAGGGAGTACTTTTACAAATACAATGATTACGTGTGTATTTGTGCTTAGATAAGATTTTCCAATGGACCTGAACATGTGCTCTTAGAAGGTATCCTCATATTAGGACGTTTTTGGATCTCCAAAACCTAATTTTTGTGCTTTTTATAAAAATCCTTTTAAGGTGAATCTATATATATAAGTTTCACCTTTTCAAACTAAATATTTTAAAAGTTATTGCTAGTTTATATTAAACCAAATGTCCAAAAAGTCAACTAATTGGGTATGAAAGTAGTATCGGGAAGTGGGATGTCCCTAACCCCTGCCTTTCGGCCGAATAAACCATGTCAAGACTTGGGAGTGAAAGGACTCCTACGTGTGTAGTCCTCTATCCCAGAAAAGTGGATGTCAGAGCTTCCTATGAAAAAGTAGCAGGTAAGGAAAATTATCTGGTTAAGTTCACTGCGAAAGCTTAATGGGCCAGTAAAGTAGTATTTTGTGAACTGTAGCATCCATGTTAGTTTCTGTGTGTACATTTTCTGTTCGCTGTCCATACACCGTGTGCATTGAGTGGAGGGGATTAGATAGGACTAGCAATCTATAGCGCCGATGTTTGTGAGACAAGATTCAAATGCTATAGTGTGTCTTGTATATTATAGGACGAAGGGTGCATGTATGTCTCTGAGTTCCAGTCAACCATATGTACTTGATTCATTGGCACACTACAACTGCAAACCCACAGGAATGAAAACCGGCGAAGAAAAAACAGTGTGCTGTCCAACTAACCTTTGCAACAACCCAACACAAAACATCAAGCCATCTTTTGTACTGATGTACTACTATAAGCCACCCTCGCCCTGGGAGAAGCTGGGTTCCCTGAACTCTGCGCGTTCCTGCCACGCAAACATCAGAGCAGCCGAAAGATGGTTGGTTATATAGCTTGACCATGTGTGTCGCACGCCCTCGCGCTCGCGCGAAAAAAAAAAAAAAAAACATGTGGGGGACTGAAGTGGGTGATTCCGCCACGCTCGGCAGCTCGACTGGTAGGTACTAGCTTGAGGTCCGGCACGCGGCTGTTACAGTATGTTGTTGGCTGGCGGTGGCTCCGATCCTCACATCACGCGACGCACAGTGGACAAGAGCCGGCCAAACCCCGCGCGGGCTGCTGCCGTCAGTGGCCTGACGTTGCGCTGCGCCGTGTCGCTGACGAACGACCGGCTCGTGCCCGGTCAACTGGGCCGGCCGAGCCAGCGGAGCACGTCGGATCTGGAGGCGTCGCCGGCCCCGCATGGGGCTGGGAGGCTGACAGTGACAGGCGGCTGGCTCCTTGACCTCGAGTCCCGTCAGCTCCTTCACATGTGTCGGCTACTGTACTAGTAGCTCGAACGCTGAGGACAAATCGTGCCGCTGCTCCTGCTCTGCTCGGCGTCGATCACGTTGCGTGTGTGTCTATTTATTCGGACATGGGGCAGCTCAGCCAGAGCAGAAGCCAGCAGGTAGGAGGACTAGTTCAGTCAAGAGCAGCAGCGGCCAGCGGGCATGGCGGAGCAGCTCATCTCCACGGCCGACCACGACAGGCTGCCGGACAGCTACGTCCGCCCAGAGACACAGCGGCCGCGCCTGGACGAGGTCGTCCCCGACGCGGAGATCCCCGTGGTCGACCTCGCCGACCCCGACCGCGCCGCCGTCGTCGCCAGGGTCGCCGAGGCGTGCCGCACCCACGGCTTCTTCCAGGTGGGTACGGCTCGGTCGTCTCGGTCGCCGGCCGCCATCGTCATCGCCGCCGCCCACTCGTACTGCCTGATTTGGTGAATATAATTCCGATCCTGTCTGTTGTCGCCCGCCACCGTACGTATTACCAGGTGCTCAACCACGGGGTGCCCGAGGAGCTGACGGCGGCGATGATGGGCGTGGCGTACGAGTTCTTCCGGCTCCCCGCGGAGGAGAAGGCGAAGCTCTACTCCGACGACCCGGGCAAGAAGATGCGGCTGTCCACCAGCTTCAACGTGCGCAAGGAGACGGTGCACAACTGGCGGGACTACCTCCGCCTGCACTGCCACCCGCTGGAGCGCTACGTCCCCGACTGGCCGGACAACCCGCCAGCCTTCAGGTACGTCTTCACTACCTGCCTCCTGCTCGCTGCTCCTAAGCTCACTGTACTACTACTCTCTGCTCCGGTACCCTTGCTCTGTTCTGCTGCTCACCTAATGCCGGTGACACCGGAAGACGACGACGGACCGTAGCAAATCCATAAGAATAGAAGTAGGGAGAGATGGCCACCCCTTGACTCCTTTCTTTTACAGCGCCTAGACAAGGACCAAGAGTATGTTTGCTATAATTTTTTTCATTATTATTAAATAAAAATAATAATGCAACTTCTTTTTATAAAAAAAAAATCATCCAAAAGTAGATTAGGTCTTGTTCGATTGCATACAAATATACACCAATCTTGTGATTTGAGAGACATTATGGTGGATTTCAACTAAAATATACCTTAATCTCTCTAAAACTACATAAATTAAGAGGTCACTCAAACAAGACCATAAACGGAAACCGGCAATACCCACACCATGTGGTGTACAGCGTCACGTGTCTCGTGCAGTACCACTCTGGCTGTCAGTCGATATGTCTGTGGGCAATCAGTTTGGCTTGATGGCCCATGAGTTCCGCACCAAAGAACCACCAGGATCGTCCGATCATGACATATCAGCAGCAGTCAAAGGGGTGCTGCACTGGCATCGCTACACATCACGACTGCACAATTCTATTTTGTGTCAAAACAAGCCAGTAAAATCTACAGTTCAAAAGGAGAAGCCAAGAACTTACATTATTAGTCGCGAGTCATCGTTGCTGAGCTTGCATCAAGTTCAAATATAATGCAGCTAACATGTCCAGCTTCCACCGATCGAGATGACGCCTCTGGCTCCCTCCCTCACTAAGCTGATTCTCTAGCTAGTAGTATATGATAATACACCACGTGACCAGCATGTTGTGTATCAGCGATTAAACGTTGATCAAGAAGGTTTAGACCTCGGTAATATAATACCCTCAACGTACAAGTTCAGAGACATGGAACTGCAAATTAATACTACCCCCATCGCAACAACACAAAAAAAAAAAAAAAAAAAGAGATACAATTTTTGGTCTAGATTGAGTCAAAGCACTATTTACCTTAAGAAACTTTATACTGTAGAAAATACCATGAACACTTACGATTTCAAATAGATATGCTATGAAAATATATTTAATAACCAAGATCTTATTTGATATCATAAATATCTGTACTTTTAGTAAATTTCCAAACTATCCAATCATTCAAAAAAAAAACTGAAATAGTACTCCGTATCTTTTTTGGATGGAAGGGTGTGAGGGAGTAACTCTAAGGCCTTGTCCTTCACTCTTTTGTTAACTACAGGCAGATATGAGTCATTTCTGTCTCCTGCTAGACCCATCCCTGAAGCGCTAGACAGGGCTTGAAGAGGGAATTTGAAAGTGACTAATCACCGTCACCGTGTACCGTGGACGGCTCTACCATGTGCGGCCACTTTTAAAGCCGTTTCTAGGACAGGCAGACCTCCCTGCCGTGAAAAAGATAAGCCGGCCTCACCTCACCTCTCTGTCCTCAAATAAGTGTTACTTTACTTCTTAAAAAATAAATACCATCAAATTTAATAAATAATAAATATTATTGATTAATATCATAATTAATATTATTAGAAAGATCTTTGGATCTAGTTTTTAACAAAATTATTTGGAGATATAAATATTACACATATTTTTTATAAATAAAATTAAATTTATGATACATAATTTATAGCGATATTTATTTAGAGACGGGAGGGAGTACTAGGGTAGTAGTAGTACCCTAATAGGAATGGCAGAAGATCGATACGCGCGCGAGTGTGGTGGTCCATACGCCACTTGCCCGCTGCTCCTCCACTCAACTTGCCTAGCGCTTTGCTCCGTGCTACAATTAGCTAGTAGCGTCGTTGTCCATGCAGCGATCGCACCTGACGAACAGCACAGCTGGTGGCACGGTGATGGTGGAGTGTGGAGACTATGAGAGAGACCAACCCACTGCCTTCTTTATTTTCTTAGGAGCATGGGTTCTATTTGGCATGACTCTCTCTAATTTTGATTCTGCCTAAGTGCTATGTTAACTGAAGAAAGCCAGAGTTGGATCGGAGGAGCCATAAGTTGTGCCACATAAATCCTTAGTTCCACTTCGTTAGGCTTTGGTTCGTATCCATAGCCAGAACCGACTACAGTGCTCCAAATACAGAGTTTCGCATCGCTGTTTGATTCACAACCATAATCTATCACAACCAACCTTAGACTAGTGTGGCTTGAAAATTGGAAGTCACACTTCGCCATGTATAAAATAATCTTGCCACAATTTTGTACTCTATGACGTGTGCCATGTGAAGTCTAAAAAATTATTGTCTAAAGTTAGTCACCAACTAAATACTTGGCAGTATCAAACTTGATTACAATAAAGTATAGCAAAATATGACTAGCAACCAAACACATAAAAGGAGGCGGCAGGACAGGGCCACAAGAAGACAACGCAATGGGAGCCACACATGGGATGCTAAAAGCGTAAAATAGAATATCACGTTTGATCATGTCCCCGGTCACATGAAAGAAAATGACCGCATGCGTACAGTAAAACGACCGAGGCCTACAGTACGTCCAACAGACGACTACCTCCAGCTAAACTTGCGAAGACCATCTTGCAGCTTTGCAGGGCATCTGCTAGCTTATGCTTAAACATAAGCTTAAACTGAAAAGTGGCCTGTCTTTTGCACTGTCAGTTAGTTACACACATAGAATCATCTCACAAGAGCGTGTGGCACCGGCCGGCATGTCCTAATAAGACGCAGGCATGATGGTACTAACAGTTTGTTTTGTTGTTTGGTTGCGACCGGCCGGCACCGGCAACGTACTACTACTACAGGGAGACGGTGAGCGCGTACTGCAGGGAGGTCCGGGCGCTGGGGTTGAGGCTGTACGGCGCCATCTCCGAGGGCCTGGGCCTGGACGGCGGGTACATCAAGGAGACGCTGGGCGAGCAGGAGCAGCACATGGCGGTGAACTTCTACCCGCGGTGCCCGGCGCCGGAGCTCACGTACGGGCTCCCCGCGCACACCGACCCCAACGCGCTCACCATCCTGCTCATGGACCAGCACGTCGCCGGCCTCCAGGTGCTCAAGGACGGCCAATGGATCGCCGTCAACCCAAGGCCCAGCGCGCTCGTCGTCAACATCGGGGACCAGCTGCAGGTACGTACTAATAATGGCTGACGAGATCGACTGCTCTATCGACTAGCTGAATGAACGAACTGAACCCGGCCGTGTCCTCTGATCTCTCGATCCTGTTGCATGCAGGCGCTGAGCAACGGCAGGTACAAGAGCGTGTGGCACCGCGCCGTCGTCAACTCCGACAGGCCCAGGATGTCGGTGGCGTCGTTCCTCTGCCCCTGCAACGACGTGCGCATCGGACCCGCCGCCAAGCTCGTCACCGGCGACACACCGGCCGTCTACAGGGACTACACCTACGCCGAGTACTACGCCAAGTTCTGGAGCAGGAACCTGGACCAAGAGCACTGCCTCGAGCTCTTCAGGACGACCTCCTAGCAGCAAGCTCCTGCGTACGGTAGTAGTAGTAGCAGAGGAGGAACAACAGCAAGCAGAGTCGCTAGCTAGCGTTTTGGATGATTCTCTTCGGTTTAGCTTTTCGGTTTTGCGAATCCTGTTTTGTTCGAGTGGCCGTGCATGTAGTAGTATGTATACGCAACAGATGTACCCTTAGAGTAGTACTAGTTTGTTCGTTAGAATTGAACTTGCCGAATCAATCAAAAACTGCCGTACCCCTCGTTAGCTTTGCTTATACAAGAATTCACGGCCGGGTCTGACTGTCTGAGGGGGAGGAGGGGGAGTTTTTTTTTCTTCTCTTCTCTAAAATTGTAGTAGTGTCATATGACCATGTGGGCTGGTTTCCTTTCAGTAGAGTAGCAGCAATTTGGAATGTATTTAGAGAAGAACAGATGGCGAGACAGACTTTCAGAGAATGGATTCAGCTATGATATTTCAAATTTTCCGTTCAGCACGAACACAGTCTCTTCTTTAGTAACCCATCGGCTACCAGCCATGCGTCACCATTACATCACTAAACCGTTACATCGGCTAAGCGTAAGCTAATCCCAAACAGCCAGCTAACAGTCAACCACCGCCCTTCAGCCACTTGGTCAGGCATATTAGCCCTTTGCTTATGCAAGAATTCATGGTCAGGTGTGAGCAGAGAAGGGGAGTTTTTTTTTCCCCCCTCTTTTCTCTGTAATGTAAAATCGTATGAGGTGACAGATAGCCTTGTGGGCTGGTTTGACCTTTTTTGTTGGGCTTCTAGGCTCCTGACAGTACAACCCATGTACCTACTATTTTTCTTTTGTTAATTTCTAGAAATTATTCTAGGTTTCTGGCCTTTCAAAAAGATGACCAATATCACGGTCCTCCTTTTCAGTAGAGTAGGGCATTGGGGAATGGGTTCAGAGAAGAACAGATAGCGAGATAGACTTTCAGAGAATGAATTCTGCTACCATAATTTAGTTTTCATTCAGCGCATTCAGTCTTTATAACCCTTCGGCCACCAGCCATACATCACCATTGCATCACTAAGCCATTACATCATCTACTCCCAAACAGCGAGCTAACGGACAACCGTCACCCTTCAGCCACTTGATCAGGCATAGCCCTTCGCTTACAAGAATTCATGGCAGGGTCTGAGCGGAGAAGGGGAGCCAGGCCTGGGGCAGAGCCAAGGAGGGCTGGCAGGGGCCATTCCCATTTCTTATATCATTAAGAAGTACTACCCCGTCCCTAAATAGATGGCGTTTTGTATTTTCGTGCCACAAATTTTACTGGATTTGTAGAAAATACGTGCAATATTTATATTTTCAAATAAAGTTGCTAAAAACTAGATTTAAAGATCTTTTCGATGATAAAAATTTCTAGCAATTGTTTCTCGAGAAGCAAAAATGCCATCTATTTAGGGACGAAGGGAGTAGCCTTCCTATTATTTTCTCCATATATTTTCCTACAGTAACCCTCTAATTAGCTAGTTAAGTATAATTAAAGAAATGCTATATGACATCTGATTGTTTTTAAGGAAAAAAACACATGGATTTTTTTGGGTCACTAACATGTGGGTCTCTCTTCCCATCTGTGATTGTCTCTTGTTTCCTATAGAAAAAATTGTCTCTTGTTTCCTATAGAAAAAATTGTCTCTCTGTGATCTTGTTCTGTGATCTGTGATCTTGTCTCTTTGTGATCTGTGATCTTGTTCTGTGCTGGAGGTAGAAGAAGAGGTGGAGGCTGTTAGATCTTCATCCTATGACTCAAAAAAATTCATATGTTGGTTTTCTAAAAATACTTGATTGTTTGGTAGACAAGCTCTATAATTACTGCTTTCTTGTTTACTCTTCTTCTGAATTGATAGCCAATAACACCTGTATTATTTAGGATCAGTCTTCCTGTTATTATCATAATTAATTTTTTCCTAGTTCAAGAATTAGACTGGTCATGATATGGACCTTAGAGATCTAGACTAATTAATTTGTTCCTTTTTTCTCTAAAATATTTTGTGTTCCTTTTTTAACTGTATATGCATTTACTCATGTATGATTATTATCATTTTGAACAGCCCCCTATGTTTAAATCCTGGCTCCCCCACTGAGTCAGGCATATAGCCCTTGGACAAGAATTCATGGTCGGGTCCTGAGCGGAGAAGTCCAGAAGAGGTTCTTTTCTCTTTTACTAGCAAAAATGCCCGTGTGTTGCAACGGGAGACAATTATGTCTTTCTTGTCATAGTACGTTTAGTCGTGACCAATCCTAAGTAATGAGTTCAACCACTGCACACCAGACTATCGAAAGTTTTAAGCAATCTCATTGAGCGTGACAAAGCGTCTGGATGGGCATCCGCTGGTCGATGGCGTCACGAAGTCCACCATCCGGCTGCTCATGATGCTCCCTACTGCCAACGCCATCCGGCTGCTCGTGATGCTACCTACCGCCAGCGAGGAGGACGACATGCACTGCCTGAGCTCATTGTCCCCGCGCTTTCGTGATGCCACCACATGAAAGAGGCAAGGGAGAGGGAGAGGCTCTTAGTTGAGATTGGAGAAGTAAGGAGGAAACAGTGGTGAAGAAATTCGTTCCAATTTTTTTGATTTATTGAGGGAACCAGGAACGCAAGGGCAAGAGGAGCTAGGTGAGTGGGTGACCCAGATGATATCTCTGGGCGAGTGGAAGAGGTCAATGGATAAGAGCTGGAAGTACCCACACGACGATGCTAGCATCGCCACGACGGCGGCGAGCGACATGAACACAAAGCCAATGAGGAGCTAGTCGTCAAGCACCCTAATTCCTCTGCGACGATGTAGAAGTCGCTACGACAGTAGTGAGCGTCTCGAACGCGGAGCCGAGGAGCTGTAGCTGCACATCCGAAACTCGCACTTGAGGACGTCCACGAGCACCTCCCGCGAGCTCATCTTCCACGTGGACTCAGCTTATGTATCTAGGAGGCAACTACAACGGACATAGACTTTGTAGTCGACGGACCGGCCTAGATCGATACGTACTAATGGGTCACGACTTGGCTTCACGGGGGATCATGGAGTCATAGGCTCGCCTTGCAAAAGGACTCCCAACAACTTCTTTTCAGTGATTGTCTATACCTATTTGATCCTCTTGAAAAAAAACTATTTAATCACATCATGACCCACTTGGCTTCTATTATTTCTTTATAATTACATATCGCATCTCCGAGAGAGCTAGAAATATTTAAAATTAGACATAGTTGTGTTTGGTAGACGTGTAGGATATATAGAAATAACTTTCAGCGACTGACCCTAGCAGGCAATTTCTTGAAGTAGATCACGGTCGAGGGAAACTTTAGCTAGGCGGCCGGCTGGCCGCTCAGGAGAAGTTTTATATTTTTGCATTGATCATGGATTAGAAAAATGTCTACATGTCTATTACTATTGCCGGTCAAAGTTTGACCCAAAGATTTTTGTTTCTTTGTATCACTTGATTTTTTTCCATCGAGTAATTCCTATTGTGGAATCTTTTTAGGAGCATATACTTAGCACTTCTTAGTGTAGGATCCAGATTTATTGTCTTGTTTTCTTTTCTGGATTTGATACAGAGTCCGTTAAGGGGATGTTGTCCCATAGGGCCACAGCTGATCAATTTTAGCATATGTTAAGTTCAATCAAATTAAAAAAATAGTATATGTACTTTTATCTTCTGTGAAATTATATAATATATGAGTCGGTTTCTAACTTTTTTATTTTTGCAAAATCATCTTATAATCTATCTCCATATAAATCTTCCTTCTTTATCTAGGTACGTGGTGGCTGCAGAGATTTTTTTCCTCAAATTCCTATTCATATTACTCGGATGTCGATGGGTCTATTTGTATTAGATACCTATTCCAATTACCTTAAGCAAATTTGAAAAAAACAAAGAGGACAGAAAAAAAAGAAACAGACGTAGGAGAAAAATGATATGGAAACAAAGAAAGAGACGTCAAGAGAAAAAGATACGAAAACAAATAGGACTCTAAGTATGTTTCCCGTTCTATCTCCTATGCACGCGGTTGATTCTATCTCTTCTTCTCGTTCTAATTTTCATGAGAAACCTATTTGGATTAAAATTCGTAGCTTTTTAGGTTAGCTAAAAAACATTATATATATAGAGTTAGTTAGGGAGAGGTGGGACGAAAAAAAAAAATGGATGGACCAAAAATAATGGGCTGAAATTTTGCGTGCGTTGCAACGGGAAGAACTATGAATATTCATGAAACAATAGGTAATAAATATTGTCTATATGTTTTATCATTTCTATAAAATTTTGAAGATATAACTTACGTATAAGGAGTTAGTTGCCAACCATACAATAATTGGTGCAGCCGCCATGGTACGGATCAGGGCACAGCCACTGTAAGGTGGTCAAAACGGCGCTGAAGCCACCACTGGTGTTGCAGACCACAACTCGCCCGTAAAACTATTGATGTGCCAGTTTGATCTTAAAATAAAATTAACTATTAAAATATCATGATAATAATACCTTCATTGCAAATTAAATAAGTCATTATGTCTTTCTTAGTTAATCTTAGTTAAGAGATTAAATTTCTAATTACTTGTATGCTTGTGCGTTGCAAAGGGTGAAATACAATACCAACGGGTGGAATACAATACAAGCAAATATGCCCGTAAACATGAGATTTCGTGGATGGCTAGTGTCCATGATCGACATGTTTTTTTTCCATTTTTACTGCACTTTAGTTGAGTGGGGCTCTCAGATGGTATATTTTAGTATTAAGTATGTACAGTTGCAGAATGCAATAGACAACATGATGAATGTAACATTATATGTTTTTAATATAAAATGCGGGTTAAAAATGATAGAAATTTTGTTTCTTTATTATTAGGTAATTGATTTGATGAGGTGTGTTTGCTTGTAGTTGTTAAGACAAACTTAAATGAGGGTGTTTAATTCCACCCATAAAATATTTTCAACTATAATATCGAATGTTTGGACACATGCATAGAATATTAAATACAGAATAAAAAATTAACTGTACATATTGCGATAACTTTGCAAGATAAATCTTTTAAATCTAATTAGTCTATGATTTGATAATTTGGTGCTACAGTAAACATGTGCTAGTGATTGATTATTAGGATTAAAAAAAAATTTGTCTCGTAGTTTCCTTGTGAATTCTGTAATTAATGTTTTTATTAGTATAGGAACACCCATTCTAAGATCCCATGCAATATTCGATGTGGCATCATAAAACTTTTCACCTTAGGATTATTTTTCTTTTCTGTTTCAAATTCAAAATTCACAACTTCAAAACTTTTCTCATGACAATATAAGAGTTGTTTTCACATAAAATAATTTTTAGGAGAAAAATAAAATTTGGTTGGATGAACCACCTGACATATGTTTTTTTAATATAATTGCTGAGCTGAAACCTCAACTCCGTCCACCTCCGTCAAAAATATTCTTAATTTAATTGGTGTGCATACATGAAGTAGTACGACATGCATGTGTGAGCTGGAGTTTGATCAGGTTTCTTTGGTGTTTTAATTTGAAGGCAACCAAGAGCAGGCACCTGACATATGTTTTTTTAATATAATTGCTAAGCTGAAACCTCAACTCCGTCCACCTCCGTCAAAAATATTCTTAATTTAATTGGTGTGCATATATGTAGTAGTACGACATGCATGTGTGAGCTAGGAGTTTGATCAGATTTCTTTGGTGTTTTAATTTGAAGGCAACCAAGAGCAGGAGCAGTGGGCCCTAATCCTATCACCGTACGTGTCCGTGTGGTGGTGGACAAAGGTAATCAGGACTCGTCAGTGTTGTGTCCGAGTGCGTTTGTTCTGTTGTATTCGTTTTGGTTTCCGCAAGGCTAATGGATGGATGAAAAAAGATGGGCTGAAATTTTGCCTCTTTATTATTAGGTATAGATATATACTCAAAAAGACTTTATTTTTTTATAAGTGTATGGAGAGAGTATAAAATTGTACGGGCGTCAGATGGCTACGTGGGCTGGTTTCACCTTTTCTGTTGGGTCTTCTAGGCTCCTGGCAGTACAGCCCACGTACTATTTTTTGTTTTAATTTTTATTTATTTAGGAATTGTTCTGGGCCTGCTTTTTAGGAAGACGACCAACTGTCACGGTCTTGTGCGCGCGTCGTGTGGACCAGAAACGCAGCGAAATCCTACTCGGCGCACGGAGTCCGCAAGCTGCTTTTCGTCGCTTCGCTTCCGCCCCATCCGGCGCCCAGCCCTCCTCGCCGACGCCCCGCGCCTCCCATGGCCACGGCCGTGCCCGCCGCCTCCCTCTGCGCTCCGTCCTCTTATCCAGCGACCGCCGCACGCCGCCTTGGTGCTGGGTCCCCGTCGCTGCGCAAGCGGCATTGCGCCGTCGCGGCCGCCTGCGGTACCGCGCCGCCGCGCAGGCAGCTCGACAACGGTTGGTACCCCACCGCCGCTTCTCCTGAGCAGGATTGCGTCTCCCTCCCTCCCTCCTCCCCTCCGTACCTCTATGCCGTCTCGCTTTACTGACGTTGCTGTGTGACCTGCCTGACGCAGAGGAGGCGGCCTGCTCCGGACGGCGGCGGGTGCTTGTGGCCGGTGCCGCCGCGTTCCTCTCCCGGCCTAACCCGGCGGCATGTGAGTTACTCCTTCGAATTTACTTCACTATCGCCTTAGACTGCTTCGCCTTCTGCAGCGTTTGCGCGCTTTGATGCACACTGACCTCTCAGTGGGCGACGAGCTTGTACTGTGAATGGTTTATTTGATCAAAACTGCGCCTCTGAGTGCGATTCTGATCTGGTATAGTCGCAGCAGAGGCTAAGAAAGGGTTCCTGCCTGTCGTCGACAAGAAGGCTGGTTACTCCTTCCTCTACCCGTTCGGATGGGAGGTGACAAACACTTCTTGTATTAACTATTGTCTTTGATTGACTGAAGAGAAAGAAACACACTTTGGCTTAGTTTTTTTGGCTGCACGATGTATTTTGTCATGACATGTGCGAGCCTAATCACATTATCCTATCCAGGAAGTGGCTGTGCAAGGGCAAGACAAGGTGTACAAAGATGTGATAGAGCCTCTGGAGAGTGTGAGCGTCAACTCTATTCCCACTAGCAAGGAGGATATTCGTGATCTTGGTCCTCCAGATAAGGTTTACTATTCTCTTTTCCATAATCCATAAAAAAAACTTTGATAGCTGTACTTATCTAGCGTAAAGGGTCCAATTTCGATTTATTAACTCCTATTTTGCAGGTTGCCGAGGCTTTGATAAAAAAGGTTTTGGCACCACCAACACAAAAGACAAAGTTAATTGAGGCGAAAGAGGTGTGCTTTCCTTCCAATTTGCTGCGCTTTATCTAACTATTCCTGATAATATTCATGGGACACCAGTGCGTGTCAAATCTTTAAGGATTGGGGAATGATGATTTATCGTATAAAATGATTTTTTAAAAAGTTCACTCGGGCATGCCAATTGGTTTATGTGGATAGGATTACAAAAGATTGAATGAACTTAGTTGGTGCTGACTGACGAGCCTTTTTGAGTTCTTTTTATTCGGTCAAGCAGTAAGCTGAACAAACAGCTACTCTCTGAATAACACATGTACTAATGAATGGATTGCAGATATCCACATACAGCATGTATTGAAATTTGTTGCCTTGTTTCCATATTTCAGATGGTATGCCGAGCAAATAAAAGATTAGGTAGTAGTTACCAACTTGAAAGTACAGGTGATAATATGACAGATAAAACATATAAGTGCCACCGTAAACTAGCTAGTACTTCTCCCATTTGTATTAGATTGCCATTTGTGGAACATCATGTTCCTGAATCCTGATATTGGCCATGCTATTCTGTTATTGAAGATATATTTTGATAACCTTATGTTGTTAAATTTACAGTATGTGTTTCATCATGCAGAATGATGTTGATGGGAGAGCTTACTACACTTTTGAGTTCACAGCTCAGGCTCCAAACTACACCAGACATGCACTTGGTGCCATTGTAATTGCAAATGGTATGACTTTACCCGTGATCTTCTCTATTAGCAAGATGTAATGTTAGTATGACCTTCCACCCGTATATTGTACTCTCAATCTTGTAGTAATAGGAACTAGAAAACTGTGCAGATGGTGTCACTGGTCACTGCCATCTAATGCTTTCTACTAATTGTGAATGGGATGCTGCAGGTAAATTTTACACATTGACTACTGGAGCAAACGAGAGAAGATGGGAAAAGATGAAGGATAGGCTGCATACAGTTGTCGATTCCTTCAAAATTGAAAATAGAATATGAGGAATGCCTGAGTTGCTATGCTGTTTTTTCTTTGTTGGTTTTCTTTCTTTCGGAGCTGCAATGGTGAGATTTCAGTAGTAAATGCCGGGAATGTGGATTATGCTGTTTCAGTTTCATTTTGTAATGTTTGTTACCAAGACTTGAGCAACATTTATTTGTACTTTGTATGTATAACTGTGATCCTTGAAGTAAAGGATATCCAGACCTCTGCTGTGTAAATCTTAAAAAAAACAATAGAAAGGCTTCACTCGCAGAAAGATTATGTGTGTGACTGATCTATCATGTTCAATTCCCTGATTTCGGTTTGTAGAAAGGAAATCGTCAGTGTTGAATTGGACATGCAATTTACATGTAACTCGTACTTTCCGGTGCAGCCATCATCATCATTCATCAGAATAGCGCAGTCTGCAGCTCGGTATCCCTGTTTGGTGAGCAAAAAGGTTCAGTATTTTCCACTTTTGAGAAAGGTGAGTGAATGAGTATTCATGTGTGTGAGAATCAAACTAGCTCTGGCATCAAAATTGGACAGGAGATTTCTTTACGAAATGACACTAGAGAGAAGCAAAGGCAGGAGCCGTCTTGCTGATTCTGATTGCCTGCTTCTCCTGTCCAATTTTTTGCTTTTTCTCGAACAACGCCTGTGCACCATCAATCTTCTTATCAAGAGGAAAAAGGTGTTCATTTTATTTAAGGAATCTTGCCAGCATTTTCTCAAGAGGAGAAAAGTGACCTTGGCAAGTCCTGAACCTGAAGTACGTGTTCCATACAATCCTGATGTCATTGAGGTGCAGTACGTTTTCCTTGTGAGAAGGCGTATTCACGGCCTTGCCCGCCAACCTGCGGATTAGATAGGAGGCAGTGAGCAGCAGAGGGAAGAACACCGCTGCACAGATCCTTCGCGGCGCTGCTTTATCTCCGCTCCTCCTCCTCCACCGAGCCGCGATGAACACAGCCATGGCCACCACTTCCTTATCCCTCCAAGGCCGCCCTTCCCATGCCCCCACCAGGAAGCTCTCCTCCCCGTTCCTCGGCACTCCCGCCTCCTTCCTCCGGCCACTGGCGCCCGCGCCCGCCGCCGGCCCCTCCTCGCGGCGGACGCTCGCCGTCAGGGCCATGGCGCCGCCCAAGCCGGGAGGCAAGCCCAAGAAAGGTCCGTGCTCCTATAGCCGTCGTCGGCAGTCCTGGTGCGTCAGGGATGATGTTCTTGCGCCTAACCCCTTCCTTGTCCTGCAGTGGTGGGCCTTATAAAGCTGGCCCTCGAGGCCGGCAAGGCGACGCCGGCGCCGCCCGTCGGCCCGGCGCTCGGTGCCAAGGGAGTCAACATCATGGCGTTCTGCAAGGAGTACAATGCCAAGACGGCCGACAAGCCCGGCTACATCATCCCCGTCGAGATCACCGTGTTTGATGTGAGTGAGACTAATGCTGTGGGGAGCGTTCTACTTCGTGCGCTTGTCTGGGTATCGGTGCTAATTTGGAGTTATGATTGTCTTAATAATGGTTCCTTTGCTTCGTATTTTTGCAGGATAAGAGCTTTACCTTCGTCTTGAAGACCCCTCCGGCTTCAGTCCTGCTACTCAAGGCTGCAGGTGCACACGCTGTACATTAGCTTTAATCTGTTCAGAGTTTTGCAGTGCATTCTTCAAATTGCCCAACCTATCTATAAAAGCAATACGACATGAAGGAAAAGGAATGGTATTTGTGGTTTATGCAAGTGCACCACATTGGATTAGGCGATTAGTGATCTGGTGTGTAACTCTGTTAGATATTATTAAGTTCAGTCAGTTCCCGATTCATCAAAAAAAAAAAAAAAAAAAAAAAAAGACATTCCACATTGTTTTTTTTTTCACATGTTTGTATAACAACAGCGACTAAAGCTGCAATTCAATTTAGTTTGGAGCAGTCTACTGTTACTCAAAGATTCAGTGCCACGTTCAGCTGCAATTCAACTCTAGCTTTCCATTTCCAATTCCCTTGAACTTAGCAATAATTCATTGTTTTGGATGTTCAGCCTAGATAAATAAGATTCTTCTAGAAAGAGGAATCTTAATCCGATCTAAGTACATTCACTCACAAGTCACTGCACTGCACATAATATATGTTTGCATGTTTAAGGTATAGCCATGAACTATGGGCTGCAGAGAATGAATGTCGCAGCATCAGTACCTGCAAATGCATACGGTGGTGGCAGACAGCTAGCTTTCTATGTTAGAACATATGTTCTCTTTTCTATTTAACGAGCAAATGGTCCCTTATATGTTCTAGTGATTACGAATCCTCGTTCTTAGGTACATAAAATGGTTCCAAAGAGCCACAATGGTTTCTTACCTTATTGTCTGAATCTTGGTTCTTATAGGTATCGAAAAGGGTTCAAAAGAGCCACAACGACAGAAAGTTGGAAAAGTAACGGCGGATCAAGTGCGTGCAATAGCTCAAGAGAAGTTGCCGGATTTAAACTGCAAGAGCATCGACTCTGCTATGAGAATCATCGCTGGCACCGCAGCTAACATGGGCATCGATATCGATCCTCCAATCCTTGTGAAGAAGGAAAAGGTCCTCTTGTAGTTTGTTTTGCTGGCACACGCAGATCATCCACCAATGGCCATTTGTAGATTATGCTTTCCTTTTTGCTCGTCAATTCGCTGTGCCTACTTGAAGTTTTCCTCTGGTTCGGTGACCTTGTTCCAGTCTTATCATCTGGTGTATAGCCACACATATCGACTCCCAACTTAAGGTATTTTGTTTTTGAGCGAACAACAGTATTTTGACTTTTCAACTAGATGTAAGAAAACTCATTCCTTTCCGGTTGCATACATTTTATACTAAAATTGTAGTCTTAGTTCGTTGTAGTTTCTAGGCACAATCTACAATTTTCAGTTAAGGTAAAATCACAAACTTATTCATATTGGCACAAAGACAATTAACAATTTAGGATTGTTTCTATAGTCAGATAAGCATAAAAATTTATGTATTATAACATATAAAAATAAATAATAAATCACAAAAGTAACAATTATTTTTGTCTGTATAATCATCATACTAAAATTCAGGCAACTGAAGTGATAAATTAAGTCAATTTGCAGACTAATGGACAAACTCTTGCATTTTTGTTCCCAACTGTCTCCCACATTTGATATCACTCCTGTCAACCTAGATCTGAAAGACAATGTATTTAATTACGGAAAGTTGACAACCACAGTCAAACCAGGTCTCCCCATCATGAAAGAACCACCATTAGCGCATCCACCAATCACACCACGACATCCGTCAGATCCAAATCCTGCGGTGGAGATAACATCAAGCAGCAGAGCCAGCCCAACTTGCACGCCGCTCGTTCAAAGTCACATGGTTGACGAGACGACATCTGTGTCGCCGGCGAGCCGCCGGGCGGCCTGCTCCATGAGCACCACCATGCCCTGGCACTCCTGCAGCACCATCTCGTCAAGGCCGCCCTTGACCATGGCTGGGAAGAAGAGCCAGAACCCCGTCCCGGCCACGAAGGCCAGCGTGAGCGGCACGGCGGCGGCCCGCGGCGGGCGCCACCACCCGGCATGCGACGCCCACCACCCCTCCGCGGCCGCGCACACCCCGTGCAGGAGGAAGAAGGCGGTCACATCGCCGCTGGGCGTGCTCCACATGATGTAGTAGAACATGAGCTCGTGCATGAGGCCGGACACGAGGAACGTCGCCAGGACGCCGGCCGCGGTGCCGAGGCGCGCGCGGACGGGGCGGTACACCGACGGCCGGAGGATGGAGGGCACCATTGAGGTTCCACCGCCGGCCCCAGAAGTCTCGCAGCGACGACGCCAGGTAAGGGTGGTCAACCTGCGGCTCCATCTCCATTCCGAGCAGGTCGTGGATCACGGTGTGGACGGTGGCGAGGAGGAGATCCAGCGAGAAGTAGACGTGCAAGGTGTAGAGGACGAGGAGCTGGTACCTGCTCATCGAGCTCTTGAACTGGTACGCGTAGATGATGCCCGGGATGACGGCGCCGGAGACGAGTATCCTCGCCGGGCCACGGACGGGGGCTTGGCTCTTCTCTTTGGACTGCCGCCGGAGCTTGACGGGGAGGGAGGCCGAGCAGACGAAGTGGGAGAGGCGGAGGGACGGGTCGAGGGGCCCAATGCCGGCGGCGAGGAGGAGCACCTTGAAGGAGCCGAGCCAGGCGAGGAAGAAGCCCGAGGTGCCGCGGAACGTGGACGTCGAGAAGGCGAAGGGGATCGCGCAGAGGAGCGCGACAACGGGCAGCAGCGCCAGGAGACGAGGCGCGCCTGGACGGAGACGCGCCGCGGCGAGGCGAGCGTAGGACATCGCCGCCCAAACCGCCGCGGAGACCTTAACGAGAGCGCCGACCTCGCCGTCCATTATCGCCGTCGCTATGCCCATCTGGGGATGGTTGGACGGAGACACAGAAATCGATGGGCTCTCTGCTCGTGCTCCAAGGTTCCTGCTTTTCTTTTGTGCTGTGCTGCCTTCCGTGGCCTCCGTAGTGGTGTCCGCCACGTCGCACCGCTGAATTTTTTTTTTTTTGTCCGTTTTGTTTGCTCATATAAAACGATGAACTTGAAGACGTCAGTGGGCTTCTTTTACCAATTCTATATAGTGTTAGCACACTACTTGAATTATATGCTGGGAAAAGACCTTTTCTTGCTTACTCTTTATGTACTCTTTAGCCCTCTTTTGAGGGGTTGTATTTTACCTCTCGGATTTCCCTAAGCACCTGTGGTTGCTCTCAAAAAAAAAAAAAAAACCAATTAAATATGGCTATATTTGAGGGGTCTGATTTTTGCTATTATTCAAACAACATATATTTTGTCATTATTTACCTATAGAAAATTATAAAAAAAAATTGCGAAGAAAAACCCGACTTTTATAAAAAGCTTAGAACAGTATATCATACAAACGAAGATATAGAAAAAGAACAGGAAGGAAAAACGCTGGGGCTGCCAGCTTTACTGAAAAAGACCTACGACTCCCAGGCAAAGCTTATTACAACTTCCACATCATGACTGATATAGCCCAACATTAAGCAAGAGAACAGGGACCTAGCAAAACGCTATCAAATTCTGAAAGACCACTTCATCAAACATTCTACATCCATACTTCTACCATTCTGTGTTCATGATGTCCTGAGAGAACTTCTGCTGGTCAGAGGACATTACAGCACGCCTTCCACCTCCATGTTGTTTGTCCTTCTCCAGAAGTCTTCCAACCACTTTGTAACGATCCCCATCTTTTCATCCAAGAATTGCATGTCTTGCCCCTTTAAAAGGATTCGCCATTTCTGCATAAATTTGATAATAGAGATGAGAACCTCCTTGGAGGATTTAGGGAATCTGTTTTCAATCGCCATCTTATTTCTAACTGTCCAAATCCCCCATAGCACCACAATGAAGGTAAACAATTTTATGTGGTAATTCCTATCCCCTAATAGAAAATTATAAATTAACTCTTGTGAGTTGTTTTTCCATTATAGTACAATAATACCTCATGCTTGCGTTGTGGCAAAAATTGCAGATAAAACTATACTACATATATTTACTTATACAAACGAATCATGACCATACTACATGTTTAGTGTATGATTTAGCATTCTGGTGTGGATAACTAAATATATGTTATTGAATGATGTTGTTTGCTAGTGTGAAAGCGAGAATGAAGATATAATTGCATGTGCTAATGGATGCTCATGTGTATAGTTTGCATGGCGAGATAGAATGCCAGTGAAAGTTTGAAAGTATAAGATGTATAGATATAGTTTCATATATTGTTGGTTCTGTTCTCTCAATCTGCACGAGTAACTTCACAGATTCATTTGTTAGATAGGCATCTTTCATATCTTTCAAAACATGAATGATCCATCTTATAAATCCAAAAGCTCGGCAACATCACCTTTGCAGCTTGCAAGCTTCCATCGTCAGAAGTCACTGTATAGCTGCATCCCCAGGACAGTTTAGATACTTTTAGAAAAAGTTGTGTGTAAATGGCGGCAGCGTATGCCAACGAATTAGATTGCACTGCTGTTATTTGATTAAGAAAGGGTTTTCCATTCGATTAGCGCATACAAAAAAATCGCAGCCTCCTGCCTGCCAAGGAAACCACACAGATAAAATGAACAAACAAAATCTCTTGAATCTTGATGAAGTGGTTCCTTGAACAGTTAGAGAAGGCCAATTCAGTGGTTTGCGCTGGGCCTTCGTTAGCCGTGTGCCCTGGATTTAGGCCCATGAACAGTCAGAGAAGGCCAATGTCCATCAAGCCAGGCCAAGAGTGCTTAATGGACCGTTAAGCCTAACATCATAATTAATACAGCCTTGTTTTGTTAATGAACCTCAGATTGAGATTAACATCAGCTATTGAGCTGAGGAATTGTACCACACCGAGGCGGGACAGACATTGATCTGGTGAGGCGTGTATAAAAGAAGGTGCATAACTATAAGGCAACTCATACCTTTCTCGGCCTTTTGGCTAAGATCAAGTGTAGTATCTGTTCTTATCAGTTTAATATCTGATACGTGGGACACGTGCCCACAATGATATTAAATTTATTTTTTGTGGGGGAGAACCTAATATGGTAGCTTGCTATCAAGGTTCTCATGTGTCGTCTAAGCGTTGCACTATTTGCTTGGACCTGGAACACCCCAAACAAACTAAGATCAAAGCTTAATTAATTAAATTTAATAGCTATAATAATTATATGTTATAGTTGTAATATAATTATATAATCTTATTTATCTTAGATTTAGATTTAATTAATTAATTAATATTAATCTATTATTTTTGTATTTTTAATATCGGTTGAAGAATTTTAGAAATGGACTTTCTATGTTTATTTATTTTGGTCACTTCAATTTCATGGAAAGATCGAATGATCCAACTCAAGTACAATAAAAATTTAAAACCTATAGAGTATAGACAGCGCTGCTGCTTGTAGTAGTCAAACCAGTTCAAGTCGGATGCAAACGTTCCAACTCAGATAAAATGAAACGAAGCTTAACTGAAAAATGCATGTCATTGACAGCATTGCTGCTTGTAGTAATCAAAACAGCTCATTAATCAGCTCAATTCAAACACAGCATTGCATCGTTTTAGTATCCAGTTCTCAAGCAATCTGTGACGTGTCTTACTCCCCAGCCTTTTGCAGGCTCGCTTGGTTTTTGTGCTTTCTGTCGTTCAGGTATTCGGAGGTGTTTGCTGTATAAGGTACATAAATAAACGTGGTGCTTTATCGTAATTTCACTATTTCCAGCGGACGAACGGAAAATACCAACAAAGAATTAAGGACAGGTAATTGTTAACAATGAACTAAAAAATAGGTCCTCTATGGTTGGGAAGAAAAGAACGTATGGGCGTATGGAGAGCTGCATTTTTTTCACCCCTGTGAACGCACAGAAAATTCGGTGCCTATGCCTTCGTGCAAAAGAGACACAGTAGTAGCTACAGATTCCAATGAAGTAGCTCAGCCTTCAGCAAAAATAATTTCCTTGGGTAACATGGTTTGGGTCAGGATGGCAAAATTGGGAGACTTGCATCAATGGTGACAACTAAACGTCTTAAATAGGCCTAATAAATAGCTAAAGCATCAATGGAAAGTTGCAAACCCAAAGGGTCTCCGCTGAACAACAGGGGACTTCGGATAAATGAAGCAGCTGTACACATGGATTCCAACTCATCAGGCGAGCTCCAGAGCCTTCATCGTCTCTTTGATTTCTTGAAGGATTTCGGTCTTTTAGAATGAGAATGATCTTCCACCTCTTCGTCATCATCTTCCACCTTTCTCCGTTTCTTGTGGCTGCCAGAATCCTTCAATTTCTACAATCGAGATAAGGAGCATGACTGTAAGAGCCAGCAGATAGCCATACTTTTGGCTTTTGCACAGATTTGCTACCAGCCAGAATGGCGCAAAAATAACAGAATTGGTACTGATGTCAAAGGAGGACGTACCGTTAGTGCAATTCTCTTTGCATCGGATATGGGCCCTTTAAGTATCATGACTTCATCTCTGTCCACCTTACGCTGGTCAATTTGCTTGCCTGCAAATCGTAGTTGATAAGAGGGACAGGCTTTGGTTAAAAAATCTCTTGCTATGGCTGTCTATTGCCAAGAAAAAAAAAAAAAGGAGGTGAAAAGAAAACTGTAATTACCAAGTAGCTTCTCAATAAGCACAAACCATTGGGCTTCATATTGATTCACCAAAGATACAGCATATCCTGACCGCCCTGCACGTGCGGTCCTACCCACCCGATGAACATAATCCTATATGTCGCGCAGCATAAAATTTAAGAACATAACGAATACAATTTGAACATCTAATTGTAAGCAGTTAAAAAAACACAATGGCCAAGTACTCAAACAGACAGAAAGAGACCTTAGAATTCATTGGAATATCATAATTGATGACCATATCAACTCCTTGAATGTCAAGGCCACGACTTGCTACATCAGTGCAAATAAGGATATTGCAATCTTTCGCTTTGAACCTGTTCAAAGCACCTAATCTCTTGTCCTGGAAATACAGAAAAATAAATGAAACATATTATTGAAGGGAAGATATAAACAAGACATCCACTTCACAGAACAGAAGGATTAACCTACTGAATGAAAGTCATGTAATTATCTATATGTTAGGCATTTTAAGTCAAAGAAAGTAAACCTGACTCATCTGGCCACTGATAGACATAGCTTTCAAACCAAGATTCCTCAGCATAAGAGCAAGGAGCCTAGTAGATTCACAGGTGCGAACAAAAATCATGATCATGCTGTCTTGCCTCTCATTCAGAACATGAAGAAGGTAGCAATCCTGAAATTTCATATAAAAAGAGGTTGATCAGAAACAAATGATGGAAAAGGGTACTCTGATGTGATGGTTGATGGTAACCAATATATAATTCAATTAGTCTGCCCATAACACATGTTGAATTAGGTTAACAACATTCAATATGGTAAATTCATTGCAGCCATGATTTTCCGTAACTGCTTATGAAATGAACTGGGGAATGTCCAGACAATTAACAGAGACATGCAACACAACAAGAATTGAAAGTTGAAACATCAATTGGTTCCAATCATTTGATTGGTTGCTCACTTATGTATCAAAAGGTTCAAATCATGTTGTAACAGAGTGAGAAAATGGGCCTGTTCGGCTGGTATATTTTTTGGCTGGAAAAGTCCTTATGTTATCCACCTAGTGAAGTGCTTACCAGACCAGAAATGGTAGAGCCAGCATTTGTTTTCTTTAGGCTGGCAAGAGGATAGGTGCTATAACTAGGCATAGAGTGAATAATAAAGAACTTGAAGCAAGGCAAATTGTAGATCCACTAGAATGGAAGTTGACATACATGTACGTATTTATCAAAATAGTACTCTTTCCTTCCCAAAATTTAAGCATTTCTAGGTTTGCCCTAACTCCTAAGTCCAATTGCTCACTCACTCGAGGTTTGGCCAATTTATATAAAGGAACAACAATATTTACTATATCAAAGAAGCAACATTAGATCCATCGTGCCACATTTTTGTAGTCTACTTTTTTCTTTGATGCAGTAGATGTTAATAATCTTCTCAATAAACTTAGTCGAACTTGGACTACTTTGACTTAGGACAAAACCAGAAAGATCACACATTGCAATAAAGCTAAACCTATCATGCATTGTCCATGATAACACAAAAAAGTCTACGGGTTTTGTTGGTTCGGTGTCAGTCGGGTCTGATCTTGCGATGTACGCTCTGAACTTGTTCGAACTTTGTAATTTCGTTATCTCGGTAATGAAATTCGGCTTCGGCCCTTATGGAAAAAACACAAAAAAAGTCTTGATGGCACAGGCACATGGATTTGAAAATCACATGGACTGAAACAATATATCCATATAGGTGGAGGCTTGGAGCAAATAAACTGACCTTGTCATCTGCAGGAACAAAATAGAACTCTTGTTTAAGTGAATCTACTGTAGAATATTTGGAGGACGCTTCAACCTGTTTCCACAAAAAAAAAATTGTTGTAGTCACAATTAGAGAATAAGAATGTAGACCCAAGATGTCAACTCTTTGCTTAGTAACTGAAAAGTCAAAGATAGAATATCACCTTAGCAGGATTCCTGAGGCAAGCACGTTGCAGCTTATTTACCTAAGTTACAGGAAAGGGAGCTTCATTTAGTCAAACAAAATGCACACCAAGCACTGTTAATAAAATTAGTCCACGTAAATGTGGACCAATTGTATTGAAAACATCACACTAGGAAAGAAAGATTTAATATGAAATAACAGAAAATCGACTAACAATAGCATTTGCCATGATAAATATGAGACACCATCACTCTTTGATCATCTCAGGCACTGCTGCTGTATGATTGTGATTGCCAACGGCAGCAATGAACATGCCCGTATCAAGAACTTACTGCTATTATTAATAATTTATTTCAGTTGTGTGATTAAAAGGTTCCATATGTTAAGTAGCTCCATCTCATAAATAAATAAATAAATAAGTACACACTGTGCACAAACCTTTTTGGTCATAGTCGCTGAAAAAAGGAATGTCCTCCTGTCTTTAGGGATCTCTCTTAAAATGTCATCGAGGGATTTCTCAAATTCCACATTAAGTAACTTATCAGCTTCATCCAATACCTAGCAATATAAAAAGAACATAACATTAAAACAAATTAACCTATTCAAATAGTTATCTAAAATTAAAACATATGCTCCAAAATGTAAGGATAGTCACACTACAATAAAGTTTTGAGTTTAAACCTGTTCATTTTGAGTTGACATGCAAGGTACAAATGAATGATAATGTTCTTACATTTTGCAGTGTATTACCTCTGTCCTCAAAACAATGCAGTTCTAGTTCTCTTCTTATAGAAACTATGCAAAGCTTAACCAAACTTATAGTAGAAAGTATCAAATATTTATGACAGCAAATAGGGACAAGATTGAAATAAATTCAATGAACAATCTATTGATAATTATTTGGTATAAAAAATATTGATACTTTTCTATATAAAATTAGTCAAACTTTAAGATGTTTTGACTTGGTACTATGCTAGAATTACATCCGTTTCCAGATGAAGGAAGTATCTAGCAATACATTCACAACATACACCTTGAGACTTTTTACTTAGATAAAAAAATGAATACATACCAAATACTTGATTTTCTTAAGACTAAAACCTTTAGTCTCTGTCAAATGGTCCAACAGACGGCCCGGAGTTCCAACCTAAGTTTTTGAAGGAATTATTAGGGAGAAGGTTAGTGCAAATGAAGACAAAACAATATGTGAAATAAAATCAACTTAAACAGAGTAGTTCACTTGTAATAAATCATAAAATAAAACAAATTTCAGTGTCATGGAAGTACGGAAGAGCCGAAGAGAATCAAAGCTGGTATGGTTGTTGCTACTGGTTTATACACAGGCGCATTGCAATGACTCTCCAAGAGCTCAATGAGAAGCAGGATTTGATAATGATGCCAATCCATTGTGGTAGCTTTTCAGATGTAATTTTATTAAATGTATACATTTGAAAGTACACAGATTGGAAACATATTTAAGAGTCATCAAAAACATCTTTTTGCTATATAAATGTGAAAAAACAACTTCAGCTTGGAATGGGTAGAGAAAACCGGGAATGTATAACACTCACCACAATATGTGGACGTTTTCCAATGGATAACACTTGTTGCACCCGATCCACTCCTCCAACAAGCTGGTGAAAGAATAAAATGTCAGCTAGAACCAAGGTATCCACAAAGGCACAAAGCCAAATAATAGGCATGAGAAATACAATATCACCATCCAAATGCATCTAATCTTACAGTGAAAGTATACCACACATTCAAAGAATCCTGAGAAGAATGCATTAATGATTTTAAAGAACTGAGGACTGAGCAATGCTGTGTAGAAGTGGGGAAAAAGTGAATTAGTGAAGGTCAGAAAAGCTGGGTACTTCACCCCGACAAACAGAGCATTTGTTATCATACAAGTCAGAAGCATATTTAAGATAAGAAAATTGTAGCGTAGATAAAGTACAACTGTGTCAATTTGTCAAAATTTGTCACATTCAGACACTGACAGCCAAAACGAATTTGCGTATTGCATAACTGCATTGATAGCACTCACCACTGAACAACGCAAACCAATAGCTGACCCGAGCGCCTCAAACTGCTCCGCGATCTGAATCGCCAGCTCTCTGATTAGCAACCACGGGCACTTCTCCCAAATTAGATACTGGTGCGTCGCCCCTAAATGAAGTAATTGACTGAGAAATGAAACCGACCTCGTTGGCGAGAGCACGCAAGCGAAGAAAGACTGGTCGGCCTGTCGGTTGCTGAGCAGCTCCTGCAGGATGGGCAGCGCGAACGCGCCCGTCTTCCCGGACCCCGTCTGCGCCAGCGCGATGAGGTCCTTCCCTGCGAGAACCAAGGCGGCCGGCGAATCAAGACTCCGCTGCCGCAACCATCCGCGCGGCGTGTGCACCGGACGATGCCGAGTGGGACAGCAGTAGTACCTTGGAGCGCGTGGGGGATGGCCTCGGCCTGGATCCTGGTGGGCTCCTTCCACCCCATGGCGTCGCACGCCTCCACCAGCTCCTTGCAGATACCCAGCTCCGCGAACGTCGACGCCTGGCGCGCCGCGGGCTCCTGCTTCCCGTCCCCGCCGGCCTCCACGGCCGTGTCCCCGTTCGCCATGGCTGGTTCGCGAGCACTTAGCTGCCTGTCCGAGCTGCGCGTGAGGACTGAGAAGGTTGCTGGCGTGCGGCGGCGTGGAACAGCGCGGGCGGGGGCGCGGCGCGGGGTTTATGGTTGGGTATGGATGGGGGGAACTGCCGGCGCGGAGGACGACGCAGGAAAACTTGACGGCCACGTCCGCGACGAAACAAAACCCTACGGCAGCAAGCAATTGGATTGGGCTGGTGCCGGAATGGGGTCGGCGAACTGGCCCAGCCCGTGAAAGAGGAATGGTAACGTATACGGCGTACCCCGTGGGCTATTTCGGCGGAGGAGGAGAGAGACGGGTTTGTGGCCCAGCCCATGTTACGGTCGTCTTATCTGGGCCAGTGTGATGCCCAGAGAGACGATTTGTTCTGTTGATGATGATGATGAAGAAGCCCTGATGGGGGCATCAAGAGATGATAGCATCACACGGGCACATTCACACGGCTGTCAGTCATGGCACCAGTACGAACAGTCCTGAGGGTCAGGAATGACCGGCCGCCGCACCGGGGCGGGGCACGGTCCCCGGCGAAACTGTGTGTGCAGCAGGCAGGGACGTGGATTCGTACCACGACCGCTTACATGATGCTGAGCAGCGCCGGCGATCGCTGCACAAATCGCTCACATGATGCTCAACGACACTGCCTGTACGGCTTCGTCGTCTCGTGTCGTCTCCAACGCCTCGTCACCTCGCCCTTGCTGCCGCGCCGGTGAGTGGCAACCCACACATAGCGCCGGGCCTTTCGCTTTTCAGCTGCCGTTGGCAGGACACACGCAGGCGCAGCAGCCGGCCAGCGAGTCGCGCAGCAATGCATCAATGCACCGTGCATGCATGCGCCGGCCGCAGGAGCCCAGTGGAACTGAGACATGTACGGCGCCTGTCACGGTACAAAACCTTGTTACCGGCGTGGTACGAACGCCAAGGCTAGCGCGAGAGCTGTACCGTATCTACAATGAGCTATTTGATCTGGCTTATTTTTGTGTCCACCACTATTTTACTATTATAAAATCCAAAAAATACAAACGTAGGAGTAATAAGCAGATAGTATAGCACGAATTTATATTAATTTACTTAGTTCTCAAAAAAAAAATATAGACAATACTTCCTCCATTCTAAATTATAAGTCATTCTAAAAATTTTAAAGAATCAAAGTATCTCAAATTTGACTAAATTTATATAACAAAATAATAATGTTTATGATATCAAATAATTAATCTTAATTAATTATATTTCTCATATAGTATACTTATTTGATAGCATAAATTTTTGTAATTCTCTTTATAATTTTGGCCGAATTTAAGATTCTTTTCTCTCCAACAAAATTGAAATGACCTACAATTTGAGATGGAGGGAGTAGTATTTAGTTAGAGTATGATAAATATGTTAGTCTCTAAAAATTTGTGTATTATTAAGAATTTGGCTTCACTTAAACTCCCTATGTCCCAGAAAAAATACAATTCTAGCGCACTATCGTGTTCTAGTACTTTTAGTTTCACCAAAAATAGATAACAAATATCAGTATTTATGATACCAAATAAATATTGATTAGATCAATTAAACAAACTTTGGTTGGGGGTAGACACCCCTGAGCTATGATAGCATATGGTTAAGGACTTCTCATATCAGCCCGAGAAAATCCTCGAACCCCGTGCCCCACCCGCACATAAGGCATGTTGCCCAGTGAGAGGGCCAATCAATTTATCTCTGCTTTTAGAAACGTGGGACAGGTAAAGGGAACCAATCTATTTACGTGTGCTTTGGGAACGTCGTTGCCCCGTGAGGGAGCCGCTCCATTTTATTTGTGTTTTGGGAAGGCGGATCCGGTAAGGGACACTAATCCATTTAGGTGTGTTTTGATAGCATGAGAACACGAGACATGTCTAGGGACATCAGCCCTATTTATGTGTGCTTTAAAAATATAGAACAGACGAGGAATTTTTTTTCCGCATCGTAAAATCGCCACACAAGGGGTTTGAACTCTGGTTTGAGTGACGTCATCCAGAGGCTTGACTAACTAGTCTAGTGAAATGTATTTTTAAAATAAATTAATTTCGGGTCATAATTTGTGAATACGATTCGCTAAAAACTCGAAGAAACATTGCATTCTGTTTCTGTTTAGGACGGAGTTAATAAACGAGTTTTATTCGGCTTGATCTTAAGTCAGAGGCCCTTTTTGTAGTTTTGTTTTCCTTGCACGAGAATGAAGGGATCGAGGAAGTGGAGACGAAAAGGTCTGGAGTGGTGGAGTGTGAAAGCACGGCGCCAGGTCATTAATGGCGGGCACATGAGGAAGCAGGCGCTGCACACATGGAAGTGACACGCACGTACGCCGAATCAAACAGGCACAGGCAGGCTGCGATCGGCGATCCGCCCCGGCCTCCGTGCCGTGTCATACTCGTACAAGTGTGCGTGGTGCGCGTACCCACGGGCCACGGCCGCATTAATAACGAACGGTACGCCCTCCGTCCGTTCTGTTTTGAGTTGCTTTCCTCGCCGACCCGGCGCCACCGCCCACCGGCGACCGGCATTCCGATCGTCGGCGAGCCCATGCGAAAGCGCAGGTGCGGGAAGGGAAGCAAACCCGCCCGAGCACGGCGTACACAGTGTCCCACGGTGCCTGCGCCCAGTGCGGCAGGTGACCGCGCAGCGCGCACGCATGGGCGCGCCACGGCAGCTTTCGACGGGGCAGAGCTGGGCAGCACGCCGAGAATGATTTTGCGACGCGGAAGACGCGGAGCGGCACGACACATCCGTCCACGGGGCTCGGAGCCGCGCGCGCAGAGCTCAGGAAGCAGAGGAAGAGGAAATCAGGAGCCTTGGATGGATCGGCGCGGCGGATCGGGCAAAAGCTTTTCGCACCAGTGGCTGGCAATGATGGCCAGGGCCGCATTGACCGGCCGCCATGGCTGGTCCGAGCCGAGGCCGTGCTTGCATTGCCCGCTGAGTCGCAGTCGCTTACTCCTACAGGACCTACACTACTGTAGGCCTGTGGCAGTGTGGCGTGGCCTGCGCCACGCCGCTGAGCCTGGCACACACAGCCACACAGGACAGGAGAGTGCATCTGTACATGGCAGCAACAGCACCGGATGAGGCAGCTGACGGGTGCGGCGGCAACCACGACAGCAGATCGAGGACATGCACGGCGACGCGGGGTCGTCATGCAGACGCACGCCACGCAGAGATGGGGCTTGCACTTGCAGACTTGCAGTAGAGAGATCAGACCTGCTGGGCACATAGCCGCAGCTCATCAGGCCAGAAGGTTGCACGGCACCGGGCAACTGCAAACACGGAAGACGGAACCCAGCAGCAGTGAACTACACACACGATACTACTGTGCGTGGTCTATATAAAAAAACCACACACACACACGGAGAAAAAACCACACACACACACACACACACACACACACACTGTTTTACAGGTCTACAGCCTGACACCAAATGCCAATGCACACACACACTGTTGTACCACTCTCTTCAGGCATCAGCCTTTCAGTTCAGTCTACAGTCTTCACTTCACCCGGCTGGTCCTCCACCCGTAAACAACAGTCAAGTTACAGTGGAGAGGTCTCCATGCTAGGCCTCTCCTCCCTGCGCCTGCTGGACCACTGCATGCAGTGCAGCCGTTGCATGCCATGGCCGCACCTGCCAGCCATGCTTGCTTGGTCCCCTAGCGCTGCCGCTGCCCCTGCTCTACTACCACTACGTACACGCATGTCATCCACTGGTGACTGACTGGTGGTCCGCCGCCGTCGTCCTCGAGCTCCTCTGCGCCAGCGTTCGTCGTGTTCGTGTACACGTACATGCCGCCCGGCCGCCTCTGCGGTTTTGACTTACCGTCCCCGCGCGCGGCCGGCGCCGTCACTCGCCGTCGTCAGCAGCATGCGCCGGCGGCGTAGGCGAAGATCTGGTGCACCACCGTCGCCACCTCGTCCGCCGTCGCCACCTCGCACCCTTCCTCCATCTGCACGCACGTACACACATCAACATGTGCACCATTAGCTTTATGTATACTGCTGCTACTACTACTAGTAGTAAGGTTATGCCACAGACGCATGCAGAGGTGGTTGTGTTTTACGTCGCAGATTCCAAGGACAAGAGGGAAGCAGACAACCAGGAAAAGCTGAGTTTTGTAAGGGCTAATCTGGCTGTAACTTGAGGCAGCCCGAACCGGTGGACGGTGGTCTCGTTTCATGCCTGCCTGTACCAGGGGCTCTCATCGTATTCGAACACTCCATCTACATACTCCAAAGCCGCACCTAACAGAAACGACACCCATGCACTGCACTGCTGCGGTGGTTTGGTTTGAGAGATCCCACGCAACAGAAACGCTCCACGAGGAAAAACAACCCCTTTCTGCAAACCATCATGGCTTGCATCGAGTGCATGTGCATGTCAGCATGTACCGCAATCTCACAAAGATATCTCTAGCTAGGCCTTGTTCGGTTGGGGATTTGGAATTTTGCAACTGTTATTTTCCATGCTTCATCCCTGAAAACCATAGGAAATCAATTTCGTTAAAACATTTTTTTTAAAAATATGGATGCAAAGAAATTATTAAATTTTAAGTAAAAAAAATAAACCTAATTTAAGTCATATTTTTCTTTGAATAAATACGTACGTGCAGACTTTAAAAATGCAATGCATTTTTTAAAAAAATTTTTTCTAGTCAAATTTAAAAAAAAAAAATGATTTAAGTTGACACTTATTGGCCACGATTGGACAATATTTAAAAAAAAAACGAAGTTTCTTACATGGTTTTATCTTTTTTACAATTTATTTATTTTTTCCAACCTCTAACCGAACAAGGCGCTAGTATCATTATAGGAATACTACATTGCTCTCACTACTACATGATGCTAGTCTTGTCCCAGATTTATTTAAGTCTGCATTTATAAAGGCTGTTATTTACCATGCTTCATCCTTCTGAAAACTATAGGAAATGAAACAAAAAAGTTACTCCTCCTACAGCATTGTCGTCAAAACATTTTTTTTAAAAAAAATGTGATGCAAAGAAATTACTCCTACGGAATTTATAATTAACAAACTTAACCTGAATTTAAGTCATATTTTTCTTTCTGGAATATACTAGTACGTACGTGAAGACTTTAAAAATGCAAGTGCATTTTTTTTTTTAAAAATTTATATAAATCTAGTCAAATTTTTTAAAAAAATAAATTAAGACGAAATCCAATACGACACTTATTTGGGGAGTATACAACGTTGCTATCTATCCAGCAACGTTGATTCATAAACTCCTCTCGGATTTGATTCATGTTTTTCTTTCTACTAGAACATACTCTTTGCACCAGTCAAACCAAGTGCAGTTTTTTAACACAAAACTGGAACTGGAAAGAGAACGAGGGTGCACTTTGCACCAGTCAAACGCATGATTGGGGGAAAACGAGGGGACGGACGAGTTCGTACGAAACGCAAATGTAAGTGCGTGGGAAGAGACATGACATGCATGTGCATGACAAGATGTAAAATCGACGTGACACTACTCGCTGACCTTGAGGTTGAAGCAGTACACGACGGCGTCATGCCCGACGGAGGTGACGGCGAGGTGCAAGACCGCGAGGCGGAGGTCCTCCAGCGCGGCGACGGCGCGCACGAGCCGCCCGGGCCACCGCCTCCCGCGACGCGCACGCGCACGTGCCCGCCCACCGCGGCCGTCGCCTCCACGTCCACGCCGGCGCCGCCGCCGCGCGAGTCCGAGTAGCTCGCGTACTGCGGGGACACGAACACGCCGTCCGACGAGGCCGCCGCGGCCGTGGCCACCGCGGCGCCGGAGCAGCCACGACGCGCGGCCGCGGCCGCCTGCAGCGCCAGCAGCTGCTGCTCCAGCTGCTTCACGTAGTCGATCGCGCCGCCCACCACCGTCGCCTGGTCGCCCTGTGCATGCAACCGTTGCATCGTCAGAGACGGATCGGAATTCGGAACGCGGCATTGTCTCATCTGCATGGGCGTTGCATGGCCATGGCGGCTTACGCGGGGGATGTAGCTGGAGGGGATGAGGGAGCGGAGCGAGGCGAGGTGGTCGTTCATGAGGCGCCGCCGGTTGCGCTCCACGGCGATGTGCGTCATCCGCTGGCTCTCGGCCTCCTCGGGCTTCCTGCGCTTCTCCGGCGGCGGCGCGGCCCGTGCGCGCGGCCTCGGCCGCTTCCGCCGCCTCTCGGTCCTGCTGGCCACGGGCGCAGACGCCGCCGCCGTAACCGCAGGAGCCGCCGCCTGCGTGACGCAGCTCTCGAGCAGGTCGAGGTCGGGCGGCGCGCGCGAAGGCCTGTCGCTTGCGCCCGTCATGCTGCTGCTGCTGCTCCTGCTCCTCCGCCTCCACCACGACGCCCGCGCCCTGGAGCAGCGCCAGAAAGGGCATCTGCGCCGCTACCGCCGCGGCGCTGGTGCTGGCCGCCTGCTGTTGCTGCTGCTGCTTGTCCGCCCACTGTTCCATTACCGCCACCGTCGTCATCGCCGGAAGGGGAGCAAGAAAGGCACATCATCAGCAAGCCGATCGAGAAACGGGAGCAGCAAGTACGTACTACAACAGCACGGCCATTAAAGAGACTCCTAGTCGATCTCCTAGGAAGAGTAGCGAAGTACAGTGGCGCGCATTGAATTGTGCGTGCGTGCGTGGGTGCCGGCAGTGCTGCCGCCACTGCGACGACATTAGGGAAGGAGTCGGCATGGAAGAATGGAAAGGAAGCGGCAGCCGGCAGGAGAGAGGAGGCAGCAGCGGCATGCAGCAGGAGCAGGAGAATTAATACTACTCCATTGCATTTACGGCATGCTGCTGGAAATGGAAGCTGCTTGCTCCATAACTCCATTGCCACGGGTGTAGTGTAGGTGAACTTACCAGCGAAGAGGCGATGGGCCCTTGCAGTTGCAGCTGCATTCTCTCCATGAGATTTTCTTGTTGGTGGCAAGGCGTCTCTATACAGTAGCGCGCGATAGCAATAACTGCAGCGCGCAACGAGGGAGTAATGAGCCAGGCCGTGAGGCAGCAGCTACTGCAGCTGCGACTTGCGAGCCTGCAACAGCAAAACCCCTCTCCCTCCTCCGTCCACGCAGCAGCAGCAGCAGCAGCAGCACCAGCTACACGTCCGTACTCGCTAGCTCTCCCTGTGGCGGCGGCAGCAGCAGCAGCAGCTGGTGCTACCACTAGTCGGAACGGCAGCCGGACAGCACTGTAGACTGCACTGTGGAATGGAACAGGAAGGAAGAGGAGGATCTATGGCCATAGGCGAGGCCTGGGATCCTTAAAAAGAGAGGAGCTCGGGAGGGAGGAGTTGTCTCTTCTCGAACGGGTGGGGGAGGGTAGGGCAGGGCAGCTAGCTAGCTGAAGGATTTGGATTTGGGAGCGGCATGGTGGTGGATTTGTGCAAGACGTGAATTATTGCGGGTGTTCGGTGACAGACATGCGTGGCGGCGTGGCGCGGCCGGCTAGCTAGCGGATTTGTCGGAACCGAGGGCAGCGGCAGGCCGCGTCCGCGTGGGGTCTCCAGTCGGCCGCCCGCTTTGCGCCCCTCCGACCTTTCCCCTGCCATCCGCTTTGCGCCCCCTCCGGCGGTGCGGCCTCCTCCCCCTGCCGCCGTCCTCCGTGTCTCGCTGGCCTTTCCCCCGTCTGCTAGCCTAGGCCAGCCTGCCGCAGGGAGGTCTGCCCCGTTGGGGCTCTCCTCGGACACCGTGCCGGCAGGGGTTTGCCGGCTGCCCAGCCATGCATGCGATCGATCACCATCGGGCAGGTTTCTTTCAAAGCTCGCGAAGCACTGACGGAGGTTCAGGTTGCACATGTGCGCGATTTAAGCGAACAAGTAATTTGAAGTTTAATCGTCAAAATTATCACAGAATTAATCGAATATATTTTTGAATAAATTTAGTCAGGAACATAAATAGTACGTAATACCGTTTTTACCAAAATCAATTAAATTTAAACTAATTTTACTTCTACAAATCACTATTTATTATTTTATGGATTAAGTTACTACGTACAATAATGAAAAGGTACGGATACCGTTCAATTGAAGCATTATACAAAGTATATATGCTAACCGTTTAGATGCTATAAAATTAGTCCTAGCGTGTCTAAATGGCAGGGCTAATTTTAGTCACGCCTTTAAATAATTGTTAGCTAATTAGATAACTAAGATAAAAAAAATCCAACTTCAGATAATTTTAAGATCCAACTAGTAGTTATCAGCTGATCCAAACATGTCTATAGGCAAGTACTCTCTCTGCATCCTACGTGAGACGAAGTGAGTGCATGGAAAATTAGTATGAATATTAAATATCTATACTTTGTAATGATAATATCAAATTATATTCTATCCAACAAAACAAATAGTAACTATTGCCACCACCGTCCCAGAATAACTATAGTTTTAGGGTTTTCGTGTCACACAAGTTTGATTCGATTTATAGAAAATACATCAAACATTTATATCTGTAAATAAATTTGTTGAAAACTAGATTTTAAAGATCTTTTCGATGATACTAATTGTATACTATAAATATTAATATTCTTTATAGTATATTTAGTCTAAGTTGTTTTTCAAGAAATGAAAATGATAATTATTTTGGAACCGAAGGAGTAAGTTTATATAAATCAAAATGCAGGATAGAAAAATACTATATACTGTACACATTTATATGGGTCTGTCTGTGTCCAGTCCGTTTACAGTCACGAGTCTGATCGCGTAAACTGGTTCGGAAACTCCGGTTTTCAGAGGCAGAGACGACCGACAGAAAGTTCTGTTTGAATTCCAGCTGCAGCAGCTGGTCTTTGGCCTCTAATCTAATCTAATAACAGTTGCAAACGTCGTACGTAGCGTGCATGTGTGTCTGCGTCCTCGGATGGTCGCACTCCTGTAGAAACTGTGTATTTTGGCATGCCGCCGAAGTAGCATCTGCGCAGCGCACTGGACGGGGCAGACCGCAGACCGCAGACGGGCCATGAAAAAGCGTAGCGTATATATATGTCGTCGTATTATAGGCGCATGCTGCACTGCACACCGTCGATCGATCGGACCACTGGTGCACGCAGGCCCCGTCTATACTAACCGAGTAACCGAGCTCGTAGTGCATTCAGATAAGAATGCATAATGACCCTCTTTTGATTTTACTACCACCAGCGTGTTTTTTCTCTGAGTATAAGGACCATGCAAACTAAAATCTGTTGTTTTTGTCGTCAGTGTGTCGTGTGGCTATATATACCGTATAGTATTTCTCTTTGTGCGATTCAGGGCTGCGACATATTGAAAAGCATAAGAGAAAGCTCAATGCGGAACAAGTTAAGGCGTGGTGACCGGTCTAATTGGATGTACGCGCTAAATTTTCTCTTTTTTTTTAAAAAAAAGCCCGTCCAAGCTTTTATAGCAAACAAGAGTAGCTTTTTGCAAGCTAGTAGCTTGCATAATCTAAAAGAATCCAAATACAACTTTTGGCTCGATATATATTGATGGATGGAATTAATGGGACGAAATGCACAACGGTGTTTGAGCAGGACAGGGAAGCCAGAAACTGCATAAAACGCGCATCACGAGATAGAGCGCGCCACACCACGCGGCATGCAGTTAGTTCCTCTTGTAGTCTCGATCGTTTCCTTTTGCAGCGGCTCTCGTCTCGCTGGGTCTCGACGACGGCACAGGTGTGGGCGATCGCCTGCTGGCTTGGCGGCCTGCGACGACGACGGCACGGCACACGCGGCGTGCAACAAACCGGCTGAAGCTAGCTAGCCCGGCCTGAACTGATGATGATACGGTGAGAGAGAGATATATGGAGACAAGCTATGCAGGAAGCAGGATCTGCGTGCGCGCCGTACGGTTTGCCGCAGGGCGCGCGGCGAGCTCCCGGAACGGAAGGTCTGACTTTGTGGCGGATGCGACAGCGGGCGGCGGCGTCACGCGCGCGCGGGGCGCCGCTCGCGATGATGATTACGCCGATGGATCGAGACACCTACTCCTAGCGAGAATGGTACTCCCTCCGTCCCATGGAGTATGTCGCCCGGAAAGCGTGTTTGTGAGGGGGCGGTTTTTCAACGACAAAAGTCATGAAACAGAGGAAGTAAAACGGAACGGCCGGGGTGCAGCATGTGGCGCCGGCGCCGGCGCCGCGCGCGGTCCGCCGCTTGGTGTTTTCCGCGACCCCGCGACCTGCAGGAGTTCCGTTTGGAGGATAGAGCGGCCGCCGCGGCCGGGCGCAGGGGTATGATGGTTGACGATCGATGTAGTGCACTCGATCCAGGCACGTCCAGATGTATAGACTGCAGACAGTGCGCGCGAGACATCACCCACCAGCTGGAATCTGACACGGGTTTGTGTTGTGTGACGGTGCCAGCTGCCGGGGACTCAACTGGTACAGCTAGCTACGAGGACGGTACGGTGACACCCGGCCCGCCGGTAAGTCTGGAATTCACTCGGATCGGAACGCATGCATACGATTACGGGGCCGGGCATACATATCCGCGCGCGTCGGGCCGTCGGCAGCGGTACAGTACAGTGCAGTGGGCGCGCGCGCGGGGCGGGAATCGGAATCGGATGCGATCGCATGCAATCCTTGGCACCCTCCGCCAATGCTAGCTCCCAACCTCCATCGCCGTCGTCGGGTCCGGGCAGCGGCACACAGCTGCTAGACAGGACAAGGTGATGGGGGGAGCATCGCGCGGCGGCCTGCTCAATCGCATTATTGGTGGCGATTGCGTGTTTTTCGCATTGCATGCATGCGAGACGAGCCAAATCTTGGGCCGTTTCTGCCTGCGTGTGCGTGGTGCGTGCTGTGGATCTGCACCGACTCCGAGGCAGGCAACCAAGGCAGCCCTTTTCCTTCCCCCGGCCTCTTCCCGTCGTCTCCATTTGTGCTGTGGCCATGCATGCATCATCTCCTTCACAGGCCAAACACAGCTTTTAGCTGTCTGCCACGTCAGTGCCGGCCGTTGCAGCAGTAACTTGTTTTCACCGCGCGCTGCGCTGGCCGCTGGCCTCCTCGGTAGACGATCTGTACGTCCGTGTCCGTGCGTGCGTCTCTCTTCTTGACTACTAGTAGGACGACCCTGTCCCCTGGAAGCTGCTGCCAGAGAAAGGCATCATGTCATGTGTGTGTTTAGTTTCTCCACTCGATCCACTTTTTAGGGTCTTGATATGTGAATCCACCTTGCGCTACGCTGGAGGAGCAGCAATGCAATGGTCGGTCGGTGAAAACAAGTTCAGACAGAGCTCAAATGGGTGGTGGTTTGGAGCACGATACGACGGACGGACCTACGACTACGAGGAACAGGAGGAGACGACGGAGATCACGGACGCTAGCTCGTGCCTGCGTAGTAGTACGTGCATAGTATTACAGCATTTCCAATGAATTAGGCAGAAGAGGGCCAGAACCCAGAAGCAACATGCAGGTCAGAAGCCACCGGTGCCAGCCGCCGTGGCATGCGTGCTCGCTGCTCCTGCTGCCGCTAGCGAAGCGGAAGCAGGGCAGTCAGTGTCAGGCACGCAGACACACGTACGTACGGGGAATACTGTACCCTATACGTACGGTGTCCAGCTAATGTTACATTTAATATGTGCACGTAACGGCCGTTAATTATCTTATAGTAATAGTATTTACCATGCATGCCTGCGGTTTCCGTCAGCTGTCACGTTGTTGCCCGGCGAGAGATGGACCCCGAGCAGAGCAGATGCGGCCATGGGTGTCCAAGCCAAGAGACGATGGATGGAATCATGGATGGTGTGCTAGGATGGGAGCGGGGTTGCGGCCTTTTGGGGCTTGGACGCGTCTGTCTGCATGCGCCGGCCGGCCGCCCGGGACGCGAAATAATTGAAGAGATTTGTATCAGTTGCTGCCGGGATCTGGTGACGGGCAGTCAGCCACGCCCAGCCATGCATTTGCATGCACGCCGCTCCAAAGTACCGAGCGGTACCGCCCCCGTCTTAATTGGGCTGTGAGCTCTGCCTGCTCCAGCGAAAAAACTCATCCTGTACGTGCCAGGCCCCCTAGGCGCACACACACACACGCCAAGGACCAGCAGCTACTGTTGTGTTGTACTACGTAGTAGGCCTACAGTACGAGTCAGTCACAGGCCGGCCGGCCAGTCCAGTCGTCCAGACACGTCTTAAACTCCTACTAGCACGCAACAAACGCAAGAGCTAAACGGCAATCAACACGAGACGAAACATTTCGCCCAGCGGCGCAGGGCAGCACAGATGCTTTCTGCCCTGGCCTGCTTGTGGTACCACTTCGATCGATCGCCTTCGATTCCATACTAGTCACGTCAAAACACACGGTCCATACGAGTCACGGTCGGTCAGGTCAGTAGATGTAAAAATGCATGGGAGCGGCAAGGGGTTCTTTGTTTGGTTTCGTTTGTAATAGTATATATAGACGTTGTAAATCTATTCACCGTGACAAGTGAGAACCTGAACAAAATGACACCATTGCTGCAATGATGATGACCACTAAGCAGCTGGGACGTCGCAGTAGTATAATTTACTGATTCAATACTTTCACACTTTGCTTTTAGGACAGCAGGAGAAGAGGTGATAGTCTGGCAGTTATTCCTCAATTCTATAGCATGACATTATTCATTGATTTTTCTAAAATTTTATAATTATTAGTAGCTTCAATATAGAAGCAAGTATATAACATAATAAAAAACCAAACTATTTTAAACATATAGACAAAATCTAGAAAAGGCTGCAAGATTGTGCCACATATAAGTAACTACCATTTATAGAAGTACATAATGCACTAAAACCATTGCTTCCTCCAAAATAGGTGGAATTATTGGCATCAGAAAAACTAAAACATAGCAAGCATAAATGGTAAAATATATCATTAAAGGAAACTAGTTGCAAAATCTCTTCCGAAACATAAAAAAATACAGAAAAAACAACAGGATTGTTGCATGCATGAGCTGCAATAATGCTCATTTATTGAAGCGAACAATGCAACATTCCTAAAGTCATTGTAAATTCAGAAGAATAAGTAAACATGATGCATGCAGCCTCGCACCAGCATAATTCTTATGTAAAATTCATCTGTGGGCACTTGAATAGAACAAAAATATGAGTACATATACATGCCTTATGAATTGTTCATGACCAGTGTCTGTCTTCTTTACTCCTCTACACCACTGTCGAATTTATATCATTCAAATTTATGTAAGCACACCCCACATCAATAGGAGGGAACATATTATTTTTGGAGGGTAAACATTTCTACTTTGGGGTAACATACGATAATTGGTGGTCCCATTCATGTGAGGCTGTTGATGTTCAAGTTCGGCGTGGTCTTAAATCCACAGTTATTGGTGCCTGGTCGCTACAAAATCACTGGAGTAATCAGTGTGTCTTTGATTTTCTTTTAGAAGAATCAGTGTATCTTTGACGGAGCTTCACCTAATCTGTTAAATGTCACGGCCTTAGCCATAGAAGAGACGAAGCTTTGTACTCTCTGTCTGATGCATGAATAGAAAGCCCAACTCGAATAGAAACGCTCGCTGGCAAATAGCCCAAGGAATTCCATAGCCTAATAGGCTAAAGTCGTGGCCCAAGCCCAGCTAGAGCCACCCACCGTAGCCCAGCACGCGACTTATCGCAGCCGAATCGCCTCCCTATCCGGCAGGTTTAGGGCCACAGCTTCCATAATGATGCTCCGGCTGGCCTTCCCGCTCGTCTCCCACCTCCCACGCAGGAAACCGGCCGCAGTCCGCCCACGCCCTCCACCTGCTCGACGATATGCCTCCTCCTCCTCCTCCTCCTCCTCCACCGCCGCCTCCTCCTTCTCCCCCACTCCGTCTCCCTTGCTACCGCCGCTACCCCCGGCCTCCGCCTACGTGCACCTCCCCTTCTGCCGCAAGCGCTGCCATTACTGCGACTTCCCCATCGTCGCCCTCGGCTCATCCTCAGCCCCCTCCCCTGGCGGTGGCGGTGGCGAGGCCGCGGAAGACCCCAGGATCGTCGACTACGTGCGCCTCCTGCTCCGCGAGGTCTCCGCCACGCGCCCGGTCTCCGACGACGGCGTGCCGCTCGAGACCGTCTTCTTCGGGGGCGGCACGCCGTCGCTCGTCCCGCCGCGCCTGGTCGCCACGATCCTCGACGCGCTGCGCGCCAGGTTCGGCCTGTCCGCGTGCCCCGAGGTCTCCATCGAGATGGACCCCGGCACGTTCGACGCCGCCAGGCTCAGGGAGCTCGTGGGCGTCGGCGTCAACCGCGTCTCGCTCGGCGTGCAGGCGTTCCAGGAGGACCTGCTGCGGGCGTGTGGGCGCGCGCACGGCGTCAGGGAGGTGTACGAGGCTGTCGGGATCGTCACGGCGTGCGAGGGGCTGCAGAACTGGAGCATGGACCTCATCTCATCGCTGCCCAATCAGACCCAGGAGATGTGGGAGGAAAGCTTGAGGTGCACCGTGGATGCAAGGCCCACTCACGTCTCCGTCTATGATCTGCAAATTGAGCAGGGCACCAAGTTTGGGCATTTTTCTTCTTCAGTTTGGGCAGAAACAAATGGTAGACAGACAGTTCATCTGGTTCATGCGTATTTGTTGTGGTTTGTGCCCTGCCATTAGCAAAATCATCACAGCAATCAATCTCATGTAGTTCTGTTGCCCATTATGGATGGGATGGTGCATAAGAAAATCCTTCCTAAGCGCATGTTTCATGATAGGTTCAGTGATTCCATAATGTAGTATTTGGACACTATATATAGAGGCAAACCAGCAATATTAATTGTTGTGTGTACGTTTGGGCATTGTTAAGACCATTATGCTTTAGTTGAAGAGATGAATTGACACTGATTCTTATATTATATTCATATATATGTAACTTTTTGCAGGTATTCTCCTGGTGTCTTTCCTCTTCCGAGTGACACCGAGTCTGCAAACTTCTACAAGATTGCTTCGAAGCGGCTTTCTGGAGCAGGATATAACCACTATGAGATCAGTAGCTACTGCAAGCCTGGATACGAGTGCAAACACAACCTAACATACTGGCAAAACCGGCCCTTCTATGCCTTTGGTCTTGGATCTGCAAGCTACATTAACGGTGTCAGGTACTCCAGGCCCAGAAGAACAAAGGAGTATGCAGAATGGGTTCAAAAGTTAGAGGATGGAATGTGGAGCCATGAGTCTATAAGCTCTGATTCGAAGGACATGGCACTGGATGTGGTTATGCTATCATTGAGAACAGCTTGGGGGCTTGATTTGCAAAGTTTCAGTAAATCCTTTGGGAAAAGCCTGGCGTTATCACTGTGTAACACATTTAAGCCTTTTGTGGAGAGTGGGCTTGTAATTGCTATGGATATGGATCGACGAGCCTTGCCACATATTGATTTTGAGTTGGACCTGCAAAATGAAGATGATTTTGGAAGCAGAGTTGCATTCATCCGTCTCAGTGACCCAGATGGATTTTTATTGTCCAACGAGTTGATTTCCCTTGCTTTTGGGATTATCTCACCTTGATCTAACATTAATATAGATTCTTTTCCATTTGGTTGATTTGATGGGGCCAAATTGAGGTCTGCTCATCTTTCTAATCTTATATGTTGCTTTTGCTGTGCAATGCATCGAATAGTGATCAAGACTAAAATAACTTCACCAGTTGCACAAACAAATCAACTGGTTTTGTCACACACAATTTGCTAAGAAAGTCTAGAGTTTGCCATATATGTGTCTAAGATGTCCATATGACATAGACAAAAAAAAAATATTAGAAACAAATGTTTTATTAAATAAAATGTTAAACTCTATATTAATACGTACTCCTCTGTCCTCGGAAAGAATCAATTGTTAGAATCTGTACTAGTCAGATCTTTTTAAATTTAACAATATTTATAGAATAAAAGTAACTATATATTATACAAAATAGTATATTATAAAATGTATTCTATTTAAATCTAATGATTAATTTAAGTTTATAAAATTTTAACTATATATATATATATATAGAAATTTGGTTAAAATTTTTTCAGGACAGAGGGTGACATGTCTTTAACTTTTTAGGGTGGTGTATGTCTTTAACACAAGGTAATGATTTCTAATCTTCTGTTTACTCAATTCTCCACAGGACAGTTCAATAAGGAAAACACTTGGCTAGTGATCTTTTGAACATCTTTGGAACTCATCACATCATTGAATTTAAGCAGTGTCAACACACCACACTTATTTTTTTTATTAAGCATAAGTTGCCAGGTTATGCTTCGAGCCCAAGAGTTTAGAATTAATTAATAAAAATATTAATCATAGCATAAATCATCTATGCTAACCATTGAAAGTGCATTTAGGTCCTAAATGGGTTTCAATGAATTAAATAAAAAACATGATAAAAAGACTAACAATATTCATGAAATTTAGAGGAAATTAATCCCAGGCTAATTATTATTGACTCATGTCATATGGTGTGGTTAATATAAATAAGAATCTGAGTCCAAGTTTCATCATTGAAATGCATGAATTGGTATGCAAGTGTGTCATAATTGGTTTCACCCTAAAAATCTTGCTAGTCCAAATCAAAATGATGAATGTGGTATTTGTGCTGATGATTAGTTGTCAATGATTATGTGGTCTATTGATGGTGTTTATTGAAATATCAGGTAATCTAGTTCAAGCAAGACAACAACTGAAATATCAGGTATTCTAGTTGAAGGGAGTGAAGGGCAAGATCACTCACGATGACTCATTAAAATTGCAAGAGAACCAGAGATGGTATTGCTTATTTTTATGAGCCATTATCATGTCATAACAATTACCTAGATTTATCCAAAACAAGTTAATTAAAATGATGTAATGGACAACTTATCAAGAAAATATGGAATGGCCTCGCTCAAGGTATTTCCTGGATAGGTTCCTGAACAGTAATAAATTATCTAGCAACTTCCAGTTCTGGTGGTATGGACCCAGCTAATGTTGATATGCAAGAATCCTAAATGAAGATGTAGTCGGCCACCCTTTCAGATGACCCCTGTGCAGTAAATGCAAAAATGGGAATTTCCCATATATATCATAATACCTCAGAACAGATATTGCTTCAGAGCTTCAAAACTTGGTACTATAAAGGAGAGCATGCAGTCGAGAAAAGGTTTGAACCAGTTTCTATTTACAGGTTTGCATGAGGCACTTACAAATATATACAAGTTCAGAGTCATTTGAACATATGGTAAGGGACGACCATATAGAGCTTGTAGGTGTTATCGATATTTATACAAAAGAGGGGGAAGGATTTTACAAAGGTTCAAGACAGCAAAGCATTGAACACCACCTCCTAGACAAAAACAACATGGTGGACTAACACTGCACCAGAACACCCTCGCCAGATGCAGGTAAATTAATCTTTCAATCCTTGGGTAAGCATGTTCAGTTATGTACTGATCTCTGCTGTTGGCCTGCAACCTGAGCACTGCAGAGATGGCTCTTCAAATTAGCTATATACCTATGGATGCGTTGCTGATCCGAAGGCGAAAGGGAAAGTGGTGGATTTAGTGGCAACATAGGTGCTTCCTGTACTAAAAATGTGAGCAAGATGATAGACTTTGAGTATAGCGCTGTGGATCTGCTTTGGTGCCCCAAAACTTCATTTGCCTAAAAAGATAAGTAAATAAAAAGTCAATAAGAAGTATAAAGAGCTAGATGTTTCCACAGAAACCATCAAGGAACCCCTACAGTGATACTTACAGCTCCACTCTTCCCATATTCCAAAGCAGTTTGGAATACGACATCCATTGCATCTGGCATCTCTGTGTTAACTGGAAAAAAAATGTTGGTTAGAATCAAGAATCGATACAAAAAAAAGTGTTAAGAAGATCAGAGTTCCTAACCATCACTCTTCCGCAAAACATGTGATATCTTCTCTGCACGATCATATGCTTTCATGAACCCACTTTCAACCCAGGAAAAAACAGAAGCCGGCCTAGTGAAATCCAACCCTCGCACTACATTCAGAGGTGAGTGGCCACTCTTGGGAAGGGAATGTTCTTGAGAATATTTAGAGAATTTTTCACCATCTGATTCATCCATGAGTAAGCTACATGCATCAAGTGCCTCTTTCCAGATAGCTAATAATACAAGTTCAACTGATAACGCCTCCAGGTACAGGCCTTTAGAAAGCTGAACACCACAGAAAAGCAAGGACACATAAGAAAAAGAGGGGTTATCATATCTTATCCATCAAATGAAATACCATTTCTATGATTGTTCAAAAGATCTTTTGTGGGATATAGTGTTGAAATTCAGAAATGACTAGTATTGAAAAATCAAATATCAGTCTGACATATAAAGGAGAATAATTCTATCAAAAATACCATGGCTTGTTCTGAGGGTAGCATACAAAGAAGATATTTTTTATCAAAGAATTTTAAGATAATCTATTTTGAAGGTTGCAACTTTGACATTACATAAAAAACACATTGTGAAGTCTATAAGCCTGACCAGATCTCATACTGAACTGTAAAAGCACACTAAGACAGAATGATTATGAACATCAAGTTTAGGGCCACAGCGATAGTTTCTGGCAAAGAAGTAGTATTACCTTTTCCCGAGCAAGTTCCGTAAGAACAAAAACATATTGATTTAGAGAATGAAGCCTTGTAAAATAATCAGGTGGCTTCCCTCGTCTACAATCCACACTGGCTGACTCCTGGGAAATGAGCACAGGAGCACATCCATAACTTTGTATACCAGTATCTGTGTCAGTAAAGTCTCTGATTTTATTCTGAACAGACCCTTTGCCAGCGGACCTATCATAGCTAGTAGTTCTTGTATATGTATCATCCTTTGTGGACTTGTTGATGTTGAGTGAAGACATTTCCATAGAAGTACAGTTTCCCGGAACAAGCACATATTCTCGTTCAATCCACTCCCATGAATCAAAAACTGAAAACATATGTAGAAAGTTAATGGCTAACAAGAACATACACTTTATGATTCAAATATAAATAATGTACCTTTTGAATTTTTTGATTCAATACTTTCAGACTTTGTTTTTAGGACAACAGGAGAGGTGATTGTCGGGCAGTTATTCCTTAATTCTACATTGCAGAATTCATCACATTTCCTGAAATGTTATAATTATTAGTCAGCTTCAACACAGAAGAAAGTATAACATGATAAAGCCAAACTATTCTAAACATACAGAAAAATCTAGTCTAATACTCTAATCTAGTCTAGTTTAGAAAAGGCTGAAAGATTGTGGCACATATAAGTAACTCACATTTATAGAAGTAAATATAATGCACTAAAACCATTACTTCCTTCGAAGCAGGTGGAAATATTGGCATGATAAAAACTACTGCAATCATAAAAAAAAAAAAAAAAAAAAGAAGAAAAGGCAACTGGTTGCAAAATCTCTTCCAAAACATAAAGAAAAATCTAGAAAAAAACAGCACGACTGTTGCATATATGAGCTGCAATGCTCATTTATTGAAGTGCAAAATGCAACATCCAAAAATCATTGAAAATTCAGCATAATTCTTCATCTTAGGTAAAACTCATCTGCGGGTGCAGCTGTTGGTGTTTCAAGTTCGGCAGGGTCTTAACTCCATTGTTATTCTAGGTGTTTGGTTTTTACAGAATCACTGTAATCGGTGTGCCTTTGATGTAGCTTCACCTGATGTGTTAAATGTCACGGCCTCAGCCCATAGAAGAGATGAGGCTTTGGAGTCTACTATAGCTGGAGCTAAGGGCATCACTTTGCTGACTGCCCCGCTGTTTGGTAGTGACTAGACCTTATGTGGTTGGCCTCCCTAGTCCCTAGTTGAATCACTGTAATTGGTGTGCCTTTGATGCACCTAATGTGTTAAATGTCACAGCCTCAGCCATAGAAGAGATGGGGTTTTGGAGTCTACTATAGCTGGAGCTAAGGCCATCACTTTGCTGACTTTGCTTGGTAGCCCCCTTTATGCTTGATGAGTGACTAGACCTTATGTGTGCATGTGAAAAATGATCTGGTGGTCAGCCTCCCTAGTCCCTAGTTTTTGAAGCATCTGCTCCTTCATTTTCTCTAAAGAGTGTGTGTGAGTGAGCCTGGAGTGTGTTTTGTGTCTTGCTTTCTTCGGGTGACTGGTTTTGGTTATGTTTTTTTGTAGGGGCTCTTTACCCCTCATTTTCATCTTCATAATATAAAGATATGCCGATAAAAAAAAACCCGTAAGGATAGCTGCAAATATGGGCAGCAGGCATTGCTAAGCTAAAACTGCAGCATTTTCGTTTTAGTAAAAGCAACATAGACAGTGCAACAATGCCATATTGGATCAACACTAGAACCAGAGTAGAGAGTCGACCTTGTTGTTTCAAAAACTTGTGATTGAAGAATTCTTCAAAACTTATTCTCTTCTCTGCAAAACCAAATGTATATTCAGCCTAATTTTCCAATTGGTAAAAATTAAACTGATCACACCAATGACTTGGAATCAAGGACGATCACAAGAAACAAGAAATGACCAACTAGAACTGCTGCAGAAAATAAATCGTTAACACACTTGTTTTGCACAAGCAAAAGTTAAAGTGGGATAGTTGACCCACTTGGATCACGGCGCAGGAGTCTTCTGCACAAATCAATGCAATCAGGACATAAATCAGCTTCAATTCCTGAAGGGAAGTTAAGATCATCGGTAGCCAGGATATTTTGGTGCAGCTGTATTCAGAAAAGAATGGGCAATAACTAGTTTTAGAAGGCACATGTAGCCATCTAGGCCATATGCATTTGAACGTGTCATACATAAGCAACAAACCTGAAAAGCATTACTTCCGGTGAATGGCAGCTTCCCTGTGACTAGCTGAAAAAGAATGACGCCAACACTCCACAAGTCTGACTGCAAAGCTTTCTCAAGTAAAGTTAATTACAGACTTATTTAAACCTACAAGTTTAATTTAATTTAATGAAGGAAAATGAGCCAACCTTTGCATCGTAGTCCTTTCCTTGCCAAATTTCTGGTGCCATATAATATGGTGACCCACACATTGTGGCAGCTAAATTTTCATGCGCCAATGGCCTAAATCACCCCAAAAATTTCACAAATTGCTCAGTTACAACAAGTTCAGGGCAACATAGTACTCAGAAAAGCAAACATTTTGAAGATAGAAAAGGATAAGAAAAAACTGATGCAATCATGCCATTTAGTGGAGGCGGCAAAAAAAAAGAAACTGTTCTTATATTAATGCAAATAATGAGGGGGCATACTGCTCTCACCTGGCAAACCCAAAGTCACCAATTTTCAATACAATGGCATCACCGTTGGTTGATAGGAGAAGGTTCTGCAAGTTTCACAGCTTGATCAGTATTGAAGCAAGTATCATGTGGAAAAGTACAATGTGTAATCATGTCCTTTCAGTAAATGTCTGTGGTCTTTCACAATACATGGAACTGGAATTAATTGAGACTAACAAATTTAACTAAATTTCAGTGGCTATTTATAAAACGTGCACAAGCAAGTCTTTTTAACTCCACGAGGTCAAACCCTCTGTACACAAACTTGCAATCACCCATCCCAGTTAGTAGTACCGACAAATCAAGAGCAAGATCCGCCCATGGATATTAGAATCCCCAACCACGAAAACTGAATGAAGTGATTAAAATAGTACCTGTGGTTTGAGGTCCCGGTGCACGATGTCCCTCCCCCTCAGCACCTTCAGCCCTTCGGCTACACATCAAAACAACAACAGAGTAACGACACAAGCAGATCCAGATAACGTTTTCCTTTTTCCCTCAATAATAAGGCCGTACCGAGCTGCCGCATCAAGTCCTTGGCTATGGCCTCCGGCAGCCGGCCGTGCTTGTGCAGAAACGAATCGAGATCGCCTCCGTCGCAGTACTCCAGCACCAGGTACATCATCTTCTTCGTCTGCGTCGCAAAATCATGCGGAAAACACCGAACAAACTCGTGTCAAATCGCTAAGCAGCGTGCTATATTCAGTTCGATCGCGATTGGAACTTGGAAAGGGGGAGCAGCAAGCGGCGTACATCGATAGTGTCGAGGAGGCGGAGGATGTTGGGGTGGTCGATGCTCCTGAGGATCTCCCTCTCCTGCAGGATGCCGTCGTGGACGCGCTTGTCGACGCGGCGGCGGTCGATCGCCTTGACCGCGACGCGCGCGCCGGTGCGGCGGTGCACGGCGAAGTGCACCTCGGCGAACGAGCCCTTCCCCACCACCCTCTGCAGCTTGTACTCCCCCACCTCCCGTATTTCCCTTTCCTCCTCCTCGTCCATCGCCTCCGCCGTGCTCGCAGTCCTCTCCGCCTCCGTCACCGCGCCGCGCCGGCGAGTTCTCTAGTTTTGGGGGCTGGAACTCCTCCGTTCAGTTGGGGCCAACGTTGCACGGGCGGTTTGGATTAGGGGGCCCGCACCGTGTCAGGTGCGCAGATTTGAGGCGGTGAATTTGTCTCTCGAGTTATCTGCTCCGGTCCCGCAAGTCAGCCACCCGGAGCAGATCGTTTGCCAGATACCTCTCCGCGCAAAACCACTCGGGTTTCAGGTAGCCATCACACTGACGAGCAGGACGCAAGTTTAGCGGGCCCTGATGTCAGTGGTAGAGGGGGAGGCAGTATCTGGTTTCTGTATTTTGATGACTGGGTGCCGGACCCGGACTGGGCCCGTGCTGGGCCCTGGGACACCTTTCCGGGGCTTTTCGTACGAAGTCTTCTGCGGAGGGGTTTCGTATGGGACAAGTTGCTGCCTCCGCGTCGGGTACCACCCGGACGCGACAGGTGTGGCGCCCGACGCGACGCGGCGCTTGCCACGAACTTTTGGTGCGGCGGTGTCGGACTCGGACGGTGGTGTGCGATGCGAACTGAGTCGAGGCCGGTGCGGTGCGGGGAGTCGGGCTCGCGTAAGGGATGCGGCCGTCAAAAAGGAAAAAAAGCGTCGTGGTTGACATTTGTTGCGCCGTTTTTCTCCCTGAGGCAAGGGATCGGACTTGATTGGAAACGCCCATCCGACATAAGCATTGTGTTTTCCTCTTTCCGTAAAATGCTTCCTTTAAAAACTAACTACATTCTAAACTGTAAGATATTTATAACTTTTACTAAATACTTCCTCGTATAGAAATAAATATTATTTTAAATAAAATTTGGGTCAAACATTGGGAAACATAAATCATAAATAACTTTTGAGTTGTTGAGTTTGATAATATGAAAACCATATAAATAGATTTGTTTTAAAAATATTTTTATAAAAATATAAATATATCGCTTTGTGATGAGTATTTTTATAAAAATATGAAGTCAAAGTTATATTTTGGAGACCGTGTTATTGTCCAAAACGACGTCTATTTTTTATATGAAGGGAGTATCTAGATATACATTATGACACTATTCACTTCAACATATCAGTTGTTTTAATAATATTTTTCTCTTAAAAATCAACTATTTTTAGCTTATCAATCGGTGAACTGAGCCCGTATCTAAAATATACAGTTTTTTACTATAAAGAGTAATAAACAAAAACGACTTGTGATTTGAAATGAAAAGAGTAGAAAAGGCTTGTGCTCCTCGAGGGAGTGTGAATAAATTATAGTAGAAAAGGTAAATATGGATAATGTACTTATCTTTTTTTTTTCCTTTCTTTTTCTTCTATATGCTTTCTTCTAATCTCTTATGTGCCTGGCTCTTCCACGCCTAAAGCTTCGTTACTCAGAAGTTTCTTTGGCCCGAAAACAACACTCCTCGGCTAAGCCCCCTACCTTGACTCTATCAAGTTTGCCTAGGCTCTTTCATGGCTAGCTTGAAGCTTCCACAACTAGGTGGATGGCAAGCCTCGTGGCCCCACACCCGCACCTTGATGCCTCCGCTCCACCACCTTGATGACAATGCTCCGGCCCTTTGATGCCGCTGCCTTCACCTCACCTGCCATCGAGACTCTTTCTCACGTGCACATAGGGACATTTTCAACCATACCTTACAGCATGAAGGAAGGAGGTAGGTAAAGCTGTTTTTTCGGTTTCTCCTCACTTGTGACTCTAGAGAGCATGGGATGCGGAGCTTCAAGCATAGAGCAGTAACTTCATCTGGTTGATACTCCCTCTGTCTCCCTAATTGTTAGTCGTTTTAGCTATAGAAGTTTGTCCCCAAATATTTGTCGCTGGCATACTTTGTCAGATCTCATGTATAGGTGTGTCAGCCTTTCACACCACTTGCATGCCACCTGTGCACACAGCCCTTCCCCTTTTCACTACTGTTGTCCTATCCTGTTCATTGAATTTCTAGGCCACGCCTGCTGTGCAGCTAGTGAAGTACTGTTTGTCTAACATTTTTTCTCATAATATTGGTATCTGTGAGGAAGTTTGGACAACAAACATAAAGAGATGGAGGGAGTATCATGCATAATAGTTTCAAAAAATATTGGAAAATCAACTTATCTAGATCACGGAACTAAAGTTTAGTCCATAGTTGAAATAGACTAAACATTGACTAATTAATTTTTTTTATTGTGATCTACTTATTAATTAGCATCTATAAGTTATTTGTTAGACCATGATTAGTTCATATTTAGATCTTCAATTTGACATTCAAAAAATATGAACTAAAGCTTAGTCCAAGCAAAATATGGATTTTCTTTTCTCATGTTGAGCCATGAGTCTTATCTGGGGCCAGGACCGATGTTTTTCTTCTTCTTTTTTTTTTTTTCTTGAGAATCCGGCCAGGACGGAGGGTTGGTTGGGCGCGAGACACGTGATCGATCCCTGATCCGAGCTGGTGCCGTCAACCATGGGCAGAGGATATCCCTGTCGGGGTGCCCATAAATATCTCCTCTAGGCCTCCACACGCTTGACTGCTTGTCAGAGAAAAAGGAAAGGAAAAGGCATTTACAGTAGCGTTGTTAAATACTCCCTCCGGCAGGCAAATTGAGCTGACGAACGTGGGATGTACTGTGTGCAAGTTTAAGTTTGATTTATGAAAATACAGGCAAGATTTTTTATCTCCAAATAATTTTGTTAAAAAAACTAGATCCAAAGATGTCAATGCGATGATACTAATTATGATACTAATCGATGATATTTTTTAATATTTTGAAAAATTGTTTCTTCATTTGTTGAACGAACCTGGACGGACGTCTTTTCTTTATTCTTTTTTGAAGGCGCTGCATGGGAGTATTGCTAGGCTCATGGTCTTAAGCCGGGAAAAAAAATTGGTACTGATGATTTTGTTCTGTGTAATTAGTTATTTTTTCACTAACATTTAATGCTCCATATATATGGATAGAAATTGATGTGATGGATTAAATATAAGTAAAAAAACTAATTATAACTTTCAGTGAAACTTGCGTGTAACTAAACGAGGCCCTACTCCAACTCCACACGCTTGACTGCTTGTCAGAGACGAAGGAAAGGAAAAGGCAGGTAGCGTTCACTCGCACGCGGCAGGCAGCTGAGCTGACGAACGTTGTACTGTGTGCTCGTGTAAGTTTGGGGAGTGATGAATACAGGCAGTTTCTTAGAGCAACTTCAGCCAAAAGTCATCTAAATTGTGATAAATAAGTTTTTCTATTTACATGCTAGTTTATAAAAAACTTAGGGACCTAATAAAACATTTCAACTCGGCCCTAAGACCCTTTTGTGGCATAGGGATAAATTATCTTTATTCTTAGGGACTTAAAACTATATTTTAGTCCTTCAAAATAGAACTCAAAATCCGGCCCATCTAAAATTATTTTTTTTTTTTTAAGTCCTAAAATTAAATAGACAGCTGGAGCAACACCAACCTCAAGGCTCTCATCCGGGGAAAGCGTTCCGCTTTTGCTCACTGTCAAGTGCCATTATGTCAATGCACCCACTGTCCTCCTCATGTGCCCCGGCTAGAATATTTTTGTTCGATTTTTGAAAGGAACGTTTCTTCACCCTGTTGAACGAACCTGGACGGACGTCTTTTCTTTATTCTTTTTCCCCAGGATGCAGGCGCTGCATGAAGCGGCTAGGCTCAAGTCTTGGAGCCGCGGCAAATCAAAAACTGTGGTACTAGGTCGTATTTGGTCATTTGGATGTGATTAATAAAGGTTATGTATATGGTACCTGTTGCCAAAAGTCATCTAAGATGTGATAAATAATGTGCTCGCTACACCTTAGATTCGTAGTGGTTGTAATATACTTACTCCGTCTCATAAAACATGTGAATCTCGATTTTTAAGGTGACTTTAGCATAGACGTGAAATTATCTTTATTCCCCTACTGCATTCTTTAGCCACACATTAGAACTCAAACATCCGGCCATCTCATCTAGAGTGTTCTTTGTAAGTTTAGGGATTAATTGGACAGCTGGAGCAACACCAACCTCACGCTACAACACACGTTGTTCTTTTTTATTGGGTGGGTCTCACTTGAAAAACTGGTCGTGGAAAAGCTAGTGTTAGGATTACATTGTTAAGACAACATTTAAATCCTAGAATTACATATTTCTAAGGATGCAGGGAGTATATAGGGTTATAAGACTCATAAATTTCTACAACCCTTGTTGTGAAATTTTTTGCATAGGATCCTTGAAACCGGAACACTAGCAAAATACAAAAATGCAACAGCATTTTTTTTTCCAAAAATCATGCAACGAACTGCAGGTTTCACCGTAATTTCTTGCCAAAAAAAAAACTCTAACGAGCACTTCAATCAAACTGCAGCCTGCTCAAACCGCCCATCCCCGTCCCTAGAGATGAAAACGATCGGAGGAGGCTAAATTATTTTCATTTTTAATATTTTTTCTTGAAAAACGAAATCATTACGATATTTTGAAATTTTTACGGTATCAATATTCAGGTAATTTCGAAAATAATAATAAAAATCGGATAATACATCAATAACGATCGAATTCATGAGAATGGTATCCTAAAAAATGATAAACATTTTCAAATTGTATAACAAAAAAGAGCCATATAACCGAGCTATCTCAAATGACGGTTAATAAATAAAGTCACAATTAAAAAGACTACAAGCTAAAACCGCACCGGTTTCACACCATCTTAGGCTCAAACAATAAGAAACCACGTGGGTTTTTAATTAAGTTCTAAGTTGATTTGAAATAGTATAGTGACTATTAAAGTTACATGTGGTACAATATGTGATTCAATTGGCTAATTGGTTGTTTTTTTTGCCTTTTGGCTTCTTATTTCTATATAGATAACATTCTTGCCCATTACATTTTTTTTCCATAAAACATGTTTTTATGGGTTCAAATTTGAAAATTTTGCAAATCATTGGAAGTCTAAATAATAAATTATTTTTTTAAAAATTTTGAAGCATTTTTTTAACCGGCGGCAAATTTTCATTTAAAACGGAAATCTTTGAAATCGATCAAAAGAGGATAAAATCATTTTCACTTTTATTTCTATTTAATTTTATCATTATTATTTTTTATTTTTTTGTTACCATTATCGTTTCTATTTTAACCTAAAAATCAGAAAAAAACTCGAAAACAATTATCAAAAATGAAAAATTATCATTTTCGTTTTCATCCCTGCCGGCCCCGACTCGGCGACTCCCGACCACAGCGGAGACGGGGCAGCTACCGGATGCCGCCGCCACGCCTCGTCGCGGCTACGGACGGGCACTGACACCGTGCGCGGCGTACGAAGCCGCCCATTCCGATGGGCGGGTGGGTCGACGAGCTCGCTCTGACAGACTGACACACACACACACACGCCCAGTCCTCGGCACACGCCACTGCATGGGCCCGCGTCGCTGCGGCTGGGCCCGGCAGGTCATTCCTGCACGACAGGTAACAAATGCCCCAGTCCAAGGGCAGTTGGACCCGTACCGGGTACCGCACGCGCCCCGTGCTGCCGCAGCAGAGGCCCATGCGCCGCGCCGATCCCTAGCCGCCCTAGGCCCGGTCCACCGCACCACACCCTGGCCCCTGCAACCCATGCCCCGCACGCCAGTGGCAGACCGACCCACCGCTCCCCGTCTCCCGGGTGCAGCCATCGTGGTTCCCGTCTCCGCCCTCCTCTTCCTCGCCGCGCAGCTACCCTCACCAGAGAGAGAGGGGAGCCCCACCTGCTTCGTCGAGTCGAGTCCTCCTCGGCTCGCCTCGCCTACCTCAAATCAAATCATCAGAGCGAGCTCTGAGAGTGAGAGGAGCACGCACGCGAGGGACGGCGAGGAGGAGAGGCAATCAATCAGAGCCCGGATGGGAAGGACGGAGAGAGAGTGAAGAGAAAGAGTAGCGTTGATACACCGTCGAATCGAATCGAATCGAATCGAGCCCCGCCTCCTCCGCCCCACCCCCATATCGGAATCGGAACCCCGCATCGCCATCGCCATCGCCACCCCTCCACCGCACCGCTTTCCACTCTTCACTCCCTTCCACCTCGCCCCGCCCCCCGCCACCCCCGGCGCTTGCGTGATTCGTACGGTTTATCACCGCCTCTTTCTCTTCCACTCTCTCTCCGTGGTTGGATTCGGTCCGGTCCGCCCGCCGCCGCCGCCGCCGCCGCGGCGCCCACAAGTAGTAGCGACATTCGTCTTCGCCTCCTCTCTGATTCTTATTCTGATTCCCCTGCCCGTGTTTCTCCTGCGGCTGTTGCTGCTTGATTAGTGGAGGCCTTGTTTGTTGTGGCCTGTGACTGTCGGCGTGGCTGCTGTCTCTGCAGAGCGAGCGAGATGGCGGGAGGGCCAGCGGGCGGCGATGCCGCCGGCGAGCACGCGGCGGCGGCGTACTGGTACGACGCCTGCGAGGACGGCGCCTCCCTGCTCTGCGGCATCGACTTCGCCGCGTCCGCCGACTTCGACCCGGGCCTCATACCGGCCATAGACTGCGGCGCCGACGACGGCTTCGTCGCCGAGATCGACCGGATACTCGAGAGCATCAACGCCGAGGCCGCCCCCGCGCCGCTGCCTCCTCCTGCGCCTGCGCCTGCGCTAGCGCCCGTGGCTCCGCTGCAGCCGCAGCCGCAGTTGCAGGAGGCGGCTGCGACCGTGGCCCACAATGCGGTGGCGGTGGTGGCGGTGTCAGACGTGCCGCAGAGGACCCAGGCCGTGGAGGCGAGGAGGGAGCCCCGGAGGGAGTTCCCGGCCGCTGCCGCCAATGGCGGCGGGGAGTGCAGGGACGGCAAGCGCCAGCGTCTCACTTCCGGTGGTACCGGGGGACCGCGCCACGACTCGCGGCGGCGTCCGATGCCGCCGGCCCCGCCTCCATCCCGTGGGTGGGAGGACCGTCGCGGAAGGCGGGACTACGACAGGTCTCGTAAGCGCGACCGTGATGGTCACTACGGCCATGATCACCACCGACGCGACGCTCGGGGTTTCTGGGAGCGTGACCGCGGCGGTAAGATGGTGTTCCGCCATGGCATGTGGGAGGCTGAGGCGGACCGCCAGGGAAAGCGTGCCAGGACGCAGGATGGATGCCCTGCCGCAGAGAATAAGACGGAGGTGGATCGGACGGGGAAGGGGAAGCCTGTCACTGAGGAGAAGGCGAGGCAGTACCAGCTTGAGGTCCTTGAGCAAGCAAAGAGCAGGAACACAATTGCTTTCCTTGAAACTGGTGCGGGGAAGACCCTCATAGCTGTGTTGCTCATCAAAAGCATCTGTGATAGAATGCTCAAGGAGAACAAGAAGATGCTCGCTGTTTTCTTGGTGCCTAAGGTGCCTCTCGTGTATCAGGTACAGACACAAGAGCGAGCATTCAGACATTCTGGTCTCAGAATTTGGTCACTGATTTTGCTGATACAATTATATTTTCTTGGTGGAATTGCAGCAAGCTGAAGTGATACGTGAGAGGACTGGCTATCAGGTTGGGCACTACTGTGGGGAGATGGGGCAGGATTTCTGGGATTCTAGAAAGTGGCAGCGTGAATTTGAGTCAAAACAGGTAAATTCCTTTGAGTGGCCATACTTTTACTTCCAAACTATTCAGATACAATGCCCCATGGCCAAGCTCTGATCAAACCTGTGCTTAGGCCACTTGAGTTAGGAAACTATAATGTTTTTTTGGGAACTGAAACTGACTGGAAACAACGTGGGGAAAATCCCCCCCGGCGGAAACTATAGTGTTTTACTAATGGTATTCAAGCTAACTGGTTAGTAGCCGAGACACTTACATTAAGTCTCATTGTTTCTTTGAAGATTATTAATTTCTAAAAAAATTCCTGCTTCTTACCTATTATACCATTAATTTTCATTGTTTCTTTGCAGAATATTAATTTCTAAAAGAATATATTGCTCTAGATGTAATTTTTGCACCTGCTATTCATTGGCAATTACTACATTTTGTTTCCTCAGAATAATTCCTTTATATGTTTGAATAAATTAGTGCACTTGTTACCTAAGAAAACTGATTATGTTTTACTAGTCCATCTGATAATAATTTGTACTCACTTATTCAATGTGGTGGCCTAAAACTTACCAGCTGTTTTTTTGTTCATTTTCTTTTCTGTATTTTTCCTTGAGATATAAGGTGGATTTCTTGATAATCTTCTAGATTGTATAGATGTAATTGTTCCAGTTACTGCACATATAACGTCCTTGTGCTTTGCTTCATACTACAAGAGCTCGTAGGCAATATTGTTAATCCAAGTCACCCCAACCCCTCCGTTTCCATCTTCCTGCCCTAGCCAATGCTCAAGCTGAAATTTCTTGACTTGCCGGAGCCCAAAATTGATAAAAAAAAAACTTCTTAGAAGATTGGGCTTAGGATAAGAAGGTGTCCTATTTGCTTCCAATTGCATTGTTAATCAAGAAGGATCCTGGCCACAATAATTATATTTTGGCTAAAAATCCCAGGTTTTTGAGAACTTTCGCCATTTTTTCTCAACTAGTGGATTTAAGAGAGGCAGCGCGCGCATGGTGGCGTGGGGTGGGGATCCTTCTTGCTTATTTTAAGGATCATGGTAGATGTATTTGTTGCCTCGAAATTCAACTAGGCACCTTTAGTCTCCTCACCATTTGCTTACACTTAATAAGAGAAGATGCATATATATAGCAAGTAAATCACCTTTTTTCTGTCATTGCTTCAGTGGGGTGTTTGTTGTGCCTGTTTACTTATCCATGTCTCACGCAGGTACTTGTTATGACAGCTCAAATTTTGTTGAACATCCTTAGGCACAGTATTATTAAAATGGATGCCATACATCTTTTGATTTTAGATGAGTGCCATCATGCAGTGAAAAAGCACCCATATTCTCTAGTGATGTCAGAATTCTATCACACCACTCCAAAGGACAAGAGACCAGCTGTGTTTGGCATGACTGCTTCACCTGTTAACTTGAAGGGTATGGCTCTCCTTAGTGTATCTTGTTATTCCATGTACATTTTTTCTTGTTAGGTCCTGTCTCATATTTAGATTTGCTGCTCCTTTGCCTTCTATTATATGTATGTTTTTCTGATGCTTAGTACTACTATATGGATAGGAGTGACTAGCCAAGAAGATTGTGCTATCAAGATTCGGAATCTTGAGAGTAAACTGGATTGCGTAGTCTGTACGATCAAAGATCGGAAAGAGCTGGAGAAACATGTTCCCATGCCTTTGGAAGTCATTGTCCACTATGATAAAGCAGCCACTCTTTTGTCTTTCCATGAACAAATCAAACAAATGGAGGCTGCAGTTGAGGAAGCTGCACTTTCTAGTTCTAAGAGAACTAAATGGCAGTTCATGGGAGCAAGGGATGCAGGGTCTAGAGATGAGCTACGCCTTGTCTATGGTGTTTCTGAGCGTACAGAAAGTGATGGTGCTGCTAATTTAATTCAGAAGTTGAGAGCTATAAACTATGCTCTGGGTGAACTAGGACAGTGGTGTGCTTACAAGGTACTGCTTCACATTTAACAGTGAACTAGTGTATTGCTAGCTGTTTTGTGTTTCTAACTACTATATCTGCTTAATTTCAGGTTGCACAGTCATTCTTGACAGCACTACAGAACGATGAAAGGGCCAACTACCAGGTTGATGTTAAGTTTCAAGAGTCATACTTGAAAAAAGTAGTTGATTTGTTACACTGCCAGTTGACTGAAGGGGCTGCAATGAAAAGTGATAGTAATGATGTTGAAATGCATAATTGTGAAAATCCCAAGCCCAATGAACTTGAGGAGGGAGAGCTACCTGACAGTCATGGTATTAAAATATTAATAGTCTTTCTTTTTCTTGCAAAATGTGTTCTGTGGTCACCTTTTTCTTTTTAACCTTCCCCAATGAATTTCCCTTCTTCCTTCATTCTACAATTAGCACCTATTTTGTTTAATTTTTGTCCTTTACCTGAGGGTATGCAATTAGCATCTATTTTGTTTTTTTTTTTGTCCTTTATTATACCTGAAGGTATCTCAGCTTCACTTTTAACACTGTATGCTGTTATTTCCCACTAGCTGTTTCTGTAGGTGAACATGTAGATGAAGTCATTGGTGCTGCAGTGGCCGATGGAAAAGTTACTCCGAGGGTGCAAGCTTTGATAAAAATACTTCTCAAGTATCAGCACACTGAGGATTTCCGTGCTATCATATTTGTAGAGCGAGTGGTAACAGCATTAGTCCTTCCTAAGGTAGGGACTATGTTTTCCACACCTTAAGATCAATTACTTCTGAACCTTTTATGAATTCTCTGACCTGTTTCCCTTTCATGACCGGTTAGGTCTTTGCAGAACTTCCATCATTGGGTTTTATACGGTGTGCAAGCTTGATAGGTCATAACAATAACCAGGAGATGAGGTCATGCCAAATGCAGGATACAATCGCAAAATTTCGTGATGGCCGTGTATGTTTCTATTCATGACATGATTTAACATATTGTTTGATGTGGCACACCCACCTTTGTGAGTTTAGCTATGTTGCTAGCTAGGCTTAACGATCTGCATTCAGTGATTCTATACAATCTGCTAAATTTCGTGATGTCCAAGTATGTTTCTACTTATGACAGAATTCTACATTCATATTTTTAGTTCCAATTACATATCTGTTGTGAGTTTAAAACTGTGTTTAAGTGTGTGTTGTGCATATGTGCATATCTATGTTTAGAAATAGATATGTCCAAGTACATATCTGTTGTACTTCAGGGGTACATAAGTTGATTTGTGTCTCATGCACCAGTTATAAAAAACCTCTGTTATGGGTATGCAGGTTACACTGTTAGTCGCAACTAGTGTTGCAGAGGAAGGACTTGATATTCGGCAGTGCAATGTTGTCATTCGCTTTGACCTTGCAAAGACTGTTTTGGCCTACATTCAGTCTCGGGGTCGTGCTAGAAAGCCTGGGTCTGACTACATATTGATGCTTGAAAGGTATGTGTCACGAAAACTGTTGATACCATTAAAATATGCTCTGTTTAAATCCATCAACTTATGTAAATTACTTGTGCCAGAGGAAATTTGTCTCATGAAGCTTTCTTGAGAAATGCTCGGAATAGTGAAGAGACATTGAGAAAAGAAGCTATTGAGAGAACTGATCTCAGTCATCTTGATGCCACTTCTATGCTAAGCCCTGTTGATACATCACCTGATTCTATGTATCAGGTTAAATCAACAGGTGCTGTTGTTAGTCTGAACTCTGCAGTTGGACTCATACATTTTTACTGCTCACAGCTGCCGAGTGACAGGTACATAACTTATTGTGATTTGTTTGGTATGCTACTTAATTAGTCAATTTGATTTTGGAAATCGCAGGCTCATCAGTACTTTCCTACATCCAGGTACTCTATTCTTCGACCGGAATTTATTATGCAAAAGCATGAGAAGCCAGGGGGGTCAACAGATTATTCTTGCAAACTTCAGCTGCCTTGTAATGCTCCATTCGAGAAGCTTGAAGGTCCTATATGCAGTTCAATACGCCTGGCACAACAAGTAATGAAAGATCACTGGGACACATTATTGTTCAGTTGTTTCCGTACATTTTATCCATTATTAGTTTGAACCGTGCCTGGTTCTTTTTGTGCAGGCTGTTTGTTTAGCTGCTTGTAAGAAGCTACATGAGATGGGTGCCTTCACAGATATGCTCTTACCTGACAGAGGAAGTGGGGAAGGAGAAAAGACTGAACAAAATGATGAAGGTGATCCACTGCCTGGAACAGCACGCCATAGAGAATTCTTTCCTGAAGGGGTTGCTGAAATTCTGCGGGTTAGTATTTCCTTTCTCACATTACCTGAGCTTGAACTCTATGCAAATTGCGATCTGCTGGTACTTTTGGTTTCTAATTAGTTTCATTTACTGAACTTCGTTTGCAACAGGGAGAATGGATTTTATCTGGAAGAGATGGTTACCAAAGTTCACAGTTTATTAAGTTATATTTGTATTCTGTGAACTGTGTAAACATTGGGACTTCAAAGGACCCTTTCGCTACACAACTTTCAAATTTTGCTATTATTTTTGGCAATGAGCTGGATGCAGAGGTAATTTTTTTTCCTGGTGATAGTACACAACTTGAGAAAATGAACGTGTAAAAGTCCATAATGTTTCGATATTTTAGGTTTTATCGACGACGATGGATCTCTTTGTTGCTAGGACAATAATAACAAAGGCATCTCTCGTATTCCGTGGACCAATTGAAATTACAGAAAGTCAGGTTGATTTTCTTTGCAATGAAGCATCAAAGTTCATTTCCATATTTTTACATTTACATTAATGTTGCTAATCTTGCTCATGTGCTTCCAGCTGATCCTGCTGAAGAGCTTTCATGTTAGGCTCATGAGCATAGTACTTGATGTTGATGTTGATCCCTCAACAACTCCGTGGGATCCAGCAAAAGCATACCTCTTTGTTCCTGTGGGAGCCGAGAAATGTATGGATCTTTTAAGAGAGATAGATTGGACTCTAGTTAACAGCATTGTGAACTCTGATGCCTGGAACAACCCTCTTCAGAGGGCACGCCCAGATGTCTATCTAGGCACGAGTGAAAGGACACTTGGCGGAGATAGGAGGGAATATGGGTTTGGGAAGTTGCGTCATGGAGCTGCATTTGGACAGAAAGCCCACCCTACATATGGTATCAGAGGAGCCGTCGCTGAATTTGATGTTGTCAAAGCATCTGGATTAGTTCCTGGTCGTGGGCGGGGACATTTTAATGATTATCAAAACGAAGGCAAGTTGATCATGGCAGATTCATGTTGGGATGCTAAAGATCTTGAGGGAATGGTTGTAACTGCCGCCCACTCAGGAAAAAGGTTCTATGTGGATAGTATTTGCTACAACATGAATGCAGAAAATTCGTTCCCTAGGAAAGAGGGCTATCTGGGTCCCTTGGAGTACAGCTCTTTTGCTGACTACTACAAGCAGAAGTAAGATAAATTTTGAATGCTGAAAGCAAAAGTTCTCTCTTGGCTCTGGCTGTTTTTGATTTCCCTTTTTGGCAAAGTAGCTTTGTGGCAGCATATCATGATCCTTCTTGTTTTTCCTCTCAGGTACGGTGTGGAGTTAATTTATAAGAAGCAACCTCTTATACGGGCACGTGGTGTTTCATACTGCAAAAATCTACTTTCTCCTAGATTTGAGCATTCTGAAGGTAAAAGCTATGCATTTCTTCTGTGAGCTTTCATTTAGATTTTTTTTTTTGGTTTGCCTTGATATTTAGAGAAATACAAACTTGGTGCTTAATATACTTGCTAATGGGAAAAAATGTTTGTATAATGGATTTGTACTACTATTGTTTTGCAGCTAGCAATGGAGAGTTCTCAGAGAATCTTGACAAAACATACTATGTATATTTACCACCCGAATTGTGCCTTGTGCATCCTCTTCCCGGATCACTTGTTCGTGGAGCTCAGAGGTTACCCTCAATAATGAGGAGGGTGGAGAGCATGCTTCTTGCAATTCAACTGAAAGACATAATTGGTTATCCAGTTCCTGCAAATAAGGTACACCTGCAGCTCTCAAGCCTGCATGATTTAGGGAAAACTTTCTGGTGTCCCCTGGTAGAATTTACAAATAAGTGGAACACTTAAATTTGTCCTTTCTATATTACACCTCTGTCTTCTATTGAGATGTCAAAGACTACATGCAAACCAAGTGGAGCACGCAATGACACCTCTGGGCCTTCATTGTGGCTCCTAGCCTTGGTGGATCGTGTCTGTTAACAAGAAAAAATTGTTAAATAAACCACTCAATCCAGGTGCTACAAAATACTAATGCTAGTTTTGTACATGGTAATAGGCAGGGTAAAATTTAAGGGTCTAGTCTTCTGATAAGATCATGCTTGTTTGCCTTACCAAAAAAAGTGGAAATACCATAAACTAGTTCTCTATCCACCTAAATTCATCATGCAATAGCTAAATGTTATTCTCAAATAAGCTTCAAATTCTGCACATCTATTAAGAGCTTTTTGTTTGTATGATTCACAGATATTAGAAGCCTTGACTGCTGCGTCATGCCAGGAGACATTCTGCTATGAAAGAGCAGAGTTGTTGGGTGATGCATACTTGAAATGGGTTGTGAGTAGATTCCTTTTCCTAAAATATCCTCAAAAGCACGAGGGACAGCTCACAAGGATGCGGCAGCAGATGGTTAGCAACATGATCCTGTATCAATACGCTCTGGATAAAAACCTCCAATCTTATATCCAAGCAGATCGGTTTGCTCCATCAAGATGGGCTGCTCCAGGAGTGTTACCTGTATTTGATGAAGAAACAAGAGATTCTGAACCATCCATCTTTGATGACGAATTTACTCCTTGCATTGAGTTGCAAAATAACTCGTATGATGACTATGGAGATAGTATGCAAGAAGACGGTGAAATTGAGGGAGATTCTAGCTGCTATCGTGTTCTATCAAGCAAAACATTAGCAGACGTTGTGGAAGCACTTATTGGTGTCTATTATGTAGCTGGAGGGAAAATTGCTGCAAACCATCTGATGAAATGGATCGGTATTAATGCAGAGTTGGATCCTCAAGAGATTCCCTTATCAAAGCCATATACCATACCTGAGAGCATAATGAAAAGCATTAATTTTGACACATTAGAGGGTGCATTGGGTATCAAGTTTCAGAATAAAGGCTTGCTTGTTGAAGCTATAACGCATGCATCAAGACCATCATCAGGTGTTTCCTGTTACCAGCGCTTAGAATTTGTTGGTGATGCTGTATTGGATCATCTCATTACGAAGCACTTATTTTTTACTTATACCGACCTACCTCCGGGCCGCTTGACTGACTTGAGAGCTGCAGCTGTTAATAATGAGAACTTTGCAAGGGTTGCAGTTAAGCATAAGCTGCATTTACATCTTCGCCATGGATCATCTGCATTGGAGACACAGGTGGGCCATTCTTAATGTTCAGTAGTGAACTTCCCTGTTGCTCCCTCCATTCCAAATTATGAGACGTCTTGGCTTTTTAGATGCATAGCTTTTTATGCGCTTAGGAATACATTATGTCTAGATGCATAGTAAAAGCAATGTATCTACGTGTTAATTCCAATGTGGCTTCTGGCTAGGTTTGTTTGGTTTTTCGTTTGCAGCAAACACATCTAATTTCGTTGCTGTCAAGTAATGAAATTCGGCTATGCCATTGTGGAAAAAAAGCAATGTATCTAGAAAAGCCAAAATGTCTTATAATTTGGAACGTGGGGAGTATCTATTACCTATATATGCTGTAATTTTTGAACTAGAGTTTTTTTACGTTGAAACTATTGCAACCTTTTGGAAGCAGTGCTGACAATTTTCTCTCTATCATTGGAAGATTCGAGAGTTTGTGAAGGATGTCCAGGTGGAGCTTTCGAAACCAGGTTTCAATTCTTTTGGGCTTGGGGATTGTAAGGCTCCTAAGGTTCTCGGAGACATTTTTGAGTCTATTGCTGGCGCAATATTCCTGGATAGTGGGTGTGATACCTCTGTAGTCTGGAAGGTAGTTTCTGTATCCTTTGGAATGAAATTCTGTCCATCCTCGTGTAGAAGGTACTAAAGTTTCATTTTATTAATCTGTCATGTCAGGTTTTTCAGCCTCTGCTTGATCCAATGGTGACCCCAGACACCCTTCCAATGCACCCTGTAAGGGAGCTCCAAGAGCGCTGCCAGCAGCAAGCTGAAGGATTAGAATACAAAGCATCACGTACAGGCAATGTAGCTACAGTTGAAGTCTTTGTTGATGGCATACAGATTGGTGTAGCTCAGAACCCACAGAAGAAGATGGCACAAAAGTTGGCAGCTAGAAATGCACTTGTCGTATTGAAAGAGAAGGAAACTGCAGCAAAGAAAGATAGTGAAAAGGATGGCGAGAAGAAAAACGGTTCTCAGTTCACTAGGCAGACTCTGAACGACATCTGCTTGAGAAGGCAATGGCCAATGCCACAGTACAGGTGTATAAACGAGGGTGGCCCTGCCCATGCCAAAAGATTTGTTTATGCGGTAAGGGTAAATACATCTGACCGTGGATGGACTGACGAGTGCATTGGAGAGCCAATGCCGAGTGTGAAAAAGGCCAAGGACTCTGCTGCCGTTCTGCTGCTCGAGCTGTTGAATCGAAATTACCGTGACAAGCCCGATGGCAAATAATCTGATGTTCTGTAGCGGTAGGCCAGTAGTGGTAGATGTGGAAGCATTCATCATTCTTATACCCCATCCAGTGCTTTTCAGCAATGCAAATGACATTTGCTGATGTTCTTGGTGGTGGTATTGGTGATGTGGAGGCATTCAACATTCTTGTACCCCATTCACCGCTTCTCAGCCCTCGCAAATAAAACCATAAGCAGAGCTGAGGAGCAAGATTAGAGGATTATTTTTGTCCGAGGTCACTGGTTACTACTAGGTATTTACTGGTGAGGTACTGAGGTCACAAATAGCAGTTGCAAATTGCAACAGAGTAAGGGATAGGTTGATATAGGATATTTGAGGCCTCTTATTCAACGATTGTATAAGGTACAGGACAGTGCATTGATCCAATAATTTTATACTGATATGTTATAGTGTTATATATATCTTCCTCACATGTAGTATATATCTCGCCCTGCTGTGCATTCAGTGCTTAGATGCCTACAAAGATCTCACATTCTGTACATGTAGCGACCCGTGCCTGGTAGGCCAATTAAAATTTGTGAGGTCCAAATTTCTCGAGACTGGTCTAATCTGCAAATGAGAATCCAGTAATTATAACAACTCATCAAGGATTACACTAATCTGGAAACTGACATGATGCAAACGTCCATATGGTGAACAAACAACAATACATCTTATTCGAAACTCATCTTAAGCAAATCCCAAAAATGAACAGCGTCGACGCTACAACGCTGGCTGGACGACACTTTCGATTTGATTCCATTTCCACCGGGTGTTGGCGTTCGAGCCGAAGCAGGCAGCAACGAGGAAGGAACGGTACGGTATCATCAGGCCGTGAGCTCCATGATGGCGCTGACGATGTCGCCGTCGTGCGCCTTGAGAGCCTTGACGGCCTTGGCGCGGGTGACGCTGGCCTGGGTCATGACGAGGTCGATGTCGCGGGGCTCTATCCCTTCCTCGTCGACCTCCTCCTCCTCGTCGGCCGGCGCCGCCGCGGCGGCTGCCGCGTCCTGCTTGGCCATCACCTTGCTGAGGTCCTGCATCCTGAACTGCTGCGCGGCCTGCGCCTGCAGCTGGGAGCTCAGGTCCTCTATCTTGGCCTCGCCGAATATCACGTACGTCTCCGACGTCGGGCTCTTGAAGACGTCCGGCTTGGACACTACGAACAGTATCTGAAGGCAAGGCAGACAGATGATATATAGGCATGGTAAGGCAAGTATACGAATTTCGCATTTGCAATTTTGTTTTGCATTGTGTTGTGTGCATCGAACTAATGGTAGTGATAACAAGGGGCTAATTAAGAATTACATGGAATTAATGGTATATATTTTGTATACATGCATGGAGAAGAAAAAATTGAGGTGTATTTCTCGTAGTACGTACGTTCTTGGCTCTTTTGATGGTTATCCTGGTGACGCCGGTGACAGGTTTCATTCCAAGCTTCATCATGGCCTTGCGGCTCTTCTTCTCGCTGCGGCTCTGCTTGGTGCCCTCGGTTGCGCCGGCACCTACAGGGAAAAGGCCAAATTATTAAGACAACGCGCGCAGCTCAGAGTCCCCCGTCTGGCATCATGGCACGTGCAAATCTATCTGCGCTCTGCATCATCAAGGGTAGGTAATACGCTGTGCACGACACACGTTACCTTCATCAGCGTCGTCGTCGTCGTCGTCGTCATCATCGTCCTCGTCCTCATCTTCCTTGACGTCCTCGACGATCGGCGCCTCGTCCTCCTGCTGCTCCTCCGCCTTGGGCGGCGCTGCCTCCTCGCTCTCCACGGGCGCCGCCGGCTCCGGCGCTTCAGCCTCGCTGCCCTCCACCACCTCCGCCGCCGGAGCTTGCTCGCTGACCATCCTGGCTGGGCCGCTAACGGGTGAGCCGGGGAGGAGCCTACGGTGGTGGTGCAGCGACGTGCGGTGGCGACGCACGGGAAACGGTGGCAGAGACTGGGGAGTGCTCCGGATAAGGGGGTGTCGAGCTGGAGCGTGCGCAAAGACGGGGAGAGCGCGGCCGCGGGGCAAGGGCAAGGGCCTTCCTTATCTATCCGCTGCAACCGTCACCCGCAGGCCGCAGGCCGCTGCAGCTGGGCTTTGTGTATCCGGGCTTGGGCTCTTCCTCCCCGTGTGGGCTTTGCGGACCCGAACGGCCCGTCCGGGTGGGGGTCTCGTCGATGCTCTTGTGCACAATCTGTGAATTTCTCATGCTGCTCCCAATCATTGCTTCGTAATAATCCCATTACTATTTTGGTTAAACAAACAATTTTGTTTCAGTATTGCATGCTGATGGACGCCGCCAGGCATATCCATTATCTGCTTGTCGAGGTCGAATAAGATCGGAACGCTGGAACCGGGGCCGGACACGGGGCACCTCTACGAAACCTGAACCAACTCGAACTCGTCGTAGTTTACTTCCCCTGAAACACCGCAATGCAATGCGCCACAGATTCAAAACCTCGCTGGGATCAGTTTCCTTGTCTCTCGCGCCGGACTGAGTAAATCAAGGAGCAAATTCATCGCTGGAACTCGCCGGGATCTTGCAGCGTAGAGCCTAGCCGCCTCGGACGGCGGCACACATGGCGCGTCCAGTTCTTCCGATCATCACAGCCCCGCGCGGAGGTGCAGCGCCGTCGTCGTCGTCTTCCCCGGTGGACCAGTGGACGAAGCGGCTCCAGGAGGCCCAGAGGCTGGTGGACGAGGTCGCCGAGCGGGTCGCTGAGAGGGAGTCCGTGCCGCCGTCGCTGCCGCGCGAGCTGCAGCGCCGGACCGCCGAGATCCGGCGCAAGGTTGCCATCCTCGGGACCAGGCTCGACATGCTCAAGGAGGACTTGTCTGATCTCCCAAAAAGGCAAAATATGTTAGTATAGAAAAAAATAATCTCCCTATATATTGTTCCGATTAATTGACTGATTGACAAAAAGAAGACATTTTTTTTGAAAATAATAAATAAAACGAGATAGAGAAGAAATTATAACATGATGATGGGTTTTCGTGCGTTGCAGAAGCTTGAAGCAGTTGGGCAAGCTATCCGAGAAGCTCGCCAATGTGAGTTCCAAGGCTCAGGAGGTTGGAGGCCAGTTCACCATGAAGTACTCCTCGGACAGGTGAATTATTCTCCTACTGGTACATGTGCATGTATATTATAGTATCCATCATGCATTGTATTTGCAGCTTCTGATAATCTTTCTCGTCCTAATTTTATATTCAGGAATGACTTGTGTGGATCGAGCGAGAAGAGCGCAAATATAGATGTAAGCAGCATTGCCAACATGGACAACCATGAGCTGGTCAAATTGCAGAGGAAGGTAATCAAAGGTAAGCCTCCGCATGCCTTCCCATTCAGTCACTGAAAATACTTGATGTGATATGTATATATGGTAAAGTGAGCGAGCCCCTTTGTGCATGGTGCAGAGCAAGATGCTGAACTGGAGATCCTGGAGGAGACGGTTACCAGCACGAAGCACATTGCGCTGGCGATCAATGGGGAGCTGGACCTGCAAACTGGGCTCATTGTAAGTGTCATTTGAGTCTCATCCTACCAGCCGTGGTTCCTCAAACAAAGCTGCAGCTAGCTTCTGGTTTCATAGTTACTACTACCTGGTTCTTTTTTTTTTTTTTTTGGACTTACTATGCTACCTGGTTCTGAATCTCTTTCATTTGAAAACATTGCAGGAGAATTTGGACGAGCATGTTGAAGAAACAACCACTCAGCTGCATGTACATGTCCCATCGGTCTCCCTAACAATTGAGCTGTGAAGCGTAAACAACTTCCTCTAAGCTTCAGATAAGCTTCTAACGTGTTCGTTCTTGTCTGTGTTTCGCTGCAGCGTGCGCAGAAGAGGCTGAAAGCACTCAACACGCGCATGAGGAAAAGCAGTTCTTGTTGGGGCATCGTGTGGTCGGTCGTTGCCGTCGTAATCTGTGTTGCTGTAGTCTGGGCTCTGATAACGATCTAATGCTACATACAACTGCCAAACGGCCGGCCGACTTTCTGTAAAGCATGGATTCTAAGAACTGTACAGTACAATGACATTACCCACTGACATATGTTGTATCTGCTTGTGTATATTCCGGTAACTATAAAATATTAGCATTCGTATACACGTTTCAATCCAGATAACCAGGTTTCATCATTAAGAATATAAAATATATAAAAAGCCTAACCAACTGGTCGAGTGTCTTAGTTCTCAAACACCGAAATGAAACCGAGTTTGTATTTGTACGTGTTCTTCTGGCTGCATGCTCGTGAAATTGCGAGACGGATGCATGTGGTTGTTCAGCAACAGGCCAACAGCAAAGGCAAGACGAGACATGCAAGCTAGCTCACACAGGCAGGTTCTCGAACCTGTACTGGAAAAACAGAAGACGAGTGCCGGCCGGTGTCTGCGCCGCACTTTTGTCATGTGCGGAGCACAATCGGGCACCTCTCTCACCTGCCTTGCCTGCCTACCTAAATACTAGTCTTTTTGAACATTAATGAGCACGATCTGGGCTGCCAAAACGCTGCATGATTGATTAGCGCCTGAGACGGAGCCTCTCTTCGAGGTAGAGCTATAATAATGCTACTTTTCGTCCGGAAAGCCGAGGCCGAAAAGAAGCAAAAAAGAGCTTGCGATTTGGCAGCGAAAGCGGATCCAACTTTGCAACCAACAACAGCCAGCATGGCGAACCTGATCCAGGGCACACGATAAGGGCTTCCTTTAACCCTTTCCTTTCTTTCCTCGAAAAAAAAAAAAAAGATGAGCCTGATCTGATCCCTACAGAGTAGAAACTGATTCCAAGCACGAGATGCCGTTTTTGGGCCCGTAAAACTGGCTGGAAATTCTGGCCGGGTTCATTTCCAGCACGCAACGCTGCTAAGTGCCCAGCCTGAACTGAAGCTTCATCTGTGGCACCGGTTCCTCTTCCTGGAATTGGGGTCAAAGCATACCGACAGCAGGAGTCCATGATCTACTACTGACTGATTGGCTATTGATGGCAATGGCATGGACCTGCCTGCATGTGCATCCACCGTTCACCGCGCCGGAGTAGGAGTACCAAGACAGGCAGGCAGAGGCATGGACCTGAATGAACTGGCTGCTAGAGCTATAGCTAGCACTTGGCAATGCCATTCTTGGCCGCAGCAGCAGGTGAGCTGGAATGACGTTTACGTTAGCAGCGCTGTAAGTAAGTCTGTATTAAGACGGTAAAATTAAAAAAGTGCTGTAACAACAACAGAAAAAGAATGTTCCATTCCAGCTCCCTGTTCCACTTCCACAGTGGGAACAGTGAGCCAGTGGTTGGTTCAGATCTCAGAGCCTTTCAATTCAGCAAGCATCCATTCAGTTCAGAGACTAGCTAGCTTTCTTCAGTAACTCAACTTTACCAAGAAACTGCATGCTTCCTTTCAGTAAAGCTTGTGCACTGACGGATCTAAAGAGTGGCACCTGGCGCGGCTGAAGAAAAGCTCTGCCTCCTTAACGTGGAAGGCACTCGGATCTGGACTGGGGCTTCTTTTAATCTTTTTCCTGAAGCCAGAATCTATCTATTCTGGCCTGAGCTGCCTGCTCCTTACTAACTGTAGCCTTATAGGACTACTCCTAAACTTGTCTTCTTGTTAAATACTACTCGTCCTCCTACTAAGCATATGCACAAATACTAGTAGAAAAAAAATGTTTTGATCATGCGTCTAAAGAAAGGATTTTTCAATGATCCATGCAGTGTAATGTAACAATAATGTAATGTAACGTAGTAGGCGGCAGGAGTCAAATCCGTCCACGAAGCAATAATTCATCGGATCGACTGACTAATCATGCAGTGCATGTTCGGGTGGCAGTGGATTCAGCGCACACGCCGCGTCCAGTTGGGGCAGCTGGCATGATTGCGCGTTTCCCGCCTGATGACGCTCGTCGTTGCTTTTGCTTACGGATCCATCGGGACGAAACTCTGAATCATCACAAGATATGATACTACCTCACTCATAAGCACTGCACTGATATTGATTACCTTACTTTCTGAAGCAACCCAACATCTGTACGTATCTGTGTTATTATATATATAACTGATGATTTCGTTCGCGTTTAGCACACGGGAGGTGGCAGATGATGGAACTGCAAAATTGGAGATCAACAGTGCATGTACTTGTTATGTACTAGTACATCAAAAGGTAGTTGCTCGTGCTGGCAATGGAATCAGAAGCAGTAATTTCATTTGACAGGAGACCGGAGGCCACTGTACTGCCATTCATGATTCATCATACAGCATCTCTTGTGCATGTGCTAGTAGTACCACCTGACCTGGCCAAAGTCTCTCTCTCAGCATGCATGGGAAGAAAGTTCCATGGAGTAGTGCATATAAAGTGGGGGAAAAAACGGTACGAAAAACACGATATCATCAGGCTTCCCAGCTCAGCCTAGCGTACATCATTCTTCCCTTTGTACCTACTGAAGGGCCCTCTGTCAAGTCCCACTGCCCATGGGGTCCCTCGCCAAGCGACAGGATGGACGCTTTCCATGCATCACTGTAGCAGATCAAAACCAAAAAGGCCTGAATCATTTTTACAGATCCCATGCATGCATCGTTTTCTTCAGCATCAGCACCCGCCTTTTCTTTTCTTTTCTTATCCCCTCACTGCCTCACAAATCTCAATCAATCATATACTCTGCCACTAAGCAAGGGCCCGTTTCTCTCTCCTCCACTAAGCACAAGTAGCAATGGCCCTCCCTCAAGGCCCCCTCCCACATGGGATTGCCTCCCCCACTCTGCCACCAATTGCCCTATAAAACCGCCTGGGCCGACCGGAGTCCCACCGTGCAGCTGGGACTGGGAGGAGGAAGAAGAAGAAGAAGAAGCAATCAAGCATAGTGATCGACACGACACGGGAGAGCGGGAGCGAAAAAGGTGGCCTTTTATTTTGCAGCCATCGGCCTGCCGGACTAGCGCTCAGGCTCAGCTGAAGCACCCGTGGTCCAAGGCGGGTGGCACGCCGCGGGCAGCTGGAGAATCGATGGGAGGACGCAGAGGAGGAGCGGCGGCCCGGCTGGTGTGGGCGGTGGTGATTGCGGCGGCGGCGGCGGTGTCGCGCGCGCAGCTGCAGGTGGGGTACTACGACACGACGTGCCCAGCGGCGGAGATCATAGTGCAGGAGGAGGTGAGCAAGGCGGCGTCCGGCAACCCCGGCATCGCCGCGGGCCTCCTCCGCCTCCACTTCCACGACTGCTTCGTCAGGGTGAGTGCACCTCGCTCTCTTCCGTCCGTTATTATTGATGTCAGACAGCACGGCTGCCATTTCCGTGAGCACGGCTGTGGAGACGAATGGGTGCCTCGCTTGCATTGCGTAGCTTGCATTGCATGTGGAGCTTGCCTGCCTGCCTCTCCTTCCTCTGTTCATTCATTCCCCTAGCTCCACGCTGTCCTTGTGTTTACAGCGATGCGATGAAACTATTCATTCATCTGCTACATGCATAGTCACATGCATGCAGTAGAACGAAGCGACAGGAACATCGATAGATCAGTTTAGTTTGTTTTTACTAACTGTAACTGATAGGGGTCGACGCATGCTTTGCATTGCAGGGGTGCGACGGGTCAGTGCTGCTGGACTCGACGCCGGGCAACCAGGCGGAGAAGGACGCGGCGCCGAACGCGAGCCTCCGCGGGTACGAGGTGATCGACAGCGCCAAGACGCGGCTGGAGCAGGCCTGCTTCGGCGTCGTCTCCTGCGCCGACATCCTCGCCTTCGCCGCCCGCGACGCCCTCGCGCTGGTACGCATTATGCACGCTCACTCTCACTCTCACTCCACCTAGCATACCATATTACCATTCCATACCAGCAGCTGCTCTGTCATCCATCCACTAGCAATAGCAATAACAAAACGACTCCCATCCCAAGATAGATAGAGCGCACAGCTCGATGGGTCTAGGATCACGCGCGCAACGCAACGCAGTGAATGCAAGTGAAGAAGCATGGCCCCCCCGGGCCCATTCGTCGGTGCCTCCTGGCATTGCCTTTCTGGACGCTTCCTTTCTTTTCTCCCCTTGTTTCTTTCTTTCTTTCTTTCTGGACGATGTGGGGATGGATGGATGCCAGGACAGCAGCAGCTTTGGAATGGAAGCATAAAAAACGGGGCCTTTTGTTTGTTTGGCTCGGCGATCGCAAAGCCGTTAGTCTGACTCCACCGAATGATCGATGATGATGATGCCCTGCACTGCACGTACGTACGCCGCGGTCGGGCATCAGATGCGCTCTGCCTGCCTGCCTGCCTCCCTCCGAAGCAAGCGCACCCACGGCCGGCACGATGGCCGTGCAGTGCAGTGCCAGTGCCAGTGCAGCTAGTAGCCGGGAGAGATAGAGAAGAGGACTAGATGCCATTGCGAGCCATCCTTTTCTTTAGGTGCACGTCTCGGTTTTGTTTGGTTCGGTTCGTTACCGCGCGCATGCACGGGCCTACCGGTGGGGCTGCGGTGTCCGTAGCAGCGGCAGCGGCACATGGTTGCGTCGTGTCGCCGTCCAAAGGCTCCAAGGCTCATCAGAATCAGCATAGGACAGAGTTGTAGAAAAGGAGCCCTGAGTCCCTTTCCGCCTGAAACTAAAACTTTCTTCTGGAGGTGAAGGTGGCATTAGGAACTGAGAAATCACTTTGTGCAGTTCAGTTCAGCAATAGGGAAACTCCTGCTCCACATACCTTGGTGTTGGCTAAGGGGGCGTTTAATTTAGCACTGCAAACCAGAAGAATGCCCGTGTGCCGGGAAATCGCCATGGAGGATCTCATTTTCATTGCCCCAAAGCAAAGGCGCCCATCTCCAGACACAAAAAGTCCATGCAATTCAGTGCAGGGGGATGTTCAAATACCAAGGTAGTGCCTGCCTCCCCTCGGCTTACTCCCTCCATATCATTTTTTAACATCCTCTCGACTAAATGAGGGGTAGTATGACCCCTTTTTTTTTAAAAAAAAAAAAGGAAATTTTTTTGACGCTTTGCAATGCAACGGTTTAATCCTCTGCAAGTTGGGCTGGTTCGTCCACGGTGTGATTCAGATGCTGCCGTTAGGGTCACAGGGAGACTGACCCTTGTTATTTTATCCTTGTTCCTGTACCACTAGTAGCTGAGCGGCTGGTCCTATCTGGCCAGCTACGTTCTGGACTAGGAGTTCCTGGTCACTGGACAAAAAATACTACTGCAACTACCGAAACATTGATGCTGTTTAGTCAACTCAATTAAAAACAAGCAGATCACTCAGTAGCTGTGTGCCCTGTGTCTAGCCGAGCTTGAGTGAGATCGGTGTCACACCGTCACCCATCGTCGTTGCAGTATGCAGCCAGGTAAGCTGGCCAGCGAGCGTAGCGTAGGAAACAGAAGTTTCCATTTGTTCCCAGCTGCTAAACAGAGCGATACGAGAGGGACTAATAATAAGAGCCGTGGAGCCAGCCAGGCACCATCAGAAACCGGCGGCGGCGGTTTGACGTCCATGTCTCGTGACCGGCCAGCAACGCCCGGGAGAGGCAAGCGCGAAAGCAACGAGGCGGGCGGGCCTCGGGAACGCGGCGTGGGCACGCCAGGACACGTTCGTGGGCGCACGGTTTTACGTGGATCCAACGCGCACCCCATGTGCCCGTGCCCGTGCCCGTTCCCGGGCCCGGCACGTCCACATGACATGCCGCCCCCCATCCCAGGCTGCCCGTCGCCGTCGCAGTCTCGCGCGCCACCAGACGTTTCTGCCTGTGCCGCTAGCTGTTCCGGGTCCGCATGCACGTGCCACCTCAGCTGGCGCCGCGTCGTGCTCGCTGGCGGTACTGACGTTTTGTCTGATGAGAATGCAGGTCGGGGGCAACGCGTACCAGGTGCCGGCGGGGCGGAGGGACGGCAACGTGTCGTCGGCGCAGGAGGCGGGCGCGAACCTGCCGCCGCCGACGGCGAGCGTGAGCCGGCTGAACCAGGTGTTCGGCGCCAAGGGGCTGAGCCAGTCCGAGATGGTGGCGCTGTCGGGCGCGCACACGGTGGGCGCCGCGCGCTGCAGCTCCTTCTCCGGCCGCCTCTACTCGTACGGGCCCAGCGGCACGGGGCAGGACCCGTCCATGGACCCCAGCTACCTGGCGTCGCTGACGCAGCAGTGCCCGCAGCAGGCGCAGGGGAGCAGCGACCCGGCGGTGGCCATGGACCCCGTCACGCCCACCGCCTTCGACACCAACTACTTCGCCAACCTGGTCGCCAAGCGCGGCCTGCTCGCCTCCGACCAGGCGCTGCTCGCCGACCCGACCACCGCCGCGCAGGTCGTCGGATACACCAACAGCCCCGCCACGTTCCAGACCGACTTCGTCGCCGCCATGATCAAGATGGGCGCCATCGAGGTGCTCACCGGAAACGCCGGCACCATCCGGACCAACTGCAGGGTGGCCAGCTGATGATGATTGGATTGGGATTGTGTGTGTGTGTGTGTGTGTGTGTGCATGGGCAGCGATTGATGGACCGTGGACTGTAGTAGGGATTGACGAAAAATCCATACGACGACGAACTGTACGTTTCGGCGTAGAGAGTGGTTTATACATACGTTTTTGTGGATCAATCAGTGGTATAGCTTTATTTATTCTTTTAGCTTACTGTGTGTCTTGTGTGTCATAATGTAACCATTAAACCAGGAATCGTGGATCATCACCAAATGTGTGTATATCTAATCTAGTCTCAATGAAAAGGTAACTAGTAGACGGAAATTCGTCAGTTCATATTCTGTGACGACTGAGACTGATTATTCCTGGTTGACTTGCCGATTTCTTCCCAAAATCGTCACGAAAAAAAAAAAAAAAAAGATAAGAAAATCCGAAGCCCAAGGCGCCGTCAGATTCGTTCATTTTCAGAAGAATCTGACAGAACACTCTGGGCTACGGGTTCACGCCTCAGGACTGTTTGGGCCTCTAGTTGCGCCAGGAGTCTTACAAGCCCAGCAGGCTACTCAACACCCTCGGTGGACTGGGCTGTGTACAACTACAAGGAAGCCCCTCGTGTTCTTCCCTGCATGAGTGCTTTGGGCCTGGGACTGTTCGGTGAGTCTGGGCCAAATCAGTTCTCTAGTGGAGCAGTAGTAAAAAACAGATGCGCATGCATTGAAAAAGGACAGATGCGCATGCATTGTTGCATCATAATATATCGTCTCAGCGGCGACGCAATGCAAAGCTTGCAGCACAGACAGCACGGAGCCACGGAGCATCCATGGAGTCCCCGGGCGCAGAAGATCAGCGATGGGCATCCCCACCAGAGAGCCACGGACTCTTGCTGCATGCATCCTACACCCCACCCACCCGGTAGCCGGCCCCGCCCATGAGGGCCCACCTAATGCATGCAGCACGCTTCGTGGAGAAAAAGGCTGCCCGGCCGGCTGGTCCAGGCCGTGGCAGCGGGCGGGCGGGCAGGCAGGCGCGACCCCGCCGGCCACTGTTCAGCGTGGAGTAGCACAGTGCCCCGCTACAGCAGCAGATCGATCGTACCGCCAGCCACCGCCACGGCGCCACCACACCGCCCGACACACGGCGCCGTTGGACGCGGCAGCCAGCAGACCTGCATGATGCCCGGTGTCCGTACCGGCCCGGCCGGCCGCCACCGCCAGCCAGCGCACGCGACAGTGGCGACACCCATATAGAGTACGAGCACTCCTCTCCTACTGTATGATTCGTCATGGCGTCACATGCCTGCGATCTGCATGCCTGCCGCGGCCCGGCCGGCCCGACCGCGCGCGCGCAGCATGGCATGCATGCATGCCGCCGCGGCGCGGCAGGTAAGGTAGCAGCAGCAGGGCAGAGCAGTGCGCTGCCTGTGTGTCATCGATCGCATCGCGCGGGCGATCGGTGCGGTGGTGGTGGGGATCGATCCATCGATCGATCGATTGGGGTTCTGGCATGCCTGCCTGCCTGCGTATGTACACAGATAGATACAGTCCCTTGGCTTTTGTTTGCTGTTCAGACTTCTTCTTCTTCTACCTGCATTACTATTCAGAGAGTTCACGATATATTTTGGACTCTAGAAAATAGTACATAAAAAAATTAAAGTAGAAACCGTACCAGTCGACATCATCGTCTATCGATGCATCGAGAGCTAGTGGCCAGTCATCGATCAGTTAGGTAGGATAGGATATATAGGGTCCATCCGTCGTCTCTTGAGCTCCTCCGGCCGCGTACATACTACAGTATTTTAGATGTGTGTATATTGCCTTCTACGACAAGTCACGATCCAGACAGCAGCAGAGACCAGAGAGGGAGACATTGCGTCTCCTGCTTGGTCTCCATAATATGATCGAATGAAGAGCACGCACGGTACTACCAACCAATCCAATCCAATCATCCGTCCACACCACGCGCACGCAGGAGATCGACCGCCGGCCTGGACGACCGGGTTTTGCTGCTTCCACGGAGACATCTCTCCCAGAACCTGAAGATATATAGCAGATGCATGCATGGATGGTGGCCGCAAGCAAACCTGAAAGCTGCATGTGTGGAAATGGAAACCGTGCCGCTGCCGTTCGTGCAGCTGGAACAACGACCACTGCCGCGGTGGCCCATGTATATTCCAAGAGGCCATTCATTGGCGTATGTGTGCATCAGATCCCTCTAGCTCGATCCATCGATTTCTTCTAGATGCACTCTCCATCCGTAGCGTCTCCATCGAGACGTACAGTCTTTTTGACTACCCGACCTACTACTAACCACAATTCAGCGATGGATTATACGTATCGTATGCTCATGGGAATCATGCATTTCCTTTCCATATGGACGGGCGGCCAGGCCGAGCTAGCTAGCGGGCTACTCTCTCCAGTGACCTGAGCGCTTTTTCATCGTGCTACGCGTTTCATCAGCAACAGGAGCAGCAGCAGCAGCACCAGCACCAGCAGCTTCTGGTGAGTGAGTTCTGGAGATGGATGCACTTGTGAACAGTAAACTAACAAGGGGATAAGATTCCGCGTGTTCGAACGACGCCGCCTTTTGGCTTTTGCAGCGTGTCGCGTCTGCTGCCACTGCCTGCAGCTCTGAGCTTCTCAAGTGACGGTTGCCAGCAGCAGCGACACTCACTTTGCTGCACTGCAGCATCTGTATGCCGCCACGGCAGGACCGGCCAGCTGCGCCATGCCAAAAGTCGTCGCCGTTCCGGCCTCTCTGTCCTTCTGTTGCTGTCTTTTCGATGAGACGTCGCTGTAGGCCTGACGGTCCGGCGTCGGCGGATTCGACCGCCGCCTGCACTGGCGAGACGACGACGGTGAGGCGATAGCTGTCCGTCCCATCCATCCAGGTGACGTGTCTGCACTTGCCATTGTACTGCTACTACTAGGACAGTTCTACTAGCCTTGGAGGAGGAGTACTGGGCCTCAACCTGGCCTGACCAACCTGACCTTGTGCTGTGATGAGCTAGGTACTGTTGCTACAAGGAGTAGCCCCATAGCCTCGTGCCACGGTCATGTATGTGTCGTGCACGCCATTATTTTTTTTTATGGCCGTGCAGCCATGTAATATTTATATCTCCAAATAATTTTGCCGATGATACTAATCTATATGGAGGGAGTATAGGAGTAAGTTCATGCAGCTATGATACATAGTAGTACAAAATTAAAGCCAGCTATCTTATGTCGCAAGTATAATCAGATGTTGCTAGAGCATTTCGAAGAGCTTTTCTAAATTCTAGTGTACCCTCTAAATAACAATTTAGAGAGTAATTTGAGTAAAAATCGTTTTTTATTTTTTTTACTCTTTACCATTTTTCGCTATTGAGAATTCCGAAATAGAGAATGTGTGTCTATATTTAGATATCCAATTAAAGAGACTATTGGAGGGTATTTGTTCTCTTAAATCTCTATTCCTGTAAATAAAGTAGGAAAGATATAAAGAGTCTCTTGGAGATGCTCTTAGGTGGCTGATAAGTGGGTTGTAAACCATATAATCAGCTTTAGGATGTATTATTAGCCTTAATCATGGAGCTGAAACCATTTAAGAAAGTGTTTGATAAAAACAACTCATGTGGGAGTTTTATAATAGTTTGTATCGAATTTGTGAGGAGAAGCTGATAAATTTTTTAGCTCCAGCTCCTTAGTACAAAAATAGCTTGGGCTCCTCCAGGCTCTCTATAAGGAGCCACAAGCAGCTATTGTCGGAGCCATGCTAAAGGGAGCATAAGTAGCACACTATACAAATACAACTTAGATCAATTTCAGTGACATGTATTTATTTTAAAAAAAAATGCTATATCACTGTTGTATAAATTTTCAGGCAACAATCTTAGATAACTATTTATTACAATTAAAAGGACAGGTCCTAAGAGATGATTCATAATTCCCCCCCCAAGTCAACGATGACAAAATTATATATTGCCTGAACAAAAAAAGTAGTTGCATCAGCAGCAGTTGGACTACCATTTTTTTAACGAACCTGCACTGATAGTGGCTATTAATTTGTATTGATATACATAGCAGGAAAACACACAAAAAAGAAGACAACGCCCAACAGTACCCCCACCCTTGCCTTAAGTGAACAGTGTAAGCAACAAGGTCTATTCATGGGCGCCCTACTAAAACGAGCAATCAACCTGTGCAAGTACATACCGTGTTGAATTTGGCATAACACCCGCTAGATGCCAACCAAAAGGCGGATTAATGTGGCCATTATTCGTTAATCGCTATGCGTACCGTTCCTTAATTGTAATTTACCCCTCCTTTTTTGTACAAGCAAGTACTACACCGTGAAATGCTTTGCTGTGGAGGTCGCTACACAGCTAACTGCAAATAATCGTTGCCCTACAACTAGTACAAAAGCCGTCCACTCAGGCCATAAATTATTCTTGTACAAATGTCTAAAATGTGCACTATGAGGACCAAATTAAATTCAGATTTGTATAAAGGGCACGGCACCTGTAACAATGACCTATGAGCTAGCTCTAAACATTTTATTTTGTATTCTAATAGAAGGGAGAAAAAGTTATCTCATGATCAAGATCATGTGAGGTTGCGTCATGCAGCATGTGGCCTATCGTATTATAAGCAACTGCTGAAACTTAACGTTACTGCATTGGAGAGGTTGTTGGCTTAGAGCTAGCAACTAACTAGCTCATACTGTTGAGGGTGCCCTAGCTCACGATCCTTTCACAAAGTTATGGGCGACATAAATACTTGGTATATTTATGCATGGTACCAAATATAATAACCTATATACTCCCTCCATTCTAAATAGTAATTCATTTCGAGTCACTTTGTTATGCACTTATTAAATACAGACTATATCTAAATATATAGTAAAAATAGTAGAGAAAAGTCAAAACGAACATGTACGAGTACAATTCAGAATAAAGGAGTGTCATCAACACTGGCGGACCCAGGGTCCGGCGACCCTAGGCCGCCGCCCGGGCTTGTCGACGTTTAATTGCATTGGATTTAGTTAGTGAGTAATTTATACATAAAGTGGATTAGCCCTACCAGGTGCTTAGCCTAGTAAACTGCCCGGGCTCCAATAAAAGTCTAGGTCCGCTACTGGTCATCAAACAATCAAATGAAATATTCTGTTGCAACGTACACTAGCTCGATCAGCAGCTCTAGGCTGCACATCCATGGAGATGGTGATTCACCGTGCTTCCATGGTCCCTCTACCCTTTGGAGGAGAAGGACGCAACGGCCACAAATGCCCGCCTGGGTAGTAAGCCTGCACGGTAACATCAATGAGTGTAAATGCAACGTTGCAGTAACAGGTACTGTAGTCTAACACGAGTAAATAAAAATAGAAGAAAATGGAATAAAATAAAAGAACAGAAAAGAAAAGAAAAGAAACAATGGAGACAGAGAGAAGGAAACGAACCACGCAGAAAGTGGACACTTGAATTTTCCATCCACCTCGACGATGGGCGCGCCCAAAGTTTTGTTCACTGACACGCGGTCCCAGAACCAGACCTGGCCGGGGCCCACCGCAAACGGTTGATGACAAAAGATGGCATGGCATCGCCTTCTGCTCCAACGGCCTGCAGCGCCCGGTTTTGTCTTGCGTACAGTACTCGCGTACCGGTGCCCGAGCAACTGCTTCTCACTGCAGCATGGGCCCGGAGCTGCCTGGTCCCGCCGAGCAGAGGGTGGGCGGCGTTCGCTGCAGCTCCAGCTCAGCGGCGTTTAATTGTGTCACAGGTGAGCAGGGGAATGAGAGCCTGCGCCGCGCCGACACTGCGGCCTCTGCTGCGACTCTGCCCACTGCCAATGCACGCCGGCAGGCAGCAGGCGAGTGCCTGCGGAGTGGGACCCACCCAAGGACCCCTCCGTCCCAAAAATAGATGACGTTTTGGGTGTTCGTCGCCACACGCGCCAATTTCGATTTGTAGAAAATACGCACAATATTTATATTTCCAAATAAATTTGTTAAAAAACTAGATCTAAAGATCTTTCCGATAATACTAATTATGATACTAATTGATGATATTTAATATTTATAAAAATTGCCGGCGGTCATTTTTCGGAAGCGAGAACGACATCCTTTTTGGGATGGAGGGAGTACTCCCTCCGACCCTTTTTAATCGTCGTCGTGGGTTTTCGTGCCACAAATTTGAATCGATTTGTATAAAATACGTGCAATATTTTATGTCTCTAAACGAAGTCTGTCTATCCGTAACTTGAGTGATTTGACCAATTTTGTCACTCGAGTAATTTGATAGGACAAATCACACAAATTTGACAGATCCAAAAAAACTGAGTAATACAAAGGCTAAGATCACACGAATAATGATAGATGTGAAAATCACACAAAAATCAAAACTACCAGAATTCAAGTGAAACAAAGCAGGAGAAATCACACAAATTCCACAAAACCATCACAACTATCTATATGGACGAAAATAAATACGAAAAATACACCTAAAATTAGCAAGAGAAATGAGTTACATCAATGATACATGTGAATTACACTTGATATAGAACTGTAATGGAATAGATATGAACTGTAAAACAGCAAATTATCATTAACAAGGCGATTTAGACTACAAATAAAACTAAAAATGTAATCTGAAATTACCAAATTAATCAAAAAAAAATCTAGAGTAGGCAAACTAGCAGATTAACAAGGCAAAAAAGACTAATGCAAAAAAAAAACCAAAATTACAAAAAGTATTCTATAGTATGCAAACTAGCAAATTATGAAGGCAAAAAGACTAAATACAAAAAAAAACCAAAATAACAAAATATTCTATAGTATGCAAACTAGCAGATTAACAGGGCAAATAGACTAAATGCAAAAAAAAACCAAAATAACAAAATATTCTATAGTATGCAAAAATGCAAATTATGAAGGCAAAATATTAAATGCAAACAAACAAACAGAGAAAATAACTAATTACATTAGCAATACATATGAATTACACCCGATAATAAACTATACCGCAATGAAGATGAATGTAGAACTGCATAAATAATCATAACCTCTAATATTTTACTGCTTTTTCTTGCTATTTTGTAATCATGTTATACCAATCAAAATTAATGAAAAACTGATTTAGACTACAAATATAATGCAAATGTAATCTGCAAATTAGCAAATTAATCAAAAAAAAAATTTATAGTATGCAAACTAGCAGATTAACAGGCCAAAAAGACTAAATGTAGAAAAAACCAAAATAACAAAATATTCTATAGTATGCAAAAATGCAAATTATGAAGGCAAAATATGAAATGCAAACAAACAAACAGAGAAAATAACTAATTACATTAGCAATACATATGAATTACACCTAATAATAAACTATACCTCCAATGGAGATAAACTGTAAATTGCATAAATAATCATAACCACATTGTACTGCTTTTTAATGCTATTTTGTAATCATTTTATACCTGAAACTAAACTATAACTGCAATGGAGATAAACTGTAAACTGCATCAATAATTATAACCTCCATTATACCAATCAAAAAACCATAAACTTTTTGAGGGCACTTAACCAAACATAACAGATTAAAAAAAAAAATAAATAAATAACATAAATTCTCTATGGATTCAAAAACCAAAAATATCATGAGAGGATTGCATCAAGAAACACATCAAAATAAATAAACTCAATTCTAACTTCTTTTTCACTTATTATAGTTGACCTAGCAATTGCACCAATAATACCTAGCAGTTACACCATATTAAGCACTGTAATTATAGATGAACTCTAGTGTAAATGAAAAACATTAATTCGTAGTCCAAGTATTAGTTAGTTACCAAAAAGACAACATAATCAAAATAAAAAAAATCGTACTCTGAGCAAGGCTCTGCTTCCTGAGGTAGGGTGGGCTTAGACTACAAAGATTTGGCTAAAAAAGATAGCATGCATACCATGGATAGAAGCTTGTAGAACGGCAAACATGATGAAGACAGTACCTTCTAAGAGAGAAAATCCGCAATAATACATGTCCGATTTCAACATTATAGTCCAAAACACGTCCATTTAAAAGACAAATCAATTTGGAAATGACACAAACTTCATAATCCTTTTGTTATATAAGGTTAATTGGTATCAAGTGTGTGAGGAAATGATTGCAGTACATGATTCTTAAACCAGAATTATTGGCCTACACAGATGAGAACAAGAACAAGAATTTATGTGCTTGTAGTATTCAGTGGTCGACAGCATAGAGATTTAAGAGTCGCAGTGGCAGTACTGGATCAATGGACCTTCCAGCACTATTTCAAGACCTGAAGCTCTCTTCTACGCTTTCAAGAAAAACACATGAAGCTATGTGTCGTAATTATTGGAGAGCTGCAAGTATACTGAAGAAACAGTGCGCCCCTCTGTTTGTTCAGTGCCTGACTCAAGTTTTGTCAGAGAAATTGAGGCCTTAACACAACACACTAACACACTAGCGTGAGAACAACAAATGGGGAACAACAACAGATGGAGGAGGATGAGGCTCGGATGTCAATGTCCCGAGATAAGATGGTCTTCCTACCGGGGTGTGAAGCCCGCAGCGGGGGATACAACCATACAAGACGCCGGAATGGGAGGCGCGTGAGTCGCAGATAGCCCGATGGAGATGGTATGGGAGACGCCCGGTGCGGGTATTGCTGCAACGCCGTTGATGTCGCATCTTTGCTTTCCTCGACCTCTGCTGCCCTCGCTTGCCTACCGATCTACTGACTAGCCCTCGTCTTCTTCAACCTCGTCGAGTTCTCAACTTCTCGAGCTCGGATGCCGCATGGTAGTAGGGTTACGCCCCCGAGGAGAGGTAGGGGATCTACAAAAAGCGAAAATCCAACAAAAATGAGAAAAATGACGAGGGGAGCTACAACGTCTGATCCAAAATTGGAAAGGAAGCTCACTAACGATGCCAAATCGATGACGAAGAACCCCTGCTCGTCCAGCTCTGGCCCTGACACCGCCTAAGCAAAGCAGAGAAGCAGATGAGAAAATCAAAAAATGACGAAAATCCAACCAAAATCTAGTCGAAATCGCCAGGATCTAGAACAACAGATCAAAAGCTAGAAGGAAGACTCATCCCCGAAGGCGAATCGACGACGAAGAGCCCCTTCGCCTCGGGCTCCGCCTCCGCCTCCGCCTCCGAAGCATGGAAGACGAAATGAAATGGGGAAAGGAAATGAACAGTGCACGTTTCCCAAAAGCGACTTGGCAGGTGGGACCCACGAGTGAGAAAGTTGAAAGCGACGTACCAAAGAGGGAGCGCGAGACGGGCACCACAGATCGAACACAGATCAAATCCGACGGCCAAAAAAAACGTGTGACGAAGACAAACGTTTCACACGGGCAAAGGATAGCTTTTGTCTTAGTATTTATTAAAATTGCCGGCATTTGTTTACTGGGGAAGCGCAAGCGACAATTAAAAAGGGACGGAGAGAGTACTACTTGAGTACTCGTAGCTGGGCTCGTCCCGCGTAATACTCCTGCGTACGAAGTACGTATATGTAGGAACTGTTCCTATAGCCACGTAGGCATATGTACCCGTCCCAATTCGTACCTAATACAGGGACAGTTACTACACAGTAACCTCTATTATGTTGTGAAAGGCTAGCTTTACAGGGACAGTTGTGGATTTAATGAGCCTAAACTTACTAGTATAGGTTTCTGTAGCGGTGGTCACGTAAGCCATGTATTCTCTCTGTTCCGATGTATTAGTCTCTATAGCTTTGAACAAGGAGTATACTATTAAAACTACACCTATACTATATTATTTCTTTTTCACTTGGATCCCACTCAAATCCTTGCCAGTATTTTTCTTTCCCTGTCTTCTTGTAGCATCAGTCAACTAAATCCATTGCTTTCTTCTTTTTTTCTTCTCCTAGGTGTGGACATGGACGATGGAGGATCATGCGAAGCACAACATGCATGGGCAGATGATGGAGGGCCATGGGAACACAGGGCTGCGAAAGTAGAAAGATGCCAGATGCCTAATACTAATACAGAAACTGAATTTTCACCTAAAATGTGTTTCCCTCTTTTCTCCACTGTTTTCATTAGCTATGGTTATATATTAGAATTTTTTTTTTGCTTGCCAGATATGATATTTAGTGCCATGAAAACCATTCATGATTTAAGGTTGGAGCTAGCCTTGTAAATTTTATCTTTTTCTTCTTAACGTAAAATAAATTCAGACAATCAGACGCAATAATGAAAATGAAATAACCATTATTGCACGTACAAAGCCCCAGCAAATCCAAATAGCGTACCAGCTTTTAACAATATCTAGCTTAGATTGTGCCGATCCAACCATAATCCATCCCTCTCTAACATTCTCTAACTTCTTGACAATCCGGCCTTTAAGAACTACAGTAACCAAAACAACCTTTCATGTCCTTTATGATCCAAATGAGAGCTTAGTTAATACTCCCTCCGCTCTAAAATAAATCAATTCCTTGAATTAGCTTAGCTCAAACTATCTTACGTTCTACCAATTTATTAGAAAAATGTACTAACAACACCTCTAAGAAACTAAATAAGTACATTATATAAAAATACATTTCATGATTCACTTATAGTGATACTAATTTAATGTTATAAATTTTATTTTTAAAATTTAGTTAAACCTAAAATGTTTTGACTCAAGGTAGTACAATTTGAAAAATGGAATTACAAAAGGAACAAAAAAAACTAAGAGATGTGAAAAGGACATCAAACTGAGATCGTGCAATGCGCTACTAGCTAATGATTATTTGACAGAGCTCTTAGAGAACTAGGCTGAATCTAGGAGGAGATCTACCAATTATTTTATTCAAAAGTGATTCTATACTGAATTTGTTAGGTGATTTTTTAAAGGGGGCCTAGGGCTGAAAAAAGCAGGCCGGTTTTCTTGATTCACTCCATGTGCAAAGTCAAATGCAGCTTGCACAATTGAAGAATTTAGGGCAGGAAAAGCTTTACTAAATAAACCATTTGTTACTACCCATTCATCCCAAATTATAAATTATTATAATTTTTAATAGAGTCAAAACATCTTAAATTTAACCAAATAAAATAATAACATTTATGTTACACTACTAGATAGAACATTTAACACGGTGTTGGCATTTTATTAACGGAGACGCATGTGGCGGCTCCTTCCACCAGATCTGGCGGCGTAGCAATGCGGTGGCCCAAGGCACGGCTGAGGTCCTCTCTCACGTGATGGCGCGTGGCTCCCCTCCTTCCCCAGCCCTGGTGGATCCAATGACGAGGCGCGCCGACGGGCGCAAGTGCGGACGTTCTCTCATTTACCGAGAATCTTAGTGGCAGGTGCGCGGTTCGTGGCTCCTGGCGTCTGTGATTCTGGCGAGCAGAGCTAGCCATCGAAGGTGCGGATGTAGCAAGCGGGGAGCGGCAGTGGCAGTGGCAATGGCAGCGTGTCTAGGTGTCGATCCAGGACGATGGCCCAGATCTAAGCCCACTTGGGCCTGGGCTGTTTTTTTCTATTTTGATTAACCTGGCGGGCATAGGGCACCACCTCTGTAAATTGGGATTAGCTGAGCTTTTTCATTGGTGAAAAGCACCTCAGAAAATCGTTTTTGCCCGTCATTGTAAAGATTTTCTGTAGTAGTGTTATCACAAATAAGTATTATTATATTATTTATTAATTATATTTTTATAGTATATGTATTTGATGCGATACAGTTTTTTTAATTGTCGGTATAATTTTGGTCAAATTTAGATACTTTGATTCTTCAAGAAAACTATAATGGCATAATTTGTAACAGAGGGAGTACGTCTTATCGGATAACCTTACGTAATAATTGTTCAGGCGTGTTGAATCCGAGCTGGTCCCTTTTAATAATTGATCAGCTGCTCTGCCTGCTGGGCCTGCTACTACTAGTACAGTACCAGTACTACCACAGTGGTACACCGTACACAGTGTTTCTACTGTGCACAGCGAGCTGTATAGCTACTACCGCCGGCTGTGTGTACGTGCAGCTACTGTGTCGTCGAAGAGGCACGCATCGCTTCACACGTACTGCACAGTGTGCAAGCACTGCAACACAGTTTCAGCTCAGTTGTATGTAGTGTATGTAAGCTAGCAGCCGTTTTCAGCTCCTGTAGCTTACGTTGAACACAGCAGACAGCTGCATGCTCCACAGCTCCAGCAGCGCATTTAACTGACGCCTTCCTCATGTAATACTTGTTGCAATGGCGGCTAACCGTCATGCCCATGCTTATACGTGTGTGTCTGGAATGGGTGACACGTCGACGTCGTCCATGTATAATGCGGAGTCAATATAATAATAGTACGAAAGGCTATATATATACATGTTGCTCTTGAGCGACGATAAGTGCTTGACAGTGCTATATATATACACGCACACGATAAGGCTAGCTAGCTTTGATTGCTTAGTCAGGCATCAGCTAGGCAGCTTTGTTTGACTAGTTTATAGTTGATGTTGTGTGCATAAATAAACTGGGCCATGATTGTAAAGAAAAAAAAAGGCCGCGCGGCCCATTAAGGCCCATTAAACTGATGGTACGAAAAAAAAAATGGCGCTCAAATTTGAAAAACAATAATGGAGCTATAAACGTGTTTAGCATTTTTTTTAAAATATTCTCAGGGCCGGGGTTTCAAGTTACACGGGCGGCAAATGACCTCATCATGGATCAGGACTCAGGAGAGTGCGATGGAGACCATACCGAAAGCGACCAGACACTGCACAAGCAATGGACATTGAAATATACTAGATACTGTATTAATATCAGGCATCCCTAGGCAGCTTTGTTTCTAAATAACTGATCTTTTTTCATAAATAAACGGCCAATTGTTTGCAACTAAAGTGGTTTTAAAAAATACATGTAGCACGTGTTTGGATTCTCAGGGCCAGGGTTCAAGTTACACGGGCGGCAAATTTCATCATGGATCAGGACTCAAAATGGAGACCATACCGAAAGCGACCAGACACTAAAGCAATGGACATTGAAATATACTAGTACTGTATTAATATATCAAGTTTCTAAATAACTATCTTTTTTTCCTATACGACAAGTTTAACTAGTTCTTTTAAAAAAATACATGTAGCATTTATTTCTCCAGACAAATTTCTTACAAAAATAGATCGGACGATCTATCTAATTATATTAATTATATACTACATATATATATATTTTAATATAAAATTAGTTAAATTTATTTATTGACAATAAGAATATAATTATTTAAATATATAGGGAGTATATATATATTATATCTACATTTCAATTTCTCTTTCTTTATATACACAGAGATATGCATATGTGTGTAAAAAACATAAACTCATTTGTCACGGTTAACCTAGCTACCCCTCACAAATTAAACAAATGACTGGTACTTAAACGATATGATTGACATGTGTGCTAAAAGGGACAAGCTCCCAAAGAACATGACGTGTGGGTGTGGACGGATAAAGATAGAAGACACAGCTCTCTGGGCTCTTTCTTTTATTACCCCCCTCACCTTTACTTTATTTTCCCTTTGTATTTGCTAGATTACCTCCGGATCCATGCTCAACTTTCTTGCAGAGCTCTAAATCCTGTCTTTTGACGGTTTGCATTGTACGTATACCAAGACTAAAGCGCTTTTGAACTGAGATCGTACCAACCACAGTGTAGCCTATATATGGCCCACCTTTATTTCATAGCATAATTAGAAGAGCAAAGGTTTCACGTAAGAGTATATATGATTTTTAGTAGCAAAGCACTGTATATGTGTGTAGTCTATTCTTTGGCTGTTTTCTTTACGTGTATTCTTTGACTTGCTAAAGCAAAGTCAGGGAACACACGGCACCTGTGACTTTGGATGAATTTAGGCCGTTTGTTCGCAAGTGGATGCATGGATCAGTTCTCTTGCTACAATAATGCATGGATTATTGCTGTAGTATTCGTATATAGTATTAGGCCTTGTTCTCCAAGACACAAGTCTGTTATTTCAATGAAGTCAGAGGAACTATGCCCGTGTATATATGTGTTTTTAATTTGAGCGTTTGTATTTGTATTATGCATGATTCAGAAAAGAAATAAACCTTACTATTCTAAAATGTAAGCCGCTTTTGTTTACGTCTAATTTTGACCAAATTAATAAGTATAGTTACATGTATAAGACCAAACAAATACACTATCAAATACTATATTTAATGAATTAATTTAGTTTGATGCTATATATGTTCATGCATTTCTCTATTGTCAAACTACAGAATTTAATTTAGGACGAAGCTAAAATGACTTTTTTATAAAAATTTTTCTTTTCTAAAATGACTTGCAATCTTTTTTAAAAAAAATTCCCTGCTTGCAAATGATGGGGAAGACGGCGGCCACGCTCCGGCGCCGCCACAGCCCACCACGCACTAGGCACTTGCTATGAGCTAATGATTGGCCCTGGTGCTCGCTCACACATTGAGAAGTGTAGCTAGCCAGAGCCACACAGCCCACGCATCAAGTATACTCCTGCAAACCACACCGGCCGGCGGCCGGCGGCCCGAAAGAGCACTGGCCGGTAGCGTATGTGTGCCGTCGCAGAGCGGACGAACGGCGCCGCCGCCGGCGGTTGTATGTACGCCGGAGCCCGGACGCAAAGCTATGGTATACTAGCACGGTGCGTGTGCGAGATGGAATGAAGAGTGCGACCGGTCGTTCATAGGCATAGCTTGGACTCTTTGCATTGGTCCTCCAGCTAGGTAGTAGCTGTGTAGAGCTAGGGTGAGCCCCACAGCACGTAGCTAGTGTGTGTACGTTTAGTATAGTAGTAGTACTCTCCAGCGTGCTCGGTGCTCCCCATATTCTAGCTAGCTCCTAGGATGGTCCATGCCGCAGGCGCCGTGAGATATATGGAGCCAAGAAAAAGACGCTGGCAACAAGCACGGCACGTCATTTCCCCCCCTTGTTCTGACTGCATTGGTGGTGTTCATTATCAACCAACTGGATCTTTTGCGACTAGCTACTGCCTCCTTACTACCCGGCCTCAAACTACTCCCTTTGTCCACAAATAAATGAATAACTTTATCGAAAGAAAGAAAAACTACCACATACTAAAGGAACCTTGTGTATAGTAATTCTTAATTAATTAGATCAATATATATAATATATGTAATGATTTGTTTGAACTTATATAAAATAGCACTGATATAAAGTGATTTTCTTCTTTTTCTATGTCCTTGGAATTCACCCTTCAATTCTCACATTTCATGTGAAACTTGAGCATTGACACACACATGGATTTTTAGGGCTTGTTTGAGAATGCTCTTGCTCCGACTCCATTGTCAATTTAATAGATTGATTGAAAACACCAAATTCTTGATTAACCAACTTTATAGAGTAGCAACCATACTTCAAGTTCATTTTTGGTGGCACATGCAAAGAGATGATCCACATATGCATGTGGAGCTGTTCCACCATGGAACTTTTGGAGTAGAGTAAATAATCTGGGTTAAAGCAATCCCTATAAATGGGTTCAAAACAGCTTTAACAACATTTTTTTTCTAATAATTTGCACCAAATTTGCAAAGAGGAACCAGAAGAAGCCAGTTCTGGCTCCCGGCCTTCTAGCAAGGTGCTGTTTTGGCACCCAACGTTTGACATGGCTTCGCGGCAGGAACCGCTAGGACGAGCCAGAGCTGGCACGGTGCTAATAAAAGGCCCTTAATCTGGCAAAGGAAATATGAAGAACGCTAACACGCATAGATGGTGTGTGAGTATATATATTGCACTAATGTCACACGCTCAGCATTTATGATCATCACCATATATGCAGTTTGCATCGATTCACAAGAAAAGGCAAAGAAGGAAAGGCAAGATGACCAGCAAGCAAGTCGTTGTCTTGCTCGTGGACATTGGCTAGCTAGCTAGGTAGCTATACTCACCTATATATTCACACTTCACTTTCATGACATTGATGGAAATTTTGATGGAAGAAGAACCCAACTCACATGAAGAGGACGTTTCTGGCTTCCCATTTAAGTTCTTCATGTTTTCATGAGAAGTAAAGATGTGCTACATATATACTGGAACGATATAATATTACTGTCCTCTATGCTTTATTTCCAAAAGAGATATTTATTTATGTCGTGAAGAAATAGAGATTTTTTTAGAGTCCTTGAAAAGAAACAGAAATAATAATTTGAGTTTGATATATATACTCGAGGTACCAAATTACTTTTCAAGGTTGATAAAGAAAATCTCACGCTAATAATAAGCATGGAATGAGAAACAGTGAACACTACCTATAGATGGTCCCTCTTAATTCCTTTTTAGTGCGATTCCCTAAAATTATACCCATAAAGTGCTTAATTTCATATTTCCCAACATGTATATGCAACAAACCTACTAGTTCTCAAATAATGGTGACTCAATTTGATATATAAAACAAAAAACATTTTTAATATTTAGATTATTCTTATGAAGTGTTGTACATGATCGTCCCACTCCTAATCCAATTCAAACTAATTTCTTATGACACATGCCGACTGTGAGTATTTCTTCCATATTTCATAGATGAGCCCAGGTAAGCTTTAATTTATTATGAATCAGAGAAGATCGAGCGATCAATCAAAAAGAAATAATTTGATGGTCTACACTCTACAGTTGGCAAAGGAACTATGTATTCATGGAATGATCTTAATGAAAATGCACACCACCAGTTTAATTATTCTTACTGCAAATAAATACATGCAACAATTGACAAAAAACACACATTATTACCTTATTGAAAAGATAAACAGATAAACTGCGCACTAGTCATCATGCACTATACTATAAAGGTACTAGAAAACTACTATATACTGTATATAAATGCCATTTCATCTTCATTAGCACCAGTTACTAGTTTGTGTAGTAGAAGTAAAATGGCATCATTATTTTCACATTTTGTGAACAAATGCAGATACAATGTTCAGAAGAGTATAATCAGGCTGTTTTGTTCCCGAGATCACTAGTTAGCTATGATATATTTTGCATTATTACTTAGTCGACTCCAGAACCATGTAGATAAATAATCACCTGCTAACACATTTTTTTTTCCTATTTATTAAAAGTGGAAATAGCTAATAAGACTTAGAAAGGAATCTATGAATTGCAGTCTAACTATGAGAGTTTATTTACCATAGAGTTGCTTGAACCGTATCGTAACCTGGATATGAATGTATGCAATAAGTAAGATATAAAAGACCTATACACATGCATCCTTATCTTTAATGCAAAGAGATTGTTTCACTTGTTACTCAAAACAGTTACAAGCCAGAGGGCTTTATATATATTTGTGTGCACATCATACCAAAGACAAGATCTTGCAAGTCGATCTATATCTCAACGTGCGCTTGCATGCATGTGTGGGTTGTAACTACACATTGTTAATTGTCTAGCAACACATAATTAAGGCAATGACTATATATGCTGGTTTTTAATTTTCAGTAGCACATACTAGGAATGAAGAGATAGTTCGTTATTGATCAATCAGTTGATAATTTTAGTATGTAAACAAGTTAGCTTCATTCAAACAAACTGTGGGCTATATATGAATGCTTCGTAAATGACCGAGAACAATAAAATAAAATAATAATGTGGCAGCCAGAAGAGTCAATCTACATTACATTACAAAAGTACCGAAAGTTTTAAGAAAAGAAAGAACAATGCACATACATATGCGATAAAATCTCTTGACGTGTACTCCTGGAGAAACAAATAAAGCTAGCATGGCCGGGAAGGGATGAAGGGAAATCATTATGCTTCAGACTGTATGACGCAAAATGGACGAGTAAATATATACGTAGTGAGTCTCTGAGTATACTATTAAATTATGAGCTCATGATCCCGTGTTTAAGTAGAGTACTAAAACTAGAAGTATAAACTATAAACCCCGAGCGTGCATGGCTGATCGAGTCCTGCTTACATCTGACAAAAGAGAGAGATTAATATTCCATTACATACTCTCAACAGTGGATAGATGGAGTACGCTAAAGGAAAACACAGCCAGGTCAAATTAATAAAGCTACTGCCTGCTGCTATATTGTTTTTCAAATATATACAACATTTTGATCTGACAATCAAGCTAGCTAGTCAAGGGAGACTCAGAGACTGGACTGCTAACTAAAGAGAGATTCGTAATTATCAGCAAATCTTACATGATCTAGGGACGGAACAACAGCTAGCGGACGGCACTGATGGCCACGAGATATCACTGCCGCTTCGCCACTGCTATCGTTTCAAAATCTGGCAATGAAGAGGTCTTTTGAACCGATAGTGATATAGAAAACTGACGTAGTGGTAATTATCAGCAAATCTTACATGATCTAGGGACGGAACAGCTAGCGGACGGCACTGCATTAAGGCCTAATAATGAGTGACACTGAGCAATGGCAGAGCCTGCTCATGCTGTCATGCTTGGAGCATGGTAAAGCTGCTGTCATGCTTGGAGCATGCATGGTAAAGCTCTCATCAGGACTGGAGTCATGGTATCTACCCATGACTACATACGTACTGCCGCTATAGTAGTACTTAATTATATAATGTACTCCCTAGTACGTGTACCCAAATGAGTAGAAGTCAGACCCAGATTATGTTTAATTTCTTCAAATTATATATACTTATAGTACACTATAAACCATGCATGCAGTACACTTGCATTGTGTGATGACTAGCTTGCTTGTTCCCCACATGCTAAAAATAAAGTTTTTTTTTGTATTGCCTCATGCAAATGCGAGTGCGACTAGCTAGTATATGCACTGTGCAATAGTAGGACGCAATGTGGCCTCGGAGTGGGCATGCATGCTGAGATTCTTCTATCTTCCTCACTCTGACGCCAAAAAGATCGAGCGGAAAAACTGAGTCCAGCAGGAAAAGGCACTCTTAACTTGTTTCCCTTTTTATTTTCTTTTTATCCCCGCTTGCAGAAAGCAATGGCAGGCATAGCATACACAAATATTGGCATTACTAGCTAGCTTTCGTACGTGTTCGTATGTATGTATGTATGTGCATGTCTGATGAACTCTACAGCAGTGTAGCAGGCGACAAGAACTGAACTGCTGGCGCAGAAGAAACAGCAGTAACAGTCTAACAGAAGCAGCAGGGAAGGTGTGCAGCATGGCACAAGAGACAAATGCGCGAACCAAAGTCAAGAAGTGGAACAGTATGTGCATAGCTAGAAAGAATGAGAGAGATTGTAGATCGAGATGCACTGATGATGCGCAGAGAGAGAGAGAGAGAGAGAGAGAGAGAGAGAGAGAGAGAGAGAGGATGAGCAAGCAGGCTTACGAAGTAGATCAGCCTGCTCTCTGTGAAAGGATAGGAGAAGGATTTAGGATCTGACCTCCAATAACTGCCTGTCCGAGAGAGAGAGAGAGAGAGAGAGAGAGAGAGAGAGAGAGAGAGAGAGAGAGAGAGAGAGAGATCTGGATGGCAGCTGAGCTGAGCTCTGGCATGGCTGCTGCCGAGGAGCTCCCACATTTTAAAGGCATCTGCTGCTTGATCCCCTCTCCCCCATACAAGCCTATAGGTGCTTTGGAAGGAGAGCCCCAATTGACCTGCTCAAACACCACAACAAGAACAATCCATGTGCACAATACGCACATGCAGTACAATAAAACACACTTGACGTCCCTCTCTCATCCTCAAACTAGGCGTATTCCCGATATGATCATGCAGTGCATATTAGCAATTGTTATCATATGTGGGGATCGGAGCACACAGTTTTTCTTGCTAAGCCCGGTCTTGCATGCTGACACTACTAGGCAATTAGCTTTCAAAAATGCAAGAAATCGGGGCCTCCTCCGGACAGGAGGCAAAAAGAAGAAGAAGAATTCGAGACACTTCAGATTTATAGCCAGATTAGCAGACGAGGAAAACAAGAAAGCAAATCGAGGCGAAAAATTAACCATAGAGAAATAATTTTTTTGGTTGATGCTTTGTTCTTAATTTCCTTGTTTCCCCCTTCACACTGAAATATTGCTAAAGGAAATTGAGAGAGAGATGAGCTATATACGGGTTACGAGCGAAGAATTGTTGGTGCAGTGCTCCTCCAGCGCGATCGATCCTTACTTGCACCGGCCGGACACGTACCACCGCCGCCTTTGTTTACTCGGAGTGGATCTCGATCCCCTCCCTAGCTCTCCACGACGACGACGACGACCATTGGTGCCGGCCGTCAGTGCAGCGGCGCCAGAAGGGAAGGCGGCCGGCCACCAGGAAGAAGAAAGTAGTAGTAGCTGGCTGCTGCTGTAGTGGTATGTAGATCGTACGAGTACGACGACAAAGACCACGACGACCCCTCCTGCTGCCATGCCTTCACAAGTCAAGATTCAAGGAGCACCTCGCTTTCCCGGAGGAGGAGGACGACGAGGACGGCGGCGACGGCAGGCCGTGCAGCGTCGGCGGCGCACTCGTCCTCCACCCACCGCCGCCGTTCTCCTCCTCGGAGCTGGCGGCGGCGCAGTCGAGGTTCACCCCGAACAGCCGCACCCGCTTCGAGGCCGATGACGCCACGACGGGAGGGGGCTGCTCGGCGTGCTGCCCTGGCGTCGTGGGTAAGCGTACCGGCACGGAGTCCAGCACCACCGTGGATGGCTGCTGCTGGTGGTGCGGCCGGTAGAAGAGCAGCTGCCTGGTGCTGGCCCCGTAGGCGTCGTAGCCGACGTGGCGGCGGTGGGGGTCGACGTAGAGCGAGGATGGCGAGGGCGGCAGGTGGAGCACCGTCGTCGTCGTCGTCGTCCTGGCGGCACCTGCCCCGACCCCGACCGCGGCAGCAGCTGGGTAGTGGTGGTGCGCGTGCGGCCACGGCGCGTAGGGGACGGTGGGGAACGGGAGGCGGTGGTACTGGGTGTGGTACTGGTGCACGGGCGGGTCGGGGCGTCGTCGCCAGTCGATGAAGAGCCTGCCCCGCGCCGCCTCGCCGACGCCGCGGCCGAAGGAGACGGTGTCCCCGGCGTCGAGGCGCTTCTCCTTGACGAAGCGGCTCCAGCCCTTGGTCATCACGTAGCTCTGGCTGCTGTTCCAGTAGGAGTAGCGGAAGCGCCAGGGCTTCCCCGTGCGGTCCTCGAAGCTGAGCAGCAGGCCCTTCTCGTTCGCCGCCGCGTCCAGCGGGAAGTACTTCTCCGCGTGCTGCTTCGGGATCACCAGCCGGTTCAGCTTCCCGACGTCGCTCGGCGTCACCACCTTGTCGAACATGTGCTCCTTCTCCACCGCTGCTGCCGCCGCCTGCTGCTGGTGGTGCTGCTCAGCCGCCCTCTCCTCGCCGCCGCCCGACCGGGCCGCGGTCGGGGGAGCGGTGAACTCCATCGACCGGCGATCGATCGAGATCGAGTCGAGATCGGGCCTTCCGGCCGTCCCGTCGAGGCAGGTAGGTAGACGACGTAGGCCGGCCGATCGAACGACGATGCGTCGCTCCTGCTGGCTGCTGCCTTCAAAGTTGAAACTTTGACCACCGGCTGGCTGGTATGCTGCTTTTTGATTATGGCATGCTGCTGCTGCTGGATGGCGAACAGTGGTGGCGGTGCAGCTGTTACTTATAGTTAGTATACGACTCTGGGATTGTTTTATATTAGCGGATGGCTTAGGATCGGAATAATTTACAATTGGGGAATTTGCAGGGTTTGGTTCTGCTTGATGGTTTCTTGGATTATTGTGGCTGCTACGTACCGGCCGCACAAGCGGGGGATGATGAATTGATCAGGACGCGGAAGGGAGGGAGGATACGCGGCCGGCGGGGTTTGTGTGCTACCGACCTGGAGACTCAAATCAAATCAAGGTAACACCAGAGGAGAGGAGGAGCTAGGAGGAAGAAGAAGAAGAAGAAGAAGAGAGGAAGAAGAGGAGGAGGGAGGAGGAGGTGGCTGCTGCTGGCTAAGACTAGCAGGAGATGTGATGAGTGGTAGCAGTAGCAGTACTATGAAGGTTCTTGCATTGGTGGGGGCAAGGAAAAGGGGAAAGGAGATGCATTCTTACTTTTGGCTTGCAACCAAAGGTAATTGAATTGTGGCCTAGCTAGCTGCTGCTGCTAGTAGTTAGCTATACTCTCACACACTGTAGTGTTAATTGTTGCAGGCTTGCAGCTAAGCATGTGTGTTTATGTGTCATGTATGGATGGATGCTTGTGACCTCTCCCTGTCAGCGTGTATGTATATATGTAGTACTACTAGTATTGTATCGGGGTATAGGGAGGGAGGGGAGGGTGGGCACAATACAAGTAGCCTGCTTTTTAAAGGGATGAGATGAGCTAGAGTAGGGGGAGTGGGGAGGGAGATAGAGAGAGAGAGGGGTAAATAGTAGTAGTAGGGGGATCAGAGGGGTGGGGCCCACGAATTATCTGGTTGAGCTCATGTGAGCTTGTCCTTGTCATTGCCATAGGTGGAGCCTTTATGTGAGTTAGGCAGGTGATGAGCCCCAAAATGCCAGTTGTTGCCTTGCCTGACAAATCTTCAGCATGTTATTCATTGGCATAGTAATTCTAGTCTACTATGCATAGTACTCCTCTATCTTGGCATGGTTATTTGAAGTGTGTATACCACTTTGATTGGCATTTCAATCTCTTCTGGTTTTTTATTTTATTTTTTGTAGATATGGATATATAGCTTATTTGCTTCACAGTTTATTAATATGCAGTGGAAAAGTATATGTGTATATATGTGCTACTCCTCCGTCCTAGAAAAAAACTATAGCATCAAACCATCTTAAATTTAACCCTTTTTAAAATAATATTTATCCCACTAAATAAGTACGAGTATATTTGGCAAGGAATAAATTTTTATACTATACCTATTTAGAATCAGAAATGGAGTTGCATCATTTCTTATTAGACGGAGGTATTAACTTTAAGATTTTTTTCTATTGGAAACATTGTAAACTCAACTCACAACCTATCATCTCTATATGAGCTCATCCGAGAGAGTACTTGTTCAAACCTAGGATCCAAAGTCACCATATGTTTCTCCACTAAAAGAATACTTAGCCATAAATGCCAGCAACAGAGCTGACAACCGGCCCGGATGGACGCTCCCCCACACACAAAACCTAATACTACTAGTGGAGTTCATCATGTACCAAGACAAATTCGCATCGCTCGCTAAGTTTAGTTGCGGCCGGTTTTTTTTTATGCCGCCGTTCATGTTCAGGTTACAATAAACATGGTTGACACAAGTCAACAACCTATGTTATCACTTCAAAATTTCTTTGCACTTTCAGGTGAAGCAAGGGCACATAATATATATTGTCGCTTTAATTTTATTTGCCGTATTAATAAATCTTGCTGGTTCTTATCACACCTGCTCATCCGCATGCATGAGCAAAGCAGCTGTCGTGGAAGCATCCCTGCACAGTTCCTGCCTCTGAAAGCCGCGCATCGTCCATTCGTTTTCTCCATAAATTAATTGGATGTGAACCAGATGAACGTACTGCTGCCACCGCTCTGGGCGCTGGGTCGCGAGACGCACAGTGATCGATCGTACTACCCTGCCTGCCTTCTTGTTATTGTGTCCAAAATATAAAAAACCAAGTTCAGCGAATGGAAACTGAACCACGTATGCGTACACCCAGATGGCCAGATACTAGAATAATGTGTGCTTGCGAGATGTGAATCTCAAATGGCTGTTTTTTAATCAGTCTGGACTGGCCCTGAACTTAATTTCAGGTTATCTGCTGGGCATTATATTATCAGAAATTTCGCCGATTGGCAGCTGAGCCTGCAAGGCCAGCTAGTGTTGTTGTCACTGGGCCAGGACAAAGAGATGCTAGCTCAGGTCAGCGTCCTGCCGTCGACATGGCTGCCGGTCTCTGATTCGGCCCCAGGAGTGAGAAGAGATCGAGGCGCCTATTTTATGTGCACACGCATACGCATGTGGCGCATACAATACAATAGGATGCGATGTGCAGCTACTTACCGGTAGACGGCACATGTTTGTCTTTTTAATTTATATATATAGATATACTAGATGTGTAGGGTGCACACACACACACATGTTGTTGGGTGTTAACTGGGCAAAGGAGGCAGCGCAGGGGGTGGGGGTAATGTAGTATATGGCCATTTGCCCATTTGGCCACTACTGGCTATATATTTTTGTGTGTTTTATTTGAGGGAGAAACTGGAGGCAGCAGCCTACCGGGTTAGTTGGCCTGTTAGGGTCAAGAAAGCTCCTTTCTGTGGTCTAAGTGTGGTTTGGAGAAGAATATTTTTTATTTGGATCTCTAACAACTTCTACTACTACATCCCAATTGGAATGTAGATGCCAAGTCTCTGTATGGTTCAATCGTAGATTACAGTTACACTATTTGTCATCTATATCATTGATTCACTGTCTCTTTGCTAGATACAATTTTGTATGTAGAAAACTCTATTAAAATAAAAACAATTACATCGAGTCGATACAAACTAGATCTTACGATCATTTCTGATGTTGGCCACAAAATTTAAGTAATGAAGGTAAACATAAGTCAAGCATATTTAAAATATTATATGTAGATAGGCAACGCACAATATTAGTACTACCAAGACTCACTATGAGAAAAGTTTTGATATAATACGATTCTATAGATATTAGTATTAAAAGTGTCATTTTGGACTCGAATGAATCATGCCATAAATACTAATAGATACTAATAGTGGTTGTAACGACAATGAATTTGGAATTTACTCAACTAGTGAAAATGACCATGCTAGACTGTGTCAATGTCTTAATAATAGACTTATATATGCTTCTTCGGAACTGAAGCAAGAATGCCCTAATTATCAATAGTGTGTAGTATCTTACTATATATTACTAATCGGTGGACCTCAAAGGTGTATCCATGTGTTAATCGACACAAAACATGCACTAGAAAAATACAAATTATATTTTATAATAAACAAAACTATGTAGGCTTTAATATGGTAGGCATGAATCATGGTATTCAATAATAGTTATCGGATCTATTTAGTTTTCTAAAAACTAACCACTTGTGCCATCATGAAAATCACAGAAAGTAATATCTAAATTTATATACAAATTACTCCTAAAGTTATGAAATGCATTTTAAATAAATCCATAAGGTTGCATATAAATTATCCACCTCTGTCTTAGTTTAATTAAAATAACTCCCTAAAATGTATTTAATCTACCCCCTCTACCATTATGAAAAATATCATTTAAAAAGAAAAGCCTAATTTTGTTTCTAAATTATTTCGTGTATGTCATTATAAAAGATAACACAAAGTAAAACCTAAGTTTGAAACTGAATTATCACATCTGTCATTATGGAATAAATGTTATTAAAAACACCTTTAGTTGGTATCTAAATTACCCACCTGTGATGTAAATAGAATCCAAAAAACAAACTAAAATACATCCTCAATCTACTTCATATATATATAAATATAAGCTAATATAGAAATAAATATTTATTTAGCAAAAGGTCATTAGAATTTGTATGGTGCATGACAAGTATCATTAGATTAATAGTTGAATAATTTTTTGCAAAATAAAACAAACTTGAAAATTGATTTATTGAAAATATAAATGTTATTAATATTTTCTATAAATGTAGTCAAACTTAAAGTTTCATTTTTTTGTGAGAGTTTGACCTACACAAAAAATTTCATGAATTTAATCCAAAGTTATGAAATAAACACAGTACTATTCCAAAAGTTTTTTAGGATAAAGGTTGAAAAGGAGTATGCATTATGTATATATCTATAAAAAATGAATAAAGGTAAAAGGCATTCAAATTATGAATGAATAAGTAATTTTTATTACTCGTAGACAAGATTGTTAACATCATGATCCTAAATCAAATCAGAAGTTACGATCGTAAAATCATCCCAACAAACTAATGTCATGAAGTCGTAAAACCAAACAATAATAACTCGTAAAATTTTAAGCCATGCAGATGCACGTGTGTTCTCATACTAATGTATCTAAAAACGGCCCTAATGGATTTGGAATCAACTCAACTTGTACTAGCTAATCATCTCAATAACAAGTTTAAAGGAAACCAAACCCATCCCCTAAAAGCAATTGAGGTTCGTGGGTTGATGGATTATCAGCAAGGCCATCACCAAGAACAAAGGAATATATAGAAGAGCGGTCAAAGATAGGGGAATCCCAAGACCCCCCCTTGCACGCCCTCTTGCCACTAATCAGTTCCCCCAGCTAGCAAAGACCTCAAATTGGTGGACTGGCATGCATGAAACCGAAAGCATCCGGAGACCAAGACAGAAATCGATCGTCTTCCGGTGCCGGGCTCTCCCTGGATTGGCTGCTCGCATTTGTTGACCCCTGTGTACTGTGGAGTGTGGACACACAGCACACCGGGTGCTCGTCGTTGCATATATTTTCAAATGCGAGTGCATGGGGACTGGGGAGTGCATATATAGTATTCCATCCCAACTCGTCCGCGTTGCCATACGTGGACTAAGATAGTCTACCACTTCTCTGACCAACTTGCCCCGTCAGGGTTCTAGGATTCAAATGGCAAAAAAAAAAAAAAAAAAAAAAAGGCGCTAAATGGGTGGGTCTCTTGCAAAATTTGATAATTTTAGTCAAAATACTTTGATTGGTATGATATGTTGTTCAATATATATTCCACTGCATATTTGTTTAGGTAAATGATATTGAATCTGGCCTCTCTATATCCACGTAGTATATATATGGCCAAAAGTTATAGGAGCTCTGGGAGAAAAACAACAATAAAAAATATAACTTAAATAAAGACTACTAAAAAGGCTAAAAGGACTGAGCTTCAGAATTCTTGCCCACTTGCGAATGCTAACTGAGATGAATGATGGTCGACACATCAATACCATACCGCGCCGTGACCGTATGCGCATTTTTTCCTCGATGCTTGTACGCCGTACAGTACGCGCGAATACTAGGTATCACGTACGCGCGAAGTATATATGGCGTACGAGAGTGCGTGCAAATAGAATGCAGGTTTGCCTGATCAAACTGACGAAAACAAGAGACAGCTCGCAGCTTCGTGTGCAGTGTTCAGCAGATTGGAAAATGGATGGCCTCCGTATATTTGCATATGCATGTGTGGAAGTACGCACGGCACAAATCGTACGGGGCTCGCTGTTGACCTACAGTGCATATAGCTTTTCTGAGCGAGGTCCTACAGTCGGTGTCATTTAGCTAGCTAGGACAATCTATCAATCCATCCTTTTCCACTGAAAACTGCTGCTCCAATAATGTTAATTGTTGCATTATTAGGCAGTACAGCTGTGTTTTGTAGAAGCCGAAAAATAGTTACGAGAAGCACCCAAAGGAAACTAAATCAAGCATATACAATCTGAAGGAAAAAAATTCTTTCTTTTATGCACTAAAATAACCAGGGCGCAGTGCGAACTCATGCCATTTTTCAACAATTTGGCAGCCAGACATGCATGCATTTCTCTGGTCGAAGATGATGATTCCATTCAAATGGTACACTGTGATTACTCAGGATTGCATGATGCTCAGAATAATTTTTTTGCAAGACTCGGTTATAGATGCAGACGCTCACATATACAAACGCACACTCACCCCCTATGGACGCGCACACACACACACAACCTACCCCTATGAGCACCTTCGGAAAACTGAGTTTGACCGATAAATATTAAGATTGACGAAGACACCACAGGTGCACAATTGTTCAAAGGGTATATGTTCGCAAGAAAAATTCCACTATATCAAACTGCTGCTGCTAAAGCTAAAGATGCAAGAATAGTTACGAGAAGTTCTTGGCTTGTCTTGAGATGGATCTGAACATCTCAGGAAAAGGAGAGGGTTATATTGACTACTCACTAGCCGGACCACATGATGCTAAAGACGCATGCAGCAATTCGATATGTGGATGATGTGAACCCTACCACTCCCGTCCACGAAAATCAGATCGGCTGCTCTTTACTGGTAGGAGAGGAGAGGACTATATCATCATCATGTTGACCGGTTAACTAGTTGTGCATGCGCGCCTCTGATAATGACACGTTTGGATTGCATGTGTGTAAATAAGATCGAGCGATTGGGACATATGCACTGGACCTGAACCAGGAGATTCTGAAACTTTTTTGCATTGGATCTCAGTGATCTTGTGGGGAGATATATATCAATCATCAAGAGGTGATGATCTGATCGATCAGATCACCATGCAGCCCAGGGCACATCCGTGTATCTGCATGCGCATCGCCGTTGTCACATCTATGTCCATTTTACCCACATACGAAGAAACATTCAGGGTTGATGGAATCGATCAGTTCAAATGGGTTATATTCCCCGATCGCGAAAAAATCAATTCAACAACTTGTTGCGAACATATACAGCGTATAAATTGGTTTTTTTAGATAACCCGATTGTCAACGGGCAAAGTCTTCCATGAATGGACAGGGTCAATGGGCTGTACTACTACTCTGCGTCAGTATTGCATCTTCTCTTCTTCATTCAGAGCTGAAGCTGACTTCATGCTAAGCCGCCCCATGCTGAACTGAACCACTTCTGGTTAGTGCTGTGATTAAAGCCGTGGTACTAGCACCAGTACACAGCTCAGCTACTTTTTAGCTTGGGGTGCAGTACATATATACATAGATGATGATGGTATGTACATGTATAGTTTTACATGTTGACCTGCACAGTACAGTACACCTAGATTGGTAGGAGTATTAGTAATAAGAGACAGTACAGTAAGCATATAAGCATATTTGGGCAAGCTATAAGCTAGAGGCATACTTATATATGCTACAAGTTCTAGCTAGCTACTAGGCTCCAACGCCATGCAATCATAATGCTTAGACTGTTAGACACAAATTAAACATGCATATAGTAAAAAAAAAATAACTAATTGAGGTAAATCACGTACGAATTTTTTTGAGCCTAGTTGGACCATGATTGGACAATATTTGCCAAAACAAAGAGGGTGTGGGGCCTTAAACAAAGAGGGTGTGGGGGTAGGACGTTCAGCAGGCAGCTGAAGATGGGCATAGGTGTCGATCGGCAGGCCTGTTTCACACAATTGTCTGCATGTAGTAACAAGCTGGCAATGCAATGTGGGCAGCAGAGAAACTTGCAGGATGAGAATTAATGAAACGGATGCAGCCTTTTTCTGGCTAGTCATGAGATGAGAAGCTGCGTGCAGGCCATAGCAGGGACCCCTGCAGGCCTCCAGAAAGAGAAGAAAGGAAGAGAGATCGATCAGAATAGCTTCTATTAGGGGCAGAGATGGAGAGCCGTAGAGTCTCTGTAGTGTTTGCACTGCTGCATGGCCAAAAGGAGCATTTTGCTAGGCATCTGCATGCCCTCTGCTACCCTTTGCCTTTCATGTTCATGGTGTCTCATCTTATATGCATATGAATGTGTAGGCACAGCTATATGCATCTGTTTAGCTTCGGCTTAATTGATAGCAACTGGCCATATACACTGTTCATTTCATCGATGCTCAAGCAGTATGGCCAGAGCAAATAGCAGGCATGTGCATGCATGACAGTTGGGAAGGCTTCAGTAAATCAGTATCGATGCATGGACATGTCTGTCAGCTAATAACCGGCATGCAGAGGATAATGCAACACGCCTGCACATTTGTCAACCAATGCACAAATTAATTAAAATGTCTCCACTGCTTAATTTCACCACGGTTGGTAATAATTTTGAGGATACAAATATGTGTTTATAACATTGATGACACCGGAAATATCGGTTATTGAAATGCTGCAACATCACATCATGAAAAACCTAGATGGTTTTTGGGCGGCGTTGCTTAGCTCATTTTGCTTCTTATTCTATATATATGCATGCCTGGTCAGCTTTCCCTTTCTTTGTTCCCCGTATATAGTATAGTAGGCCAAGTGGCCCTTGGGCTTGCAAGGACACATACCGGCACATACATATTTAGAGGCCCATGCCCCTACACCTGGGTAGCTCCCACTATTATGGCTAGGGCAAAGTTTTGAAGTGGAGTTCAAGCTAAGACGAGTTACCGGTGAGCGATAGAATGGGTTTGTATAATACCTCTAGATCCTTCACTACCTATATGCACTTCCTCAATTCCAAGTCATAAAACTTTTGAATTTTTTAGGTATATTACTTTTACTATTCCCTCCATTCTAAATTATAAGTCGATTTAATTTTTTGATACATCCATTTTGCTATATATCTAGATATAATAATATGTCTAGATACATAGTAAAATAGATGAACTAAAAAAGTCAAAGCGACTTATAATTTGGAACGGAGGGAGTACGTATCTAGACTTATCGATTTGGAAAAGTCAAAGCATTTTGTAGTTTGGAACGGAGTTAGCTTAATTGCCAGCTAAACATGCCCTTCCCTCTCTCTCTGTGTCACATTAGTTTTTACACATATATAAATTGAGTGTATATATGCATAAATATATGCCATGCATCTACAAGATATGATCTCTTGTCATTGATGATCGATATATATATTATATATATTTTCCCCCTGACAAGGCACGTGAAAGGGCTAGCGACTGATCTAAGAGAGAGAGGGTCCTCGTTATGCGTGCCATCACCGCGATGTGGCACGCCATGGCCATGGCCGAATTAGGTTGTGGTAGATGCATGTGGGGGGGAGAACTACATATGTGGCATCTAGTAATGGAGGTGAGGGCTGAGGGGGACCCTTTAGAGACCGAGTGTGACCTGTGAAGGGAGATAGTGAGCTAGGAAGGGGAGCAAGGGAATGGTACAGTGCACAAGCGTTATGGTGGCATCCAAGCATGGACAAGAAGACGATATATTGATTATGATTACACACACCTCGCCTCTCCCTTCCTTCCTCACTCTCATACTGCATAGCAGCATAGGTATCTTTGGCCAATAGAGGGGGCACATTTCTGTTGTTTTTCTAGGGCACCGTATGCCTGTATGGGTATGCCATGCATGGACCACGCCAATTATGCCTTTGGAGGGTGTGGGCGTGTGGCCCTCTCAACATCACCAAAGCTAGTAGACCTTTGGGGCCGGGTTGGGTCCTGGCTAGCTATCCTAGCTACCTCATCTATACTTATCATGCGTGTATGGGTGTATGCGCATGCTTAAATATCCTCTCATAGTCTCATGTCATGTGAGGGGTGAGCGAGGCAGATGTTCTGTCCTGTAGGAGGAGATGCCAGGAAGCTGCATTTGTGCAGTGCCAGATTGCCAGAGTCCAATGCAAATCTTGCTAGCTCGAGCCTGAAGCCTCTATATATTTTGTTTGATTAACTGCATGCAAATAATTGGCATTCTGAAATATATAAAAACTGTAGACTAATTAGCATTTCCGTATTTTATCCACATATATACACAATACAGAGATATCCATTATATTTCAGGTGAAATAAAGGAATTGTGAGATCAAACATGCATTGTGTTTATTCAGAAAAAAAATGCATATATTATACTGTAGGCGGGACCGTACCGGACAAAAAAAGTGTAGGTGATTAAACAAACTATGGTAGTAGGTTACGCAATTTTGAATGGGAGATCTGAATTGCCTACGAAGAAATAAAAATATGCTCGGACACGGTCCTCACATGAGGATACCCTATCAATTATAGTAGCCAGGGTGTGGGGGTGTGATGGCTCCTTGAAGGTGAAAGGCGAGCTAATAGGGGACCTCTTACTGATAGTTCATTTCTGAAGTAACATTGTGCTAGCTTTATCAACGACCTGCACTGTAGCTAGATGATGGAGTATATCGATCAATAATAATCTCATGTGTAAGCACTGTTCTTGGTGAGATGGAATTGTCTTATGCATTAATGGCTTTGGCACTTACATATCTGTGCCTGTATGAGCCTGATTAGGTTAGATCTAATAATAACCATGGTACTATATGATATGTCTCTTGTTCACCAAAAATCCATTATTAGAGAACAGATGTGATCCAATCATCGAACTGATGGGCTAGCTAGGTATTAGCGAGGTTCGTCTAAGTGGAGTTTTCATGCCCCTGTTTCAAAGACTCCATGTGTAATAAACAAATTTCATCTCTATGAAACTCATTTCAATTCAAAAAAACTTTTATCTTATTATCTCTTTTTATTTAAAATATGATATGTCTCCTTATTTAATGCTCATAAAAATTCCACTGAGATGGGCCTTACACAACCAAACACCTGTCTCAATGTTTGATATCATCTTTCAATTATTATTGAGCCTCATTATTATTAGCCCAAATGGTGAGTGGGTAGATGGATAGCTCTTGTTCATCCAGTCAACTGCCTACATGAAAGGCTCTTACAACCAAGCATATCCTTGATTACCAACTATTTTTTTGGGTTCGAGTTCAATGGCTGCACGTATATAAATTTTTATAAATGCCTAGACCATACAGAACATTGTACTAACATTATTATCTATCAGGCATTGTACTATTGGTACTACCAACAGGGTTGTTTAAGGGTTGTTCAGTAAAGCTCAACTTCACTCACGAAGCATTCTTAGCTTTAGCTCGAAAAGCAGCTCTACCGGTGGAGTAGAAACTGTTTTGATGGACCATTTGGTAAAAAACTTCTATATATAGGGAAAAAGGATAAAATTACTATGTTGCCCTTCTATGTTCTTCCTTTCCTTTTCCTTTTTTATTTCCTTCCCATCTCTACTTCACCCTTTATCTCATTCAGTCCTCCTCCTCACGCACGCCCACCGCCTTTCTCATCCGCGACGTGCCCATCTAACATAACCTACCCCGGCGAGTTTCACCCCCTGTTCGCCTACACGGCCGTGTAGGCCGATTACACGGCGCGTGTCCAGAGTCAACCGTGTTGGCCGTGTTGGCCGTTTAACCGCCCCCGTGTAATCCGTTTTTGCCCCGTTTAATCGTATAATCCGACTATTCACTAAACCTCGTACCGTATAGCGTGTAGGCTAACATTGGTTTCACCTCACCCTCGCTCCGACCACCGTCTTCCTCAATGTGTAGGTTGTGATGCCCAACGCCAAGCACCATTGCCGCGCCTCAACCCCAGCCCCGCGCTGCCAAGGAGCTTGGGGTCGTGCTCCCTAACACCACAACCCTAGCAAACCATCCTAGCCTCAGCCGCAGCGACCCACCCTAGCTCTAGCCCTAGTGACTGCTTTTGCCCCGGCTTTGGTAAGTCCATGCATCCTAGCGCGCCTTGGCATGGGGATAAATCCGCCCACGGGTCGACCGCCACGAGAGGAAGCTACATGTAGCTACATTTCTCAGCTTAATTCTTCTCTCTCAACCTTTTCTCTTAGCGGAAAAATCATCATTTCATGGGTGAAGCGAATGGGTGCACAAGCATTTGGTAGGAGAATTTGTTTTTCAGCTTTGTGAAGCTCCTAAAAAGCACTACCAATCAGGCCCTAACTAGCTAGCTGAGAGAGCGAAAAAAGCTAGCTTGGTCAAAAATGATTTTGTATCTCCATCGTCTCAGGAACTAAATTCCAAACAAACATGTTAAATAAAAGAAATAAACTAAACCTGATTAACCTGTTGGTTTGATAAAGAAAAATTCAAAGGCAAGCCAAAAAAAAAAAAACACACACATAAAATGAACAATGACAACAAATAGTGTCTGATGATATATTCAGTAGCTAGTATCAATATGAAAATGTTAAAACATCAGAAAAATCGTATGTCTTTTTTCCCCACAGAGTGGCTTAATATTATTTCCAAGATTAGTTATGCAGTTTTTTTTAAAAAAACTGTTCTAAAGTTGTAGAAACAAAGTGGCAAAAGAACTCTTTCATCAGAGGAAAAGAAAAACTGGATAACTAATCTTCTTAGGTGATACGTACATGCAGCTGGAAAACTATTTTCGGTGGGCCCCAGTACGCATTGTGCCCGTGTCCTATGCCTGTGCCAAAACCGTTGCAGTTGGTTTGCGTTCTGAACACCCTGCCACCTCCTTGCCCATCACATGCATATCCAACACCAGCATGGCCCCCGGCCGGCCCACGCCCACCAGGCCAGGCCACCCATGGAATAGATCAGCAGCCTGATTGCTAATTAATTGGAGGAGCTTAAGGCTCGCGTACAGGGCAGGTAATAATTAAGTACGGTTGCGATTATTCAGAGGTGTTGTAGTATGGTGTAATTCTAAAAAAAAAATATACCTAACAACTTATGTATATAATTGATACATAAAAACTGTCCTAAAAGATGATTGCGATGGTAGTGATTCGATGCTCATCCAAAAACCTAAAAGTGACTCGACACCTTTTGCGCGTACGTCCACATATAAGAAAACTAGCCTAGCTATTGCTAAATGGCCGATGAGCAAAACCTATAGCTGTCAAGGGAAGTACACTCCCCATATTCTTCCCAAGGGAAAAATATCTAAGCCCACAAGGATGAAAACGAAAACACAGAGAAATATCTTTGCGCACACCATACCAGCAATAAAAAAGAATAATAATCTCACCCACTGCTATTTTGGATTTAACACTCGGCAAAGGTCCAAAAATATTACAGATATCTTTGCCGAGTGTTTTCTCGGCAAAAGGCACTCGGCAAAAAATGCCGGCAATAGCCACTTTGTCAAAAAAAACAGGGGGTAAAACATAGCTTTCGGCAAAGATAAAAATCGAAAATAACCCAAAAAATAGCAAAAAAAATTTTTTTTTGGGAGGGGCCGCCAGGCCCACTTCCTCCCAGCCATGGTCTTTTTTTCACGATTTTTGAAAAAGGGATTCGAACCCGCAACCTCTCCCACGCGTGTCTACTGCCTTACCACCGCTTTTTTTTTAGTTTCATATATTATACTAAATGAGTAAATTGCTTGTTTGAGGTCCTAAACGATTTCAAATCAAAAAGTTGTCAACTACAAAAAGTTTCACAATTTTTTGAGATCTACAATTTTCATTTAGGGAGTGGCGCCGCCCGAGGTCGTTTACAAAATTTAAATTTTAAATTTGTCGGATTCAGCAGTTTTGTATGACAAGATGAATTCAAATAAAAAAGTTGCCAACTACAAAGTTTTATAACTTTTTGAGATCTACAAAGTTTATTTTGATCATTTTTCATCCGAGGTCATTTAAAAAATTGAATTTTAAATTTTTCAAATTTGCACGCAATTTTGCATGTCAAGATAAATTCAAATAAAAAAGTTGCCAACTACAAAGTTTCATAACTTTTTGAGATCTACAAAGTTTATTTGAGTCATTTTTCCATCCGAGGTCATTTGAAAAATTCATATTTTAAAATTTTCCGCTAGTTTTGCATAACAAGATAAATTCAAATGAAAAAATCGTCAACTACAAAGTTTCATAACACCAAAATCTATAAAATTTATTTTAGTCGTTTGATCATTTGTTCATCCGACATGGTGATTCTAACGCAAATCTTATATCCTCCTTGTAGTTTCATAAATTACAAGAGAGAGATGTAAGATTTGTGAACAAATTTATTTTTACTTTATGAAATGAAGAAATGATCAAAATAAAAGTTGTAGATCTTGAAAAGTTATACAACTTTGTAGTTGAAAATTTTTTCATTTGAATTAATTTATTGCTCCAAAACTTTTAAATTTTCTTTGCGAATGGCATCGGCAAAGAGCTCTTTGCCGCCACTGCCAGTGTTTTTTTTGACATCCATCCGAGTGTTTTTTATCCTCAAAGACTCCCCGGCCCCCGAGAAAAACAACGGCAAACCATCGCCGTGAGCGAACGGATTACAAGATAATCGCTATTTTGTACTCGTCCCTCCGTTCCAAATTATACAGATATCTTAGCTTTTTCTAGATAGAGGGGGTAACTTTTTAGCTATTGCCATCAATCTATCTCAACATATATATCATGCTAGACTAGCGTTAGCATCGGGCCCACGTGCCAGCGTCACGTGAAAAAGGCAAGCCCGGGCTCCACCTCCTCTTTTTTTTTTTTTTCTATATATATATATATATTTTTATATATATATATATATATATATATATATATATATATATATATATATATATATATATATATATATATATCAGCATGCATTTACCTCCATCAGTGTTGCATTGCATCGTAGTCGTAGCAGTGGCATTTGCAGTGGTGGAGCATAAATCTGAAGCCACTGCCGGCACTCCCCTGCTGATGCATTGCATTGCATTTGCAGTTGAAGCAGCAGCAGCTGGCTGGGGCTGGGCACGGCCGCTAGTGTGGAGTGGAGTGGAGAGGTCGTCGACCGATCACCAGCTGCACGAATGTCGTCGCAACACCTCTCAATGTTCCTTGGCGCTGCCTCCATCGATCCGTTAAGCAAGAGAGCTGCAGATAGAGCAGACTGGGCTCTCGCGTCCTGTCCGTTTGTTCCTGCACACATAACTCCGCCACTGTGCAGGCATCACACAGCGCCTGCCGCCACTGCCATGCATCCATCCTATCCTCACTCCCCGGCCCCTGTAACAACTGTAATCGCCGTGAGCGAACGGCTGGCTTTGCCAGAGACAGGCAGGCGGTCCATTCCATCCATCTCCTGCTGGCTGCTGCGACGACGATCGATGAGCTAGCACGCTGTCCGGCCCCTCCTGTCGTCGATCGATCGTTTAATTATTTGCTAATTCTTCTCTGGCAGCGCGTGGATTGGAGGAGTAACTCGATCTGGTGTGTGATGCAAATGGTTGGCTAGTTAACCCAAAAAAAAAAGATTCAGATGTACGTAGTATATAAGGACATACAGAGAAAAGAAAAGGACGACGCTTCAGTCTCGTCCTTTTGAGAGGGAGGCCACATTCGCATTCCCTTCAATTCAGTAGTGTCCTTAATTATATTAGTCTGAAATCTGAATAGAGTCTGACGGACGTTGCAGGGAAACAACTGTCTTCTGAAGTCTGAACAACGAAACTCTCCTTATTATCCGCGCGCGCGGGCGCCTTCTTGGTGCTGACCTGTGAATGTCATGGCCAAGATCCATAAGCAAGCATGCATGAATGCTGTCTCTCCTCCTTGGCGACTCCATCTGTCTCACATGCATGATGCATGGCGGTGGCGGCAAGCATGTGACTGGCGGCCGGACGCTACTCGCCGTCGTTACATTACAATTACATACCCCATGCATGCATGTTGCCCTGGCCTGCAATCTCTCTCTCTCTGTACTGCACGAACGCAGGCAAGACATGTGACCGAAGCTGCTAGCCGGACTCCATCCGGAGGAGCAAATAAACGGCCCGCCTGACGCGGTGACCAGTGACCAGCAACGAAGCATGGCGCGCGTACCAGCAGGCGAGGGGCGCGCGGGCGTCTCGGCCTGCTGCCTGGCCGGGGCGACAACGACATGCCGCGCCGTACGTACTACTATGTACATGTACATATGCATATATACATGCCTACCCAAAATCCAAAATCGAACTGATGGAGAGCACAACAGCTAACATACATGAGCGAGAGCGGCATACCACATCTATCGATCCATCGAACGAACGAAAAGAACCCTATATATATACGGCCGGGCCACTCTATCTCGTGTGCATGCGTCGCTATCTGATTTCGGGGCGGCGCTGTGCCATCCAGGTTGTAGCCTGAACTGGAACCCTTTCTGGTCCTGAAAGGCAAGCTGAAACCCTGACGGGGATGGGATTAATGGCGCGTCACATGCATGCGCAGGTGTAGGGGTAGGATCGGAGTCGTCGGAGGCTCAGCTGCTCAGCTGCTGTGTCTGCTGTGCGGCGCAAGCAGCAATGCTTGCAGCTGCTGGTGACTGCATTCTCTGCACCAACATGCATGCTGCCGCCAACGGATTCAGAACGCCGACATCACGGATCATGGCGGCAAGGGGCAAGGCCGAGAGGGGATCGGACTCGGAGTCGCCGATCGACTCACCTAGGCTACTGTATGTGTATGCTGTGGCTCGCCGGCGGCTGCGCGCGGGGGGGCACGGCACGACGACGGCGCGGCGGAGTGACGCTCGATCAGGGTGTGGGTGTCGTCTGGTCTTGAGCTTGTAGGCCTGGTGGTTATTTGCTGGACCCTTGTGGGCCAGGATGAGCAACCTTCTCCGAGTTGGATTATGGACCATCCGGTGGGCCAAGATGTATCGACCAGCGTCCGACTTGGGTGGGCTTCATGTGGAAACTACAGGTCGGTCTAGGCTCAGTTCACGGCCCAAATAAACGCCAGGGCCCAGGGACACTTTTTCCTTCTCTTTACTAGCACGGACACGGCAGATGAGGATAATATGACGTGGCAGGCGGGATCGTCTTCTTCCTTGCTACTACTACTACTCCAGCGCACGTCAATCTCTCTGAACCAATTTTAATCAAAAAAAAAAAAATCTCTCTGAACCAATTCCTCGACCACCGAACCCGCTTCCTCCCCTCCCGCGAGCGACTAGCCAAGGAATCGCACCCACGGACTGAGACGTACGGGCATATAAATCATTAAGATAATAATAAAGCGCTGCAGTGGCTGCGTGCGCTGCCGGCGCGCGCGCGCGTGGAGGTTCGCTCGCGGTGACCGCGCCCAGTGCGCCGGGAATCTCACGCCCGCCGGCCCGGCCGCTGCCGGCATCCTGTAAATTCGAGAGCTAAATTCGAAGCTATCCGGGCCACACACGTACGCTTCTGTTTATGCCTCCCTGTCTTGCCGTGTCCACCTGCAGACAGCTGCATGCTCGATCGACGGACAGCCGCCAGCGCCTCCGTCGCCCCGGCCGATCGATCAATCCGCGGCGGCCATGCCGTCACTGCTCGGCGGCCATGCATCCGGTTCGGCTCGGAGGTGAACGAAGCGGCCTTCTGGATAAGGAATGGATTCCTAGCTACTCGCCTACCAAGCTAGCTCCGGTATAGGGAGACATCTTCCAGTGCTGATGTGGATGCATGGATCATGGATGTGATGGCATGCCTCGCTGCATCTGCCATGCAAGTGGTGCCTTACTAGTGGAAACTTAGTCACTTGCTCGTCTGCCACGGTGCCACCTCTCGCACGTCTTGTTTCCTCATATTCGAGCAACTTGAGATCGGATGCGGTGCGTTGGTGGTACATGATCTGTCCGTCTATCTGCATCTTTTTTTTTTAATCTGGTTTGTTTGTTTGTTTATTTATTAGTACGTCGAATCAGCTGGTCGTGCAAGTGGCTTACCTATAGCTAGTAGTCCTCTCCTCATGCATGGTTTCCACGACGTCTGAAGATAAGAATGAGCATTATTACTTACCATGTTGCTAATATTCCCAATCCCAGCACAAGGAATTCTAGAAAAAAATATTCCCAGCATATATTTGCACCGCATCGCCTGACCGAAGAAAAAACGCATCTTGTCTTGTGCCCCAATACTGGTAACAAACAGAATGCCAGTTCGGGGCTTGGGCAGGTGGCAACTGAAACAATCACTGAACTGAACTCTGGTCTCTGAACATGCAAGTGCTTCGGCAGAACGAAACACTGAATTGAAGCTTACCATACCGTGGTCTTCTCATCTTCTGAATTGGAATACTACCTCGGCAGAACATTAGCAAGGAAAATCTGACGACCACTAGTTATTTTAAGAGAGCTGTCAGCAGGGCAGCCGGCGCGGCAGCTGCTCTTGTTACACCCCCTGCCTTTTGCAGACTGCAGTTGTTTCGTGAGGGCAACTTCAGCAGCAAGCATGCAGAGTATTTCTTGCTTTTCGATGTTCCCAGTCATTCTCTCTCAGCTTTTGGGATACAATATCGACTTTATTCCTGGAGTTACAGCTCTTCCGAGTTTCAGTTCCAGTGCTTCGGATGAGGAGAGCCCTGTGCAACACACAACCATCAAGTACTTGTGTTCCTTCAAAAGCATCAGCTTTTCTCTCTGAAATTTGGCTTTGCGTTCAGATCTGATTCCTGCAATGCCCTGCCCGGCACTCGTTGTTCAGGCTTCAGAGTGTGGTTTGCAATTTGCATTGCTTACCTTACCTTCAGGCATTTGGTAGAGTTACTTACTGGGAAAGTAAAGCATTTTTCATATTCTTTCAGGAAGCTCACGCACAGAGCAGAGAATATTAGGAGAAGGACGGGGAAAAACTTTATCAACAAAGCAGTGGCTTTATCCCTATCCTGAGAACTAAAAAATATCTTCGATCTTTACCACTCAGGGAAATGAATACTTGCTCCCATAAGAAATTGCAGGATAGTTTTGGATGATTCTACCATTGCTCCACTAGCATACCAGAACCTAGCTACCTTTCTTTTCCTTTGGCAGGGTGTTATGATCCTTAACAAGGACCAACCTTCACCATTTTTTATATCAGAAATGCAGGTTCTAGTCAATCCAATTTCATCACTGTACATTATTTTCTGGTTTGTAAATGACTAGAACCAAACTAAGACATATTCTCTCTTTTTTCTTTACGTAAAGATGGGCCTGGTCCTCTGCGAGCACACAATGACCGGACCATCAGCAAAGGCTGTATGTTATCCAGTCTTTTCCACTGTTTTCCTAACGAGAGAACCATTCGTACGTTACATCCATAGACAATCCATCTCTCATCATTTCAAGCTAAATCCATGGGCCATGGATCGCAACAAATCTCTCATTACCGACCGAACCGCACACTCTTCTGCCTTAATTAAAGGGTGGTTCTTATGTGAGCGATATATGCACAATGATTATGGTTGGCGATATGCAATTAGACATCAGTGGCTGGCGCTTAAAGTTGACAAAAGCATAAGTCCTGCACTGACAGAGATTAAGGGGAAAAGCGTGGCTGGCCCTGCTGAGACGTATCTAAAATACAGTAAATGAGATACTAGTGCTACTAGTACTATCTAACTGAAGAAACACGAAATGTGGGAGCCATGGGACAAGACAGGCTCCCTGAAAAAAATATCAAACAGAGACAGCAGGCCAATGGTCAAAAAGTGGAGCTTTTCATTTAAGTTTCCTAATTAGTGGGTGTAATGGCGACAAATCTCTAGCCGAAAGAATCCGCAGCTGGGCCTATTATAAATTTATAATCCATTATTGTTGATTGGTATGGCAGACACTATTCTTTAACGATCTGACCATTGTTCACTTGAAATAAGGATTCAGATAGTATAAATATCTTCAGGCTTCAGGTAAGGAGTGGACTAGGGCTTTATCAAACAAAGGCAAGGCGGCATTAATTCTCGGCGCCGCATATCAACTTGTCACTTCGCTCTTTGCGATTACGTGTAACGCATTTCCTGGTCTAATTAAGCACTAGCTCACCCTGTGTATGTAGGCAGCTGATTTAACAGAGTGGAGTAATCGGCACACCGAGGTGTGAATTGTGATCCATGTTATCCTGATTGGGTCAATAAAGATGTAGTGATGTACCCTACCAGCATCTTGTCAGCTCTATTATGCAACAAAAGAATATCTCTAGCTACCTAGATACTCCTTTGCGAGGCATTATTGTCGTATCAACGGACGTATCGATGCTGTTCAAGGTTCGAGAGCTGGAATAAGCACAAGTGCAAGAACTCAGAAAACCGACAGACAAAATTCACACACAGTGTCAGCACACAGACAGAAGAAAGCAGGAGCAGAGTTGCTCTGACAGCTACGGACTATGTTAAGAGAACTGAGAGCTGAGAACATGCAATAGTAGTGCACGCCGTGTGTAGAAAAGCCTGGACAGAATAAGCACAGGGCATAATATTATCGAGGGAGGCATGAGCTTTGGAACTCGTTCGGCTGCGAGGTACTGTAGTCTGTAGAGGGAGAGGAAGATATTTTTTCTCTGAAACTTTTCCCCAACTGAACATATATTCCTCCTTCAGACACTTTTCCTGCATTCTGCACCACAACACAGTACACAGTTTGAATGTCACTAAGCAAGCAGAGCTTGTTTAGCCAGGAGAGGAACCACTCACTAAACCTAAATAGAATATGCACTGCACTTAAATATTCCATTGTTGCCTGTTAGGGCCCATTTGGAACTCGGTCATTTGACAACAATTGTCTAGAAATTTTGAAATTGATTCACTTTCAAATCAAACGTAGAAAACAGGAAACTTTTTCCGCAGTACAAAGTTCCTAGACAGACAGTAGTGTCACTGAGTGATCAGAGCGTGGATTCAAAAGGGAACCCTAGCTAGGAGCTCCTCATGCTTTGTTTGTTTCTGACAATTGTTATCGTTCTACCGAGCTTTTGAATTGCAAGAGCATGTAGAAATGGGGTCGCCGTCACACCGCCGGCATAGATTGATTATTCACTCGTGCTGGCATTCATGTCTGTCATGATGCACCAAAACCAAAAGAGCTCGAGGACGACATGCACATCATTGTGCAGCTAGCTCATCGCTCTGCCAGCAGCAAATGAAAACACATCGCCCGTATTCTTTCTCCTAGCTTAACTTTCAGCATTTCAAATTTTGAAGAACATCAAAAGATCATGATCACCGTATCCGTAGGAAGTAGTGCTCCGTGTCCGTGGTGCTAGTCCACGGCTGACGTGGCAGAACATGTGTACCGGCGGACTGGCCAGCTGCTGGCTGCTGGCTCTCACCACACCAGCCACCAGGTGACCAGGGCCCCTCTTTTTCCTCCCAGTCTCCCAGAATTCAAGCACCAATCCAATACGAAGGCCGGGAAAAAAAAAAAGAGCCAACGAGTAGGGGGCGCGGCAGCCGCAGCGGCGGCGAGAGAATAAAAGCAGCGGCAGTGGCAGAGGCGAGAGGCACTCGCTCCAGCGTCCAACGCCAACGCCAACAAACCCGAGCTCGCATCGCAAGCAAAGAAAGCCCAGGCGTGCACCGCGCGGCGGGGCAACCAAGCCAAAGCCTCCCAGGGCAACCCAGGCAGCTTGCCGTCCGTCGCGGCTAGCTAAGCTAACCTTCCTTCCCCTAGCTTGAGCCATACGCGCGGCCGGGAGATCCGTATAAGTTGTTGCCGGCTTGCCGCCAGCCAGCCATGTCGGTGTCGTCGTCGCTGTCCAACTTCCTGCTGTGCTGCTTCTACCCGTCCGCCGGCCACCGCCACGGGCCACCGCGGCGGCGCGTACTACTACAGCAGCCACCCGACGAGCACCAACACCCTGTACTACCACGAGGGACCCTTCGCCGGGCGCAGGATGGGCCGGAGCAGCAGGCCGCTGTCGCTGCAGGTGCGTCGTCCGTTGGCTTTACAGGGCTTTGTTGGCTGCTGCTTCTTCCGTCCTCGCCTCTGTCCGTCCGTCCGTTCTCCGCTTGCGTGCTCTGTTATTTCGTCAGGCATCAGGCATGCATGCGAGAGCGAGACCAATCACAAATCACAAATGGCAGGCACAGTAGATTACAATCTTGCATGCAGCAAGTACGGCGAGTTGGCTATGCGAATGCGACGTGACATGGTCAGAGTTGTTCCGTGTCCGCCACCATTATTTTTCGAATTTCGCAGGTTTAGGGTCCAGGAATCACTGTAGCTCACGCTGTGCAGTTGCGCCACAAATTTATTTTTCGAATTTCGCAGGTTTAGGGTCCAGGAATCACTGTAGCTGACGCTGTGTAGTTGCACAGGAGTACAGTGATAATCCTCCGGCGTGCGCGTGCCGCGTGCATGCGGACGATCCTGTTGAAAACAACGACGACCTTGCTGCATGCAGATGCAGCATGCGTCCTGAAAAGAAAGCGAGAAAGGGAGTGAGAACAAAAGATACAGTAAAGAAAAGCCTTTTTCCTCGGTTGCTGAAGCTGAAAGCTCCGGTGTCGACTGTCGAGAGAGATAGCATGCTGTAAATTGTTCGAGTAAAATACTACTAGCACCTTACTGTATGTTTTGTGAACAGTGAACTTTTTTACCACCGCAGTAAAATATAGTACTACAGTAGTAGTATATGCATGTTTTTTTTTATACTATGGTTTTGTCCGGAGACATCATCATCACATCACATGATCGAGGCCCGCATGAACTGACTGATGACTGACGAACGAACTACTCGATCCATCAGACGGTGGAGCTCAAGGTTCGGATGTGCTGCTCTGGTTGCGAGCGGGTGGTGAAGCACGCGGTGTCGAAGCTGCGCGGGGTGGACTCGGTGGAGGTGGACGTGGAGATGGAGAAGGTGACGGTGACGGGGTACGTGGACCGGCACCGGGTGCTCAAGGAGGTCCGGCGGGCCGGGAAGAAGGCGGAGTTCTGGCCCAACCCGGACCTCCCGCTGCACTTCACCTCCGCCAAGGACTACTTCCACGACGAGGAGTCGTACCGCCGCACCTACAACTACTACCGCCACGGCTACAACGGCGACAAGCACGGCCAGCTCCACGAGCCGCACCGCGGCGCCGACCCCGTCAGCAACATGTTCAACGACGACGACGTCAACGCCTGCTCCATCATGTAATAGCTAGCCGTCGTCGGATCGAGATGATGCCAAATGGCATGGCATGGCATGGCGTAGCCTGTGTGCTCATTGTGTGTACTCTATGTGCGTGTGTTCTCTCTAGTGCTCGCCGCGGCCCCTCGGCTCATAGCAGTAGCAGGGTCAAGTGACACAAGGCAGTGTTGTGTGTGCTCATTCGTGTAACAAACAAATGGATGGAATGAGTAGCGGTGCCCTTTACGGGTTACATGCTCGTGTGGTGCGATGCAATGCAACTCTCTGTTTCTCTCTATCCACTCCATGGCAGCAGGGCCCGAGCGAGAGCCATGCGTGCGGTGCGGCGTGCCCTTCGTGTTCCCCGATTGTTCAGACACAGGGCCAAAGCCAATGGGACAACCAGAGCATCTTCTTGGCTTGCTATGCTACCCGTAGCTAGCTGCTACAGCGAAAGGCGCGCGGCTTTTACTAGTCGATCTGCTCCATTTTCGCGCGCGCGCGGGAGAGCTGAGCTGAGCATAGAGCCTGAGGCGCAGCAGTGGCCAGTGCCCGTCCTAAGATTTGAAGGGCCCTCTGGCGAATCCCTCTAGACTATATATAAAATCTTATAATATATATAAGTCTTAATTTTTCTTGCAAAGTAAAATGAAATCCAATGATATATTTTAAATTTAACATATATGATATTTATCGAGGAACAATGTAGACAAAAAAATACCTTAAGGAAGAATATAATTTCGTAATATCCATTGCTTCTTATAAAAATATATTTCTTTAGGCATTTCTTGATGCAAAATCATCAAGGACAGTATTAAGATTAAAAGTATCCAAGATCTCTCTCGATGGTAAATTCGGATTAAAAAGTAAATAGGAAAAATACCTAGGGCCTGATCGACGACTTGGTGAGAAGCGGAGAAGGCCCTGCCTCGCTCGCCTCCGTCGCGCGTCATTCACTGTTCTCCGATCTCCGCCGCAGGCCCTCCGATCGCCGTCTGCGTGCGGCGAGAGCAAGTCGCAACTCCACAAATTGATGATGCGGGCGTGCGGCGCGGCTCCTAGCCTTCTATAGTGGTGAAACCGAAAAAGACACGTACAAAGGCCGGCACTACGTGCTAGTTTTTTGTTCGGCCGACACTACGTACAAGCGGAAAGACACGTACAAATACAAAGACGTTGGTATATAGGGTCTAGGGGTTTGTATACATGGGGTTGGGCCCCCTCTCCAGCTTGGGCCCTCGGCCGTCGCAGACCCTGCCCCTCCCCTAGGGCCGGCACTGGCAGTGGCTACTACTAGGTTTGGTCGTTGGCGATTGTGGCTGCCACTGCTACTAGCATCGATTGCCTGCACGAAGGCTCTCCATGGAAACTAGTGGTTGGTGGGCATCAGGAAAAGCCTTGGAACTGGGAAAGCTAGCTAGTAGTAGTGCTCTTGAAGTCTGTGATAATTGCACCAATTAAGCCACAGTGCAGCCGCCAGCAACAGTAGGATAGGATACTCTTTTTTTTTTTTTTTGAAATAAAGGCGGGAGCTCTGCCGCTCAATTAAGACGAATGAAATTATGTACAAGAAGGTTAACCAGACAAGATGTCGAAAAGACACTCGAAGGATTAACCAACCCACGCAACGCGGTTGAGCACACACACGACGCACTGCCATGGGTCATCGTTGCCGAGCATGGAAGCCAAGCTGCCAGCAGCTCCGACTTTCCATGGCAGACCACCCACTAACCACCCCCGATGGGTCTGAAGCTAACGGCGCCGCCCGGTCATCGTTGCCAAGCTCAAACTCGAAGAGCAGCTCCGACTTCCAACCACGAACCTTCACATTGCATCGAAACCACGACGAAAATCCAAATGCGACGCCTTCAAGAAGGGAGCGACACCGATGGCGCAGCCGCCGCACGTCCAACGTGGACCGGGTTTACACCCTTGGAAAACATGCTAGGGGAAACACGACGCCCTCAACAGGGAAGCGGCGTAAGCGTCGTCGCCGCCAAGGCTTTTCGCCTAAGAATCCTCTAGCACGAACGTCCTTAGTACAGACGCCACCCTCGCCGTTGTCCGCCACCCCACATAAGCCTTTTGCTCACACCGCGCCCCCGACAGCCGCACGCCCGCCACCCGCTTCGACCTAGCCACGCCGACCTAACTATTACCCGCACCCGGCCGCCATCGACCACCATCGAAAAGCCTGCCTAACTGTTCCCGATGTAAAAAGGATATCTAGTTTTGGGTTTACAGTCTATGCACAGGTCCACACCACCGTATGATCGGTAGATTAGAGACTAATGTTTTGGGTAAGAGCAAGTATAATGATTTCGCCCACCGCGGGCTGCAACGCTTGCCACATTATCGCACGGTGGTGGTGGACCCTACTAACTTTTAATGCACACCAGCAAGCTAAGCCAATAGCAGTGACGATAGCATGCATGCTGCCCCTGCCGCCAAGGCCACCGAGAGGGGAGGGCCACGCCGCCGCCATCCTGGGCGGCGAGAGGCCCCGCCGGCGACCAAGCGGCGGCGGCGGCGGGCAGAGGAGGAAAGGAGTGGGAGGGGAGGAGCCGGACATTGGGAGCCGCCCGAGGAGCCGCCCAGCGTGGGGGAGCGACGCGGGACGATAGGAAAAAGAAAAACTTTAGCCGGATAGGATACTCTAATGGATCAGGTTTCTGATTGATAGTTACAGTCACACCAATGGAAAAGGGCGTTCGTGATTGATTCCAACACAAACCTACCAGGTCCGATCCTTGAGGGCACTCAGATGACTACGATAGTTTCATATCGTTAACGATACAGATGTGAAAAGAAAATTACTCCGAGGGTATTCGCTGTTACCCACTATTAGTGTTTCGAGTAAGCCTTGCAAGTGGGTTAGTCTGTGTATGTCTGCCAAGTGGCGTCATAAACCGCTAGCATTTTGTGGGTTTTACAACACACTCACACAGAATCACTACAGTTTTACAATCTTTTACAAGAACTTGTATGTGGTCGCCGGCCTTGTTATATTGCATTATTGAGATGTAAGTCTTTGAGATGTCATCGTAAGAGATATCTGATTGTATGTGATATTCATGAATGTGATTGTGGCGGATATTATTTTTTGACAAGAAATCGAGATGCATGGTTGTTTGGGATGAAAGGAGTAGTCGGGCTATAATTGTCCTTATATCCATTCAAACCATAAGCTCCAAATCACCCTAACAAAGAACCAGATTGCTTCAATTCATAGTCGGTAACACGAAATAAAGTCATACCCGCCAAATTTTGGGTTCCATGTCAAGTAAAAAGGGCGCTTGTGTCTGGCTTAGGATAGTGCACTATCCAGTCAGCACAACCGCTAGAGGATGATGGCATGTGCCAAGCTGGACCCAGCAGAAACGGCCGCAGACTCGCCGTGGACCTGCCCGCCTTCCACATCCACAGAAGGCACAGATCCCCTGGTGGACGGCTACCAACGCTCGAAAGCCTGTAGACCGGGTCCACGGCAGCGCGCAGGGGACTGACCTCGCTTCCTCTCTCACCGCACGGCCCTTCGCCTCAGCAACGGCCGAATCGAAACCCACCAGATGCGTTCCTGAATCCGGCAAATCCCCAATCCGGCCGCCTCGACGAATTTGGATTCCTCCCAGCTTTGGGCCTTCCGATCGCTGGCGCGCTTCCGTTTGCTTCGCATTCTAAAACCTAGCATTTGATTTGATCCCGCCGCTTGGTCCGTCCCCGAGGAGGAGGAGGCGAGGGAGTGGTGAAAGGTCGCGCGGCCATGGCGCGCTCGTCCCCGGCGGCGATGGACGCGTGGTGGGACGACGTGAACAACTCCACGCTGTGGCAGGACCGCACCTTCCACGCCCTCGCCGCGCTCTACGGCGTCGTTGCAGTCGTAGCCCTAGTAAGCCCTAACCCCTTGCACGATTTCACTCTCCTCCTGGTTAGCTTAGCTTAGCGTAGCTTGCAATTGGGGTCCGATTAAGTTTGGAACCACGAGCTAAGGCGGGGAGGAGGGTTCATTCAGTTGGGCGTAGTGGTTTCAGATATTCTCGACTCTGAATCAAGCACGTAGATTTGTGAGCTGAGACTCGTTTCTGGACCTTGCGAATTGTGCAAGAACCATCTAGCGTAGTGTGTATTCCAAATGTGATTGATACAAACTGAGGCAGTGGTTACGGTCTCATTAGCTCATTTGATGTGAATGTTGTCAGGTCCAATTGATACGAATTGAGTGCCGGGTTCCTGAGTACAGGTGGACAACGCAGAAGGTGTTCCATTTCCTAAACGTCATTGTCAATGGCGGTGAGTTCATCGTTGTGCTTACCCAATGCTTGTTCGGTAGTCCTACTACGCCTTATTCTCCTTGCCTGATCTGTGGTGAACTGGTGTCTGTGTATGCAGTGAGGTCAACCGTGTTTGTACTGCGGCGGAATGTGCAACTTGTACACCCTGAGGTTTGTGTAACAGACAATTTGTATTTTGTTTCTGTCAGCTGGTTGGAAACAACTATAATAATGTATATCAATACTTCCTTGTAGATATTTCAACATGTGCTTATTGATTTGCCTGGCCTAGCATTTTTCACTACCTATGCTCTGCTAGTGCTTTTCTGGGCTGAGATTTACTACCAGGTTAGGTTCCAGTTCAACATTTTTTTTTGGCATGGTTCTTCGAATGCTGCTGTGCTTATTGTTTATGCTGATGTTTGCTAGGCACGTGCGGTGTCAACCGATGGGCTCCAGCCAGCTTTCTATACAATCAATGGAATGATCTATGTCATTCAGGTAATTGACATATTTGGATTTTTCTCATAAGAGCATGTACTAGCCAAAGAATGGGTCTCTTTTATTTTTTCACCATGTCAATGGCTCATGGTTCCTAAAAGGTTGATAAGATTTAAGTTTGCACCGGTGCTTCATGTGTACTAACAAGGACAAGGTAGACGTTAGTTAAGCCTATTTAAACACCAGTTTGCACTGCAGGAATTAACTTCTATTTCGGTGCTTATTGATATGACAACATTTCTCTCTTTAAGCACTCATGTATAAGCACCTTGTATCATCCATACCCTAACGATTTTGAACCTTTTCTTATATCAACTTGTATGTCAAAGGACTAATGTAGCAGTAGTCAATCTGTTGATGATGTAAAGTGATCACATGAAAAGGCTGGGGACATTATTATAGTTATAGATTAGAGAATATTAGCATGATTATGGTTCAAGTATTATTGGTTTTTCTTGAACAACAGAGGAGAGCTGTGTGTTATTTCATTTAAGAGAGAAGAAATAATACAGAGGAGAGGCTAAAGAAACCCCTCCCAACACACTCAACACACACAGGGCAAAACAGTTTCAGACATGCTACTGTGAAGAAAAACCACTCCAGTCACTCAAGACTAAGAGTCTAGAGTGATTGACCTAAGAAGTTCACTAAGGGTTGAAGCTCCTGCCATACACCACAGGCAGCCTACCCTTATTGTCCACCGTTTGGAGACCCTGAACATTTGGCCCAACTCGTTCAAAAACACAATGTTGCGATGTTTCCACGGTTCGCATGCTGTTAGAATGATTAGGGGTTTAGACCTTTGCAGTTCCTTGTGAACACTTCTGGTGGTATTGTACCACCAACTTGGGAACACTTGGTGGTATTGTACCACCAACTTGAGTATTATTTTCAGTGGGTTTGTTGTGTAAAATTACAACAACTATATTTTAACTTCACTGTCCTAACGACAATGATAAGTGTGAGGACCAAGAACTCTTACCTGTCTGATTGTCTGTTTTGATACTTTTTTCCTCGAACTACAGAGAGCTGCTGTCATTTAGAAAATACAACACTTTAGAAAATAAACTAGGGAAAACACGACCAGCAGCTTCAAACAACCAAGGACCTAGGGATCCAGGACCAGCGACCCAGCAAGGAACTCCTGTAAGGCTGAGGCTCACGCCATACACCATAGATTACACTCATTGGTCACAGATTGAAGCAGTACCTGTATGCTAGGCCTGAATGTCCGACATGAATGTCCTGGTACTTGTTGGAAGTACTTATTTGATACTTGCTGGAAGTAGTGCATGAATGTCCTGGTAAATAGTATGTCGTATTCAGTACATTGCTTGTTATACTTTAGCTTGTGAAGTAGCACTTTTTTTCTAGAGTATTTCTCAATAGGTACATCAAAATTGAGGAATTGTTATGCGATGTCACTTCTCATTTCTTTTGTGATCGACCTGTAAATTTCAGATACTACTGTGGATGCTCATGTGGTGGAAACCAGTTCAAGCTGTGGTAGTTTTGTCAAAGATGTTCTTTGCAGGTAATGTCCTTGTTTCTTTTAGCTTCCCCTGCAGGCTGCAGCACTATGTTTTGCACTGTAAGAGCAATGAGCATTTACTACATGAAATCATACGATTTTTTTTTTTTTTTGGGTTGTGTGAAGTATATAATTAGATATATTAGTTAGTGAAAGCATTCATGAAATTTCATAGAAATACTCCTTTGACAAATTCCAGAAACTACATTTGTAACCTTAGTTTCTTGTATCCACCATTCGACAGGAAAGATAAATTGTCCGTTAAGTTATTTAAAACAAATTATATTGCAGTCTATGTTTTTATTTTGTGTGCTTGTTTCTCTCTCTACTAACATGGAGCTACTTTTCAGCTACATCCTTGTTTACTGCCTTTGGTTTCCTTCTCTATGGAGGGAGGTAATGACTTATTCCTTGATATATCATGGTTTAACAAACACGAACTATGCTATTTGCCATTGGTTGAAACTACAGTATTATGGTTGCACTGCTACTACAGAAAACAAGAACTCTGTATCCACGCTAGTATTAGAGCAAGAGATTTTCTGTATACTTTGCCCCTTGATTTATGCAACGTTAGGTTGTTTGGATGTGCATAAATTGAGGCCATTCAAACATCCTATATTTTTCTGATATCTTGAAATCCTGTGCTGATCCTTTTGAATTTTGATAACAGTATATTTAGTTATAATAATGTGGGTATCCTTGTATAGGCTATTCCTGATGTTGCAGCGCTTCCCTGTTGAGTCAAAAGGTCGTCGAAAAAAGCTGAATGAGGTACTTTGTTATCTGTTGTCTCCCGCTATAGAAATATATCTTGATGACTCGTAACATTAAATAAATTATCCCCTTCTATGCAGGTTGGCTATGTGACCACCATTTGCTTTGGTTGCTTCTTGATCAGATGCATAATGGTAAATCCTATTTAATACCAAATTGGTTCTGAAATAATTCCAGTAATAGACTGACTTAGCATGTCTACCTTGCAGATGTGCTTAAGTGCATTTAATAAAGATGCTGATCTTGATGTTCTGAACCATCCAATCCTGAACTTCTTTTACTATTTGGTATGTTTTTCATTCAAATGAATTGTTGGTGCAGGTTTAGATAGAGTTAATAATATCATAGGTGCATATCTTTGTGATATCAATTAGATCTCTTATGTATGATGTGTTGTTGCACTTGCTCATATTCTTTTCTGCTGGTGTTCCGTGTGTCCTGTGCAGCTGGTTGAGATTGTACCCTCGTCTTTGGTTCTGTTCATCTTAAGGAAACTGCCGCCAAAAAGTGGGATTGCACAGTACCATCCAATCCATTAGCCAGGAATGTGCATGGTCCATCGCTAACAGTTCCATCTAATTGCCAACTGCAAAAAGGCGAGTTTGGGTTTTTTTTAGATGATGAAGGATGAGACACCTTGTACCTTTGTTTGTAGGTTATTAGCTTTCATACGCAATAGGTCTGACAAATATATATAGCTTGTTAAAAATGTAACCCTACGGTTTTTTGTAATCCCAACAACTGTCACCAATACATCTGTTTCACGAATTGAGGTTTCTGTCTATAAACTTCAGAAGAGAAGACGGCACTGAGAATTGTTTGTGATCGAGAGAGTGTGTGAGAGGAACCTGAAAGATGTTGGTCCACTGTTTTTCTTTTTCCAAAGCACAAGAGGCCCAGGGAGGAAATCTGGCAGTGATTATATTATGGAATAAATCCACTTAACCAACAGAGCGATGCTAAGTTTAACGCCAGATCAGTTTAACACCTTTAGAAAACCATCTTCTGAATTCCAGCTGTGAATCGTTTGAAGTCCTAATCATGCAATTCAGCGAAAACCTGCAGCTGGTCGTGAGCTGGAAACTTGCGAGACATTTGGGGTTCCGGAGAGAGCTCATCAACTGAAAGACGTTGCTTAGTACATAAAAGTGCGCACTTGTCTGTTGATCAGTCAGCTTGACAGCATGTACCAGATCACTGGAGAAACCAACTTCAGAGTATGTATGATGTGTAAGAACAGGTTGGCCGGCGGACCGCCGAGGGAACGGAGAGGATTTGAAATCTCATCCCCATTCTATCTCCTTTTCTCTTTCCCTCCCTCTATCTGTTGTTGGAAGCATCTCATCATCTTCTACTAGCCTGCTTGATCAGCTCAGGGACTTTGTGCTACTCTGACCCAACAGGAGTAGTAGTGGCCAACCGCGCCATTCCCGAGCCGGTGCCTATCACAAACCATGCAGTTCCTGGTGAGACGTGAGAGTGGCAGCCAGCCACGACCACCACGAGCCTGAAGGAAGAATTGGAGCGGCAAGCTTTTGCCGAACAGAAAACGTGTCAGCAGTGCTGGGTCGGGCGCCGGCAGGAATCCTGGAATGATTGCCACGACGACCGGGTCCGGCTGGCCGGGAACACGAGCCGGTGTCGTCGTCCGCCCGTGCCCGTGCCCGTGGCCCGTGGACGCCGGACGGACAGATTGGGAGCTTCAGAGTGAGTGCGCTTTTCGTATCGCGCAGTGCAGCGCGGCGGGCCGCCAACATCCCAGACGGCCAGGCCCCAGGGCACCCACACGCCCCCACCCGTCCCTGAGGAAGCCGGAGGCCCGGAGTGGAGCAGGAGGGACAGCCTGTTTTTGTTTCCGCTCAAACAAAGATGGTCCAGAGTGAAACACGAGCCGTTGAGACCCGTTCGCGAAACAAAATATTCCTAGTCTAACTCTATCTAGATTTGCTCTGCATGTACCCGTAGATCAGAGAAATCAAGCGTTTAATTAGGAGTCGATCCTCACGGCATTGTACCATCCATATCCACCAAAACTTTGGGGGAAAAAACACACAAATTTGGCCGTACCGAGAGAGACAAAGGAACGGAGTGGTAATTGTTGGGTACACCGTACGCGTACGACATAGGGTTCTGCTAAAACCCAGTACAGGCTCTCTTTTTTCTCTATGCTCCCCTTTTTAGCAAATGGATATTTATTTATATAAAAAAGAAATGATACGAGAAGGACTAGTAAACGTCCACAGAGAACATGGCAAGGCATCCTATATATATATACAAATTTATTTAAAGCGCAAATCAAGCCAAACCGCAACAATGTTTTGGAGCAGTTGGAAGATCACCATCAACAAATGCTTTTGCGCTCCCGGCCGGCCGGATTTGGATGGAGACACATTTATACTATAGCGGCTGGCCTTTCTTCTTCTGAATTTATGTGCTGCTCCGTTTATATATTTTGACTTTAATTTGTTCGGTATGGATCATATCAAAGCTTAAATTCTCTCTCTCTCTGCCGGCGGTTCATGGCCTCATGCATTATCCTTATCCATGTCCGATTTTAATTCCATGATTGAAGAAGCATGCCATGCATAATGACACCAGCCTAGAGAATGGAACTCCTGTGTCACATTTTAGGCGTATTTGTTTGCCTATATGCTGTTGGCCAAGCTTAAATCCTCAGTCAGGTTGTGTAAGTCCAGGCTCAACTATTGCTAATCACATCTTTGTTTCTTCTTTCCAAATGAGCCAGACCCAGGAGAAACAAGGGGGAGGGCCATTCCTAGAGAGCATAGCTCTAGTGTGCTTTGGATATTGTGCACCACAGGCTCTTAGACAGTTCAGACAAACAAACAAACAACCTGCACATGCTCAGCCAGATTCAGGATGTCGTGCAGGCAACTAAACGCATCCATTGAGTTCTGCTGCTTGCTATTCTATTCTAAAAAATAAGACATACACTTATTTTAAAATTCAAACTGATCAACAAATAGCATAACTATTTGAAAGTTTATCTATATAAAGGTGGTTACATGGGATTTTTTGAACACGTGATTTATTTTATAATACTTTCCAATCATATTTAACATATATGTTATATGTTATAAGAAAATAGTGGTCAAAGTATGATCTTGGAGACCACACTAATCAAAACCACTCCTTATATTTTACGATGAACTGAGTTCCAGTAGTTTTGTTATCAGTTCCAATCGGCTCATCATATCTCGTTCGTGTTCCTTTTCTTTTCTCAACCAGCAGCTACCTCCGGCTAGCTGGGACGCGCAGGAAGGTACGTACGGTGCATGAGCCTTGCAGCTGATTGCATCTAGCTAATAATATTTTGTTCTCCTGTCAAGTCATCAACCGCTAATTGGATGGTGATTATTCCTTTCCCCTGTTCGGTTGATGTGCCAACAAAGTGGATTGCCACAAATCACACCTACAACTAGTTTAATTTGCTAGCTTCTTCTAGTATAATCGAGCTGAGCAGCCAAGAATTAGATGATGTCTTGTGGTTATAATCTACACCTTTCCGCTAGATTAGCATTCACGAGCATCACTCTGTTAGCTGGTCAAAGTCGTCGTATGCATATGGCGTACATACCATTGGGTGATTGCATAATTACATGAACCTAACCCACTAATCATGCGTGGGGGCATCTTTGTCTGATGAGCAGCTTATTATATGTCTGATGAGCAGCTATATTTGCACTTTGAAATGAATGTATCGTCGTTGTCTGTCCAACACTCCAACTCCAAAGGGACCTGCAGGTCACCTGGAAACGGCATGCCTTTTGAGCATCAGCGAAGAAGAAACACAGCCAACCAGGACACTGCTCTGTGTTCCCTGGATTCTTGCTACCTTTTTATCGCTTTTGCATTGCTGGTACACACGCACTCATGAATCGACACTGTTTTCATTTGTAAAAAAGGCAGGATCTGTGGGAACGACCTGAATTATCTTTTTCAACACACAAGCAGCTGGTGGAAACCATATAAATGAGGGGAATTCCCAGCTGATCTGTCATGAAGGAACGATCCTGTGATAAAAATTTTATATATTATAAAATTCAATTATAAAAACACTAACAATCACGAGCTGGCAAATACATGATATTTATATAAAAAATTTAAATAAGATAAAAATGAGTAAACCTTCGCAGCATATATAGAGCGTGCGTGCATGGTCCAGTGTGATCCTGGACCAGAAGGAAAAGAACAGAGGGCAGGAATGGAATATGGGAACCCACCCAGCTCGAACAAGCCAAAACGGCCGTGAATCAGTCAAATATGCCATGCAAGCAGGCTTGGCCCCTTCTGAACAGTGAACACTCCCTCGTGTCATGTGGCTTGGCTTTTGCTAGGCCTCTGTCACGTCTTGTCAGTTGTCAGTGCACCGCTCGGTGTCATTTGTGGAGACGTGGGGTCCTCCCACCGCTACGAGTTTTTCCTAGGACCTGACCGTCGCTCGCCCAGGGCTCCAACCGTACGCCCCACACGTGCGCCTCCTGCCATACTGTCGCTTGCGAACAAATCTAAAGGATAAATATACTGCTAAAGTTTTTATTTTTAATAGGTCCTGCTGTTTTTCTTTCTTACAGTAAACTAATGTGTACTGCTTCTCTCTAAATAAATATCGTTTCGTCTCCTGAAAAATAATTACCAGTAATATTAATAAATAATAAATATCATCGATTAGTACTTCCTCCGCCCAATAAAAATATAATTATAGGAATAGAAACGTGTCCGGTAAAAGATGCAATTTTGAACCTAGTACAGAGCTATAGGCTAGTAGTCTGATGTCAGGTGAGTAGAGTACTAGCATGCAGGCGTGACCCATGGGAGAGAGAGTGAGACTCTTGATCTGTGTGCATACAGTACGAATAAGAGACAGGGAATATAGGGATATATGCGTAATATTACTTGTTCACTGTGCTGGCCTCGGCACCGCAGATTTAAAGTATTTTCCGGGACTAAGGAAGATTTTTACTAATAATAAATATCATCGATTAGTAGTATAATTAATATTATTATAATGATTTTTAGATCTAGTTTTTTAATAAAATTATTTAAAGATATAAATATTATACGTATTTTTTACAAATTAAGTCAATTTTTTTTGCGAAGACCCAGATTCATGATTCAGACACTCATATACACACGAGCGCACACTCACCCCTATGAATTATGACACCCACCCCTATAAGCACCTTCAAGATGGATGGACCGACAAATCTCGAGATTGACGAAATCACCACAGCGCCATTGCCGTCGGCAAGACACATCGCCTACCACCGAAAGCATAGCGCCCGTTAAAATCTGGATAAATCTAGGAAAAAATGCGAGCACCCGTGTCAAGTCTGAAACTTAAACCCGGATGAACAGGTTCCCAACGACTTCGCTCAGTTCGTAAATTAAGTCAAATTTGTAGCATCTATTCTACAACAACACTTATTATTTAGAAGAGGAGGGAGTACTACTTTACTATAAGGGCGTCCCCAACGGCAGTTGATTTGACTAGCTAGAAGCAGCATATATACAATGGCCTTGTTCGGTTCCTTGAAAATTCATCCAGCTTTTTCCAGGCGCTCAGCTCGCACATCATCCCAAACATTTTCAAGTCACTGACATATATGCTAACTTACTTTTAAATGTAAAAAAAATTATTCTAGTCTCCACGTCAGTTTAGTTTTAACGGATGTTGTTGGAATCTTTTTAGCACGATTGGTTTCCTTCTCAGTGTGGCCCACGATTGGCCAATATTTACCACAAACAAACGAAACGCTACTATTCATTCGGTTTGCAATTTTTTTGCATCCGAACAAGGCGTGTATATCCAATCACGAAGAGAGAGAAACTGAAAATTCATCTAGCTAGCGACCAGCCAGCTCGCACATCTCCCAAAGATTTTCAAGTCACTGACATACCTCCTGCTAACTTTCTTTTTATGTTTTTAAATTATTCTAGTCTCCACGTTAGCTAGCGTTTTACGTATGTTGTTGGAGACACCTAAGACTATCCGCATTGGGTACGGGATAGTCGTTCGGCATCGCCCGCATACCGTAAAAAAACGGCCGGCAGCGGCGGTCCCCGGCACCGGCCAGTCGGCCCGGTATCGCACGCCGCGACGCCAAATCTGGGTGGTACCGGGCGTGCGCTAGCCCCGCGTGGGGGGGCCGCGCGCCTCCGTCACGCCTCGGACAGAGAAGAGAGAGAAGGAGGCGCGGGGGGAGGAGCCGTTGGCCGCCCGCCGTCTTTGGAGAGGGGGGAGGCGGGACCGCCGCCGGGGATGCGCCGCCCGCCGGAGACCCCCCGCTGCCTTGCCGGTCGTCGGCGTCGAGCTCCGCCCTCGCTCTCGCGCTCGGCTTAATGGCCTTCTGCGTTGCTGCCAGCCGACGTTGAAGCGCCGCTGCGCGGCAGCGGCTTTGCGCCACGCGAAACACGGCGCCAGCGAAGAGCAGCCAGGAAAGGGCGCCGTAGCCAACCTATTCCTTCGGCGCCCCTTGCAGCCGCAGCGAGGCCCACCGCCGCTTCGGCGAGCCCGAGGCCCGGATGGGGAGTCACAGGCGCCAGCGTGGAGGCGCCCGAGGCCGCCGCCATCCTCGTGTGAGGCCCGCGCGACACTACGCCTAGAGAGGTCGAGAATGGGAGAGGAGGTGCGGGCGCTGGGAAACGGGGAGAGAGAGAGCGATGTTTTTATCTGCGCAAACTCCTCGGGTCCCCTGGATGGATTATGCATATAGAGTATGGATGGATGCGAAAAAAAAAGTAGAGAGAGAGAAATGGAGAGGAGGGAGAAATATTCCTTTTAGAGGATGGGGGAACGGGGACTAAGCACAGGATCGGTTCTGTAAGGGCCTGTTTGGTTTTTTTAAACCCGCAAAGCCAGGCGCTGGGCAGCCAGGTCATGCGCATGCAACAGCACCTTGTCTGGTTGGGTGTAGCAAGAGAACATGGCTCGGTGCAGCCTTTGATTGGTTGGCAGGTTCCCTGCTGCAAGGTTGCACGCGTGTGACTCAGGAGAGCCGCACAAGACGCTCGCGCTGCACCGCAGCAGCCAGGCTCGCGAGAAACGAGTTTCGATTTCGTTTCCCGGGAGGGCTCGGGAGGCAGCTTTGCACCAACGGAGCCAGGCCCAGATAGTCATCCAGGCAACCAACACGGGCCTGGTCAAGCCAAATCCAGGGAACCAAACAGCCGGCCTAAAATTTCGCAATGAAAAGAAAGGACTGCTGTGCGCTGTGGGATTCACCTCCCCGATTAGGCGTTCAGAAATTTCAGATCGTCTGCTTCTGCAGCTGCGTGCAGACCGCGGCGCACGTAACCTGCTGCGCTTGCTTGCTGCAGTGGCAAAGGTGAACGGCTCGAGATGGATGGAGTACTATGAAATTGCTGCTGCTGCGCCTACCTTTTCTTCTCTGCTCTTCTCCCCTGCCCGCATTCGAGACGATGCAGCAGGCAGATGCAATTACACCACCACCTGCCACAAGAAATGCTGGTAGCACTGCCAAAAATACGCCAAATGCCCTTTTTTTTACTCTTATGATCTGGTGGAAGGATTATTACTGTGTTCTTCACCAAACAAAGAAAATATCAAGCTAAAATACTGAAAATCCGGAGCAGATTCATCCATAAAAACAGTCAAAAAGTGCAGGATATGCACAAGAGAAGTGAATGTTTGCACCCATCCAAACACGCAGCAACAGACTTTTGTCTCCCAGACGAAACAATCCAAGAATCCCAACCAGACCACTCCCCACCAGCAACTGCTGCAATCGCTAGCACACAAGCTGCTGCCTGCCTGCTGCTGCTAATCGCATTAATTAACAAATCCCACCGCCACTAATCGCACTACCACTACAAGACTACCCGGTAAACGGCAGGGCATCGCCGCGAGATCGCAAGTCCACGGCGCACCCCACAATCCCCACCCCCCGCCACTTCTTAAGCTCCCTGTCGCCTCGGCGGCCGCCTCCGCCTCCGCCTCCGCCTCCTCGTCCGGCCTCCCGCTCCACCGGGGGCTCGCCATTGATGGAGTACGAGCGCATCCACGAGCCGCTCCCGCGTCGTCAGGTGCCCGCCTCGCCGCGATCCCCGCCTCAATTCGCTCTCCGGGTGCTCCGTTCCTGGATCTTGTCCTTGCTTGCGTGCTCCCTCCCCTTCCTCCTCCTGATGTCGTGCCGCCGGGTGCTTGCTCGTCTTGGGGGGTTCGATTTGCTTGTACTTTCGCGCCGTCTTGGGTTCGTCTTGTTCTTGGGCGAAAGGTTTGAGGCTTTACCGTAGTGCTGTGCTGTGCTGTTCGCGAGGTGACTTTTTAATGATTAGTTTCTCGGCCTCGGAAGGGAGGCACGCCTGTCGTTGCCGAACTCGATGATGGTTCACTTTGGTTGGACAGGTTGATTCCTTGCAGGGTTCCTTTTTTTTTTTTTTCTTCATTCTTCCTTATCCTCTGTATCGAATTCGACTGAAGCTTTGGTACTTGTGCGGCTAAATTCGGCGGGCATTTCGCCGAAAAGCTGCAGCTTTCTCATGCATCTGATGTTACTCGGCACTGTTCTTGGTAAATTTTGTGGCGCTTTCTGTGCCGTAGCTTTCAATCGCTGGCGGGTGTAAGGATGGGATTGGGATGGGTCAAGCGTTCCAATGCACATTTCACTAAAAAGCTGGGATCTTCTTGTCCGTTCTGCTGTTGTTTCAGCTTTCTTCGGTTCGAATTCAGTAGTTTGTCGGTTCAATTCGCCTTCTGTGTACCATTTCGATTCTGCCTCCGCCCCTGTTTCATCCTTCTCTCGCAGCGTCACTGAACCATTTCTTCTCTGCCCCAGTCCGGCGGATTCTCTCCAGCTAAGCTGCGAGCAATGCTTCGCGGGCTTGAGAAACAACAGAGCAACGGCGAAGGACACATCGCCGGAGGCCAACGACTCCGGCGACCAAGACGACCGGAGTAAGCCCACCGCCTGACCAATCATCATATTGTTTCATATACGATTCGAACTTTTACATTTTGCCGAGCACGAGTTCTCTGGTACTGAATACTCTAAATGCCTCGACAGGGAGCTTGGAATGCTCCACCTCCACCGAGATTTCGAGCAACAGCGGCCACAGGTCAAGAAACCGAGCCCCGGACGACGACAGCTTCGACTCGGAGAGCAGCTCATCGGGGCCGCCGACGGTGAAGAGGTCGACCGCGGTGGCCGCGTTACTGCCGCCCTTCTCTCGGCCAACGCCGTCCAAGTGGGACGACGCCGAGAAGTGGATTTCCAGCCCGACGTCAAACCGTACTGGCCGTGCGGGGCCTACCGCTGGAACTGTGCCAAAGAAGTCCGCATTGGCATTTCCTGAACACGGAGGCCGCCCACCAGCTGTTGCTAAGGTGGTGGCGGATGTGCCAACCAACACTGGACCATTGGTTAAGAATTCAGATGGTAAGCATGAACTTTGCCATGCTATCGGTTTTTTTATCGTTTTCAGCACACATAGACTAGTGCAATACATTATAATGCAGTGATAAATATTGAGGGCATTTTTTTTTATATATTAATGCCAATGGATTTCAGCACCAGCCTGTTTTGTTTGTCTGAACTTTGAGTCCTAACTATAATTTTAGTTATATTTTATAATGTAGCGTGAAGAGTTATTAAGGATTTCATAGAACATTTGTTTGCAAGTTTGAAGTGTTGGAGCGGGCTGAATTGGGGACAGGTAAAGTGTAGCGTCATGAGTTGCCCGTGCAGAGAAGTCTGCCTTTGATGTTCAGCTGTTCTTTTCATCATGGAAGCTTCTCAGACCCTTAAAAAAGTAACATGTATTGCATTTAACGCCCCTTAAATTTATATTAAAACATGCATAAGGATGACAGTCTAATAACTAGCAGGACAAATGCACATTCAGATCAAGACATATTTCAGGCATACTGTGTCATTATCTTATTATATATATGTTAGCTGCTCGCACTTAGAACCCCACAAATATTTATAGAATAAATTATCATCAGTGTGTTTCTATTTTCAGGTCTCGCCCAGCCTGATTTACTTAAACCAGCAAACAATGCATCAATAGTTGACGGACCAGCACCTGCAGTTAGGTCTGTCTCTATGAGAGACATGGGAACAGAAATGACTCCAATTGCCAGCCAGGAGCCTTCTCGAACTGGGACTCCTATAATTGCATCTAGTCCAACTTCCTCTCGAACACCAACTCCGCAACGCAGCACAGAATTCACTGTGAGTAATATTGATTCTAACAAGGTGGATATGTCTGAAGAGGAGCTGCAAATAAGTACAAGACAGGAAATTATGGATCTTGGCGAAAGGTTAGGCAAGACTACTATAGCTGCATGGGCAAGCAAGGAAGAGAAAGCAGCCACACATGTCACGAATACAGCCTATAAGGCTGTCGATATCAACAGGGAGAATCGAGCAGCAGATTGGCAGGAGGCAGAGAAGGCAAAATATCTTGCAAGGTACATTGAACATTTAAAAACACATAAAAAGATTTAATGCTTTCCATTGTAATAATATACAGAAACTAGTTTTAGGATCATCTGTGGCATAGAACTGCAGAACGTATGGAAGCTAGGTGAAACTGGAGGTTGCAGATTTATTGTTTCTCTGATCTTCAACAATGTGCAGGTTTCAGAGGGAGGAAGCAAAGATCCAAGCTTGGGAAAATCTCCAAAAAGCGAAAATTGAAGCTGAAATGAAAAGGATAGAGGTAAAACCTCCAATCTCTGTTACTCATCTCATGATATAGCGCCATATAGATACTTTTCACTTGAATCCTGTATGTTCCCAATTTCCTATTTTAAGTAATTTACTAAAACAAAAGAAAGCACCATCAATCCAAGCAACATCTGACTATCCTGCAATATGATTGAACTAGAAATATGAAGTGTTCCCTCCGTCTCTTTTTATAATGCCCTATTAGGACTTGAAAAGGTCTTCGAAAGTACATTTTGGCCATCAATTCCTCTTACAGTGTATCATTAGTTGCTGCAAAATCAATATATTGTATATAAGAATTGTGAGATGCAAATCTATTGATGTAACTTTTACATAGTAAGCATGCATGTAATTCGATTTATGAAGTTTGATGGTTATAAATCATAATATGTCCTATAAAAGGGAAACTGATGGAGTACCTAAATTCTCCAAGTTCAGTAATTTGATATTGTTTACCATTCCTGAGTTAGTATCTAGAACATTCCTTTCTGCTGTCTAGTGCGCACTGGTCTGGATGTCTGAATCATTACACTTGCATGATCCAATGTTTTCTGTTGAGTATAGAAAACGATGAACCTTTTTTTTTCCACAAAGGCCAAGGCCGAATTTCATTACCGCAGCAACGAAATTACAGAATTCAGTTTGTATCATAATGAACAACGATGAACCTTTTAGCTCATGAATTCTGCTTCAGACATGTAACACTTTTAGCTTGCCTGGCCTCTGGTTGCAAACTTTGTCCACACTCAGGGTTGTTGGTTTCGGACTGCCTGTCGCGGTCTGTTACAATACTGATGCCATCAATGTGCTGTACTAACTAGTTCTTATCTGCTTCCTCTTAATGAAACACGTGTCTTGGCATGTTTGCGGGGTAAAAAGGAAAAAAACTAGATGAATTCGAAGCATGTAGTCAGACACAACTGAAGAGAAGCTCAGCTTGCAGAATCTGACATAAACTCCCTCTCCTCTGAGTGCAGGCCAAGATAGAGCGGAAGCGGGCGCGCGAGCAGGACAGGCTCGCCAGCAGGCTGGCAGCGGTGAGCCACCGAGCGGAGGCGAAGAGGGAGGCCGCGGAGGTGAGGCGGAACCAAGAAGCCGCGAGAACGGAGGAGCAAGCAGCCCAGATCCGAGAAACCGGGCATACGCCTTCCTCCATCTCCTGCTGGTGCTGGTGCCTGTGATTCTCATTCTCTGGTGGTGAATGACCAGGTCTAGCCACCCGACTGTAACATAGCATGATCCGTGATCTTTGGGCGTGGTAGAAAAATTGCTCACTGTACGACTTGTAGTGTAGTGCCTTGTTGGTCTCATGGTGGCTTGGCTTGTCGGCAAGGAATGCAGTGGTGTAGTGCCTTGTTGGTCTCATGGTGGCTCGTCTTGTCGGCAAGGAATGCAGTGTTTTCACTTTCAGCTTTCACCACGAGGTTAACTGTAGGCCATAGCCGCTGGTCCGCTGCACATTCCACAGGAAAAAAAAAAAAAAAAAAATCTGTGGAGAACTGCTGACGGTTGTCGTGGACAAGCATGGGTTCGTGTCGCGAATTCACGATAAAATTCATATGCAAGGCAAGCATCGGGATTGCATGAATCTAAGCATCATGATTTTGTTGCAAGAATTTAGGAGAACAACCACCAAATGCTTGTATAGACACATGTCGTGAATCTGCGACAGTTCACGACTGCCACGAAGACAGACTGTTCCCATGGATTTTTTTTTTTTTTGTTTGTTTTGTTTTGTTAATCCAATGCCACTCGTCGCCCTCGTCCGATCAAACGGATGGGATGATGCCAGTTCTTTGGTGCCTCGCGGTTAATATGGACTTGTTAGGCCGGACGGGCCGCCATTCGCGTTTGCACGGTAGTTAGGGCCCGTGGGGAAATTTGGAGGTGGGCTCGGATCATCAGCTCGGCCCAGGAATTGGATCGCAAGCAAATCCCAACGGCTCCTGTCGTTTCTTCCCCACGAACAGGGAGGAGGAAGAAACCTTCCCGTTCTATTCTAATATTCTATCGTCGTCGTCTCTCACGCGGTCTCTCTCTCTCTCTCCATGCATGGGGTGCAGACTGGAACCACCTGTCCGCCTCCGCCCGCTCCTCTCGCCTCCTCCAGGGGCTATAAATCGCTAGCAGATCCGGAGCGCGCACCCACTCCGATCCAAACCCTGACGACTCGCCCGCCCTCCGAAAATCCGTGCCGTCCCGTTCGTCGTCGCAGATTTACCGGCCGGCGGCAGCAACCGCCCAACGATCGACCGACGCGGCGCCCGATGGAGACGTCGTCGACGGCGGCGATGATGATGGACCACCACCACCGCGCGGCGCCGTCGCTGTCGGCGGAGGAGAAGCGGCGGATCGAGCGGGTGGCGCGGTGCGTGGCGCGGGACCGCGACGGCGGGGACCTCACCGAGAAGCTGCTGCTGCGCCTGCTCGGCCTCACGCGCAACTCCCGCCGCTGGGGCTTCCTCGCGCCGGACCACCCGCTCCACCCCTACTACCTCCAGCAGAAGGTCTCCGAGCGCTGCCGCATCCGCCCGCGCCACGCCGCCGCCGCCGCCGCCGCCGACCGGTGGTGATCCCATCCCTTCTCCTAGCTACCTACCGGCGCACGCATATGCATTGCATGCGGACGTATGTTTGCAACCGGATCGACCATTGATAGGACTCAACCATTATACGCGCATCACCTCGTCTCCTCTTCTCTTTTGGCTGCCGATTCCTTCTGTTAATCGGAGCATTTTGTACTGAATGTTAGGGATGATATGACAATTTGATAATCGAAGATCATGCAACGGATTCGGAAATACATTAGTGTGCCTAATTGCAGCTATTATGGAAGTAGCTGCCCATTGTCCATTGATAGTTTTTCAGATTTGATATCGAAAATGTTTATGTGCCTAATTGCATGTTACAAAGGGATGTAAGTGAGTTTGGTCCTGAGAGAGCCACATATATACTCATATCCATTTTAATCCACGTGTCAGTTGGATGGATTGAAACGTATAATTAATTGATTTTTATCACAATCTACCCCTAGTATTCTACACATGTGGAATGTGGTGGATATGCAAACTCACGCTGCAAACGAGCCAGTGACTCGGTGGTGAGAGGCCACCTCGGTTGGAGAGCCACCCACACCCGAGTTGTCAAATAGTTGACATTATAAATCCACCCGAGTTGTCAAATAATTGACATTATACAAAATAATGGTCAAATATAGAAATAATTGACCTAGGAGAAAAAGATAGGGTGTTTGAGATGGACATTATAAACAAAATCTGGATTTTTTTTTTTTCAAAAAAGCGAAATCAGCATGCAGAATGCAGAACAGTATGTTGAGAAACGAGACAAATATGAGGATAAAGTGCAACAATATATACCAGCCTATATAGGTTATACTGGTGGAGATATAAGAACATGAAATTTTGCACCAAATCAATTGCCACTACCCATGTAAACTGCAAAGTGGATGGTGAATCCCTTGCCAATGTTACAATCCGCAATCGTGCTCGAGTCCGGAAGCCTGACAGCCCGCTGGAAGTTGTAGTAGTTTAGTCCCGCTTTCTCATTGATCTTGTGCTTCCCAGTGGCAATTGTGTCGCGATTCTCATCAGCCAGTGTTATGGTCTTATAACCCGTGTGGAACTTGACAATGCAAAGTTCTGAGAACGACCTGTGGCTGTAGCATCCGCGAAACTTGGCACTTGTCGTCCAGCTTGCTCTTGAACACGTCCGTCAGAGCCGTCTTAGTAGAAATCAAGGTTGCTCTTAGCAAATCGACAGCCTGCGAGATATCGATGCTGATAGCCAATAGAGCTCTCCACAAATGTCGAATAGTAGTAACTGAAAAAGGATAGAAAGCACGTAGCTTACCTCTTGTTTAGTGATCGCAATGTCCATCTCAAACACCCTATCTTTTTCTCTATTACACCAGTGCTTCATAACCAGCATTGCTGAAGCCTGGTAGATAAGTAAATCATCATCTACAATGTAGGTGCCATCGTTGACAAACTGCGGGCTACAGGAAGAACAGGTGTGGTTCTCCTTCGGGCAGCAATACGGAACACTGCACAGGCAGAACCACCACTTGATGACCTGTTTAGAGTTAACGTTGAATGGAGAAATGCTGGGGTCAAGCAACGTCTGTTTATAGTAGGAAGCCACTCCTGCTAGGGAGCTATTCGCCTGTAGATGAACAGCGCTGCAGTACAGATTGTCCACACTGCATCCGAGATGAGAAGTTCCGGCAAGCTTCTTGGTGACGCAGGCCACTGGGTAAACCAAGAAACTGAGGAGGAGGTCCACGAACTCATGGTCGCATTCAGCGTACATGACCTTCTTTTCGTGCTTATCGTAGAACACCTTGATGCTAAACTGTGGTGAATCATCAGTTTCTTTCACGACGATGAATGATGCTCATCAATAAGTTCACTATGGCATGAACTTCATCAGTTTCCTTCTTGGAGATGAAGGTGTCATTGAATACAGTCTAGGACGAAAAAGAGGCCTTCAGCATTGATACAACCTCTAATTGACAGCACAAAACAGAAGTCAAAAATCGCAATTACAAAAAATAATGACCTTTTAGAGAAAAAAAAAAACATGGCACGGAGGATTTAGTTAGCGCCTTACTTCAAGTAGAACATCAACATACTATATGTCCGGCCAGAAATACTTGCTTACCTCTGTCCAGCCTATGCACACTTCAATCTCCTCAAATGTGTGATTAATAGTATCGTAACCGATTCTCTGAAGCAACGCGAGTGTATTGGCAGTGGATGCTGGCTTCATCACCAGGTCGTCACTGATCACAAACCGCAGGTTCTCCTTGACGAACTTCACCGCACCTTCTTTTCGGTTGAACACATGCGCCACTCTGGCCATGACTTGCCAACACCTGCAATCCGAACCGTGCCCCTGTAGGCTCGGCTCGCTCCTGACAATCGCAGGGTAGCAGCTGCACGAAGGTTTCCCGTGCCTGAGGCACCAGATCCCCCTTTTTATGGAATAAATAAGAAAAGTACGTATCAGTGCCGGCTTTGTGATCGGCAGGGCTATTACTAACTACTGAACGTATATGTATATTGGTATGTATCTGATTCAGAGGCAGCGAGGATGGAATAACCTACTCGAACTCCTGTTCATGTCGAGGCCGGAGAAGCATGTCGTGGCACGCGTCGAACCTCAGCAGCTTGCTTTCCCTGAGGGAGTTCACGCCCTGGCAGAGGGTCGAGAGGCAGCCGGGCGAAGACGCGCCAGTGACGAGCCGCACGGCGGAGAGTGGAAGCGTCAGGAAGCTGAGCAGCACGTCGACAAAGTCGGAGCCCGCGTCGGCGAACAGAATGCGGTTCCGCGCCTTGTCCACGGCGAGCTTGATCTTGATGCCGCCGTCGGCCATGGCTTCACTACCACGGGGCTCGGGGAACCTTTTCCAAACCTTACCGCTGCTGCAAGATGAGACGACGGCGTGCAGCCCGGGGACCTATATACTAGCAACAGCAATCAGTGACGCATTGGGAATGACCGGTGGGAGAGATGATGAAGCGACGCCGGCGCCTTGGGAATTTGGAGAGTTTGATAGTGGAGCAGAATCCGAGGAGACCATCCTCCCCTGCATTTGCTTTTTTTTTTTTTTTTTTTTGAGAAAATCCCCTGCATTTGCTGCACAGGCTGAACGCCGACTCCTCCTGCAACTGCAACCCATTGGGCCTCTTCTCGTCTGCTGCTTTTCTCTTCGGTAGTCCAGCATGTTGCAGGCAGCCCAATCTGCGGAAAAAAATAGCCCATTTCAGAGATGGGCCTGGCCCACGCATCGCGTCGAATGCCACGGCAGCCCCCCCCCCCCCCACCCCCCCCTCTCTCCTCTCTCTCTCTCTCTCTCTGTGTCCTCACGACGTTTCGTCGGGTTTCTCACCGTCGCTCTCTCTGCTCATCTCCTCCACCATTTCCCCTCCTGGACCTCTCCTCCTCATCCTCCTCCCGCTTCCCGTCCGGATACTCGAAGGCCTCACTGGTAAGCCCCCCGACGACCCGACTCACCTCGCCGCTCCTAACCTGCGAGCAGCCCCAGTCCTTGCTTGTCCCCATGGTCCTACCAAACGTCTCGCCGTGTTTAATCTTATTTATTAGATTAGAGGGACGTGGTTAATCGCGATTCTGCTGTGTCCTTGGAGGTTCTGGACGCATGTGGCCGTGGAATTCCGTTCGTCGTACGCGATTAGGTTGAGACGTCGTGATCTTCATGCGACCGCCGTACAAACACGTGATCTTAATTAGTAGGGTTGTCGTTGTCACTATCGTTGCATAATCGTGGGGACAACAAAGGTAAAGCGGCGAAAGAAGCAGTCGTGAGCGCGGTCTTTCTCTATCATTAATTATCCTTTCCTCAACTGTTTAGGACCCGGTGGGTCCCGAAATCCCATCCGCTAGTCAACCAACACCAACACGACTTCTTCTCTACAGTTTTTGTGATTCCCTTTTGCAAATTCTTAGTTTCTCGACTCCCAGAATTCCAATCATTTCTAGTTGTGCTTCTTGCAGTGACTTTGCTAACTCTGCCACCCAATTTTTTGCTAGTGGCCTAGTGCAGATGGATCCATTGGAAATGCAGGAAGACTCGAAGAAATCCAATAAGCCCAAATGTATTTCGCCCCTGCCCACCGTTTTATTTCGTTTGTCTTGCAATGTGTGCTGTGTATCCGAGGAAATTTCAGGGTTTAATATTACTTGTATAAAATGGTGAGTTCAACATACTGTGTGGATAAGACTCGGCCCCTTCCTATGTGCAGATTCTAAGTTTACGCAGCAGGAGCTTCCAGCATGCAAACCACTGCTAACTCCAGCAATTGTAATTAGCTTGCCTGCTCACCAATATTGTTTTGTTTTCAGATGAATTTCTGCTATATTATCAGTTAGACTTATGAGTACCTTTCATGAGCACAGGTCATTTCTACCTTCTTACTGGTTGGCATCTTATTCGTCCCAATTGGTCTCGCATCGCTTTCTGCATCACATGAGGTATATCAAAATATGTCCATACTATGTTTAAAAAAATATATGTTCATACTACACTTTGCATTTGTTTTTCTTTTATCTGCTGCGTTTATGTAGATTGTGGAGCTGGTACATAGATATGATACAAGCTGTGTGCCCATGGCTGATAAAGTTGGGTTCATTCAGAACACTAAGACAGACAAATCATGCACAAGAACTCTAACTGTGAGTTTGCCAGCAAAAGTTGCCCTTATTTATTGCTTGTGCTCTTAAGACACAATCTTTCATATTTATCCAGCAGAATTGTACTGAACTAATTGGTTGGTGTATGTCATGTAGGTGCCTAAGCATATGAAGAGCCCAATTCACATATATTACCAGATTGGTGACTTCTATCAAAACCATCGACGGTACATCTTGAACCAAATGTTCTATCCAACAAAGTTAATTGCTTCCAGTTCTTTTTGTATCTAGTACTGCATTAACAGGCACATCGAACCATGATATTGTTGAATTGAATACCATAATTGTTCTGTTTTGTCTACTGCATTAGAAGGGAGCCATGGACATTGAACTGTTATTAATTGACTTCGATGATGTCAGGTCAGTAGGAATTAATTATGCTGACTTTCAGTCCTTTTTTGCACTCTTTTCCAAGGTACGTGAAAAGTCGCAGTGATAAACAATTGCATTATAAAGATGCTGCGCACTTGACAAAAGACTGTGAGCCTGAAGTTTATAGTGCTAATGGTGCTCCAATCGTTCCATGTGGCCTCGTTGCTTGGAGTTTGTTCAATGATACATATACAATTTCGGTCAACAAGAAAGCTATTGAAGTGAATAAAAAGGATATAGCTTGGCAGAGTGACAAGAACAAAAAATTTGGCAGTGATGTTTATCCCAGTAACTTCCAGAATGGAAATCTTATAGGTGGTGCTAAGCTAAATGAGAGCATACCGGTACGTGAGAGTTTCTGTCTTCAACAGTGAATATTTCCACCTTCTCCATTTCATCTATTTTCTTCTAGTTTTAACCTAATTAAAAATATTGTCTTCCCATTTTTATTTGTCAATTGTTTAGTTAAGTGAGCAAGAAGATCTCATTGTTTGGATGAGAACTGCTGCCCTCCCAACTTTCAGAAAGCTTTATGGAAGAATTGAGACAGATATTATGGAAAATGATGAACTCACAGTGGTTATACAGAACAACTATAACACATACAGTTTTGGAGGGTCAAAAGCACTGGTCCTTTCAACTACATCTTGGATTGGAGGCAAAAACAATTTCATTGGTGTCGCATATCTGATTGTCGGTGGTTTTTGCCTTTTCCTTGCAGTGGTTTTTGTAGTTCTCTACATGATTAAGCCAAGGTATGATGTATTGTTTCTCTCATGCGACTGCATTTTCTCAATTTCTCTTAGATTAGATTAAGCTAAAAACTGTTCTTAATTCTGTGAATATTGAGACGCAAGTACTAGAAGGGGCCAAATAGTTTTCCTTGTATTATGAATATATTATGTTGTAACTTCTGTTTTTTTAATTAAAACAAGCTGTCAATTCTAATATTCACAGTGAGAAAATCATAATTCTTTTCAGGACTCTTGGAGATCCCTCTTTCTTGTCATGGAATAGGGGTACCCTGGACTATCCAAACTAATACATCAGAACCTTCTCTTTATAAAAATAGAAGAGCTCTCTAATGGGTAAGTATATTGTACTCGCATTGTGTGCTATTGACTCCAGAGACATAATATCATGCATGATTGAAAATGTATTGTACTAATTTCACCTGGCAACGCGATATTTGTTATAACGCCTTGACCCTGTAAGCTTAAAGAACTAGACCTAGTTCATAGTGAGCTGGTCTAAATCAGCTGTTTGGTCAGGTCGCTATATTTATTTCCCAGGTGATTTTGTTTTGTCATGTACTGTGCTGCAACCCCTTTGCTTTTCCTAGGTCAGTCAGAGTGGTTGCTTGTAAGGGACCGGTAGCTCTCCTGTGTGTTCAAGAAAAAAATTTGTAACTTGAATAAAATATAATTATTTATTTCCTATTCTTATTCCACTTTTTTTTCGTTCCCCAATTTGTATCATGCAAAGATAATAGCATCCAAGTTCAAGTGGCTAATGTTAATTTTTTATTTTTTATTATATGGTGTCTTATGAGTTCCAGTTCAACTTTGTTTATCAGTGCTTTATACGTGTAGCCTAAGTACTTGTGACTAATCATGAGTCGAGTTGTGCAAGCAGTTAGTAACTTGGTATCCCATTTTATAAAATTTAGGATATATCAGTCAAGAAAATACAAATTACAGGCATATATCATATTGAAAACAATTGTTTGAGTTTCATAAGATGGGTTATTGAATAATTACATCAAATTCGTTTAACATGGATACACCAGGCTTGGTTTGTAATCACTTATTAAATAATCAACAAGCCAAAGAGCAGTTGCTTCTCAATATATTTGAAAGAAAGCTCAATATATCTTTCTCAATTGTGTAATCTAATCTTTGTTGCAAATGCTTCTGTCCAGATCAGTTTGTCAGTAACCTAAATGCTTCCATCAACTAGTTACCACTGTTTACTAATACAGTGGCTTGACAAGTCTTCGTGTTCATCTGGGTTCATCATTCGCAGGGCAGGATTATAGGCTCCATGGGTGTGGATATGCTCCTAGCACACATTTCAGGGCCAATCTCTGTGACCCCTTCTTCCTGTGTAATTATAGTTCCAGTGATCAACAACCTTGTTCTGGAGACATCATGAATTAATTAAATGAAAGGAAAAAGGTAGCATAACAAGAACACAGATCATGCCTTTGCAAGATTCCTGAAGTAAATTGTCGTGTAGTTCCCCGTTGGGAAGAAAACTTCTATGAGATCTCCAAGAACCAACTGAGGCTGTGAGATAGCGCCATCGTACCAATCTTAAGGGCAAAAAAGAGTAAATGTCTATGACACCATTTCTTTGAGATGGAAAAATCCATTAGATCATTGCATAGGTAAAAGATATGATACTGAGTTTTAGCAATAGGATTGCTTCCATTACCAAGTGTCCCAGAAGCTCCTATCCTTTTGTCAAATCTCCATATGCTACGGTTTGATACAAAACTATAGCAAGAGTCATGGCTAACATTAATATTCTCCAAAAAAGTCGATAGTTTGTACTCTGCAGGCTCCAAAGCATATGTCTGATCTATGACCACATCCACTGTCTGGAATATTCATAAGCTTAGTTAACTGCTACTAAGTGCAGATTCATTGGAAAATGTGTCAAGTAATGGAGTGTATTCAGGATTTGTTTATTTGATAGAACCAGTCAAGTTTATTTTAAATACTAATTGTGTCAGGATTAATCCCTTTTCTGAGTTCATCAACTATTAACATTACAGAGTTTTAATATTAGATTCTGAATGATTGATACTCACACAAAGAATAGCATGGAAGTTGTCAATATCCTCTGGGATCTGAACTATTAAATCTCTTATTTGTAATAGTTGCATCAACAATTTCTGCTCCTGCATCTGTGACATACTGTCCATGAAACCAAACATGAACATCAGTGGTCCACTTCTTTTTTTTTTTTTTTTTTTTGTTTATTTGAGTACTACTCTTTAAGGAGTCTTCAATAGAAAGTGAGACCTTACCTGTAAGGTGTAACTTTCTTTAACAAATGTCCACATTCCCTACAATAGTAGATGGAGAACGCTTAATGATTATTAAGCATGGGTTATTCTAAAAGTTACTTTGGATGAGAAAGTTACAATTTTACTGGTGTGCAGTTGCATACCTGTGTGAATTCAATCCATGCTACTATAGGCTTGAATCTTGTGCTAAGGTTTGCAGCTGCTTTGCTTAAGCACTGGTAGTTTGTCTTTATCTGCAATGACGTGCTGGAGAAATGAGACAAATAGTTCGCTAAGTGTGGTTTTATGGCACTGTCCAATGCCATAAAACCATACTTTATTACTTATTCATATATCAATTCAAATAAAGATTACATTTAGTGGTCTTAACTGCATCATAGACAGCATTAGCCCTGTCTTCAGAGTTTGTGAAAGTTCCCAAGTACTTGATCCACTCAGCCCTCTGGAGAGAACCATTGAATATATAGTATATAAGTTTTAGGTTGTACATAAACATAACTAGACAAGTTCCACAATGAACTGACAGGTTCCTTTTATTGCTTTACCTGCAATGGTGTATCCTCTTCTAAGGGTACATATGCTGCAAAGTTGCAGCCTCTATCTTCATCTGTATCACTTATGAAATGTGCAGTAAACTGCGAGAGTGTCTGTGCATCAGTCCTATTCACAAGCTGGGCATTTCCACTTGTATATGATTGGAGCACACACTGAGAAGCAACTTGGTTTGATGTTATTCCTTTCAACTTTTCTAGCACTCCAAGTAGCTGCATATATGTCAAATGTACTTATGAGCTCAATAATAAACGTCATAAGCTTAAAGGGTTCACGTCTGCTAGTCTGTCTTGGCTTTTCTATTTCTTGTGCTTCTCTTGTTTCATGGTGTATGCATACTAGTTATTAGTGACAGCTAACTACAATTTTCTTAGCCTTAAGTTCGGAGTAGATGTGGAATTGAATATTCAGATATTTGACTGAGTTTTTTTCCCCTTGCAGGAGGAGGAACCATTCCATTGCACGTTGGACTAGCTGCAGAGTTTCAGTTTGTATCCTGCATTGCTCACCTCAAAGAATGACACTGCAGACAAAGATGGAAACGATATTACTCCGATCAGTTACGGATATATGTACATACGAGAGAAAAAAAGGGGTCAAAAGTACTTGGGCACTTGGCAACAAAATGGAGTTGTCATAAATTATCTATTCAATTGAGGAAAGATTCTCTTGTACTGATAAGCATATTTTTAACTTGCGCTGACTGAACGAACTGATGATGACAAAGTGGATAGTTCAGATGCGAAAAGTTCAGAAATGTTATTGCTGAGTTTATTTGCATAACATACTGCAGCTTGGTAAGTGAAGTATGTACTAGCTGTATGTTCCCAATTTCGCAGCATGTGTGTTCAAGGTGGTGTTTGGACGAAGGAGCTGCACCATTTTCCATTGCTAAGGTAAAAAGTTCAGAGCAGTGGACGGTGAGGAAGTACCTGGAGAAGTCGTGGTGTCGACGGAGAAGTTGGCGAGGGGGATGACGAAGGACTTGATCCTCCCCGTGCAATACTTGGTCTTGGATGCCATCTTGGACGTGTTCTGCAGGTATGGTGAGCACTCGCTTCTCAGGAAATTGGCTGACGAAAAAGAATCCGGTGGCGGTGCAGTGCAATGCAGCTCTGTCTCCGAACGAGACGTAGCTTCACTTACCTGCATGAGAAGGTAGCTCTTGCCGTCGCCGGAGTTCTTGATGACCTTGAAGCTCTGGCCGTAGTATATCCGGAACATCGTGGCGTCCTCCACCCTGGACACCGGCCCGGTCGCCACAGGCGCTGGCGCGGCCTTGAGCTTTGTCGGCACGGCCGCGGCCGCTAAAGGGAGCGCCCACGGCGAGAGCGCCGCCCAGAGCAACACCGCCGCCTGCAGGCAGCAGCGGCTACGAGCAGCGGTCATCGCCGTCAATGCGCGGCTCACAAGCTCTTCCCAGCTGGCCCCTGATGGCAAGGGAAGGGAAGGGAAAGGGAGTGAGTGATACTACGAGTGCCCGTGAGCTTGCGCTCGACCGTGACAGAGACGTTGGGAAGGTCTTCTTGTCCCGGCGCGGAATTGGTAGGATTCCTGTGACTGAATGGACTAGATTCGTGAATTGGCGGGGCAAATGCATGTGCCGTGCTGGCGCATTGCGGTGCATGCCTTGCGCGGCTTTCTGCCTCTAGCTTTTGACCTTGCTCGATCCTTCCATTAATTCCTCAATGTACACCGCTCAAGGAAAAAAGAGAAAATCTAAATGCATGATGCTAAGTAAAGTGAGCAGTTTTCTTTTTTTTTTTTCCTTTTCTTTTTTCATACTTTGACGATTTGACAACAAAATTAAGAGATACTCGATTCAAAAAAGGGTAAAATAACAATAAAAGAAGACGTTCGAAGTCATGTTTGGATTCATAGACCAAGTGGTTATGATGCTCGACGCGCTATGAAATAGAAAAGCATTTACAAAAATGTTAGGGTCACACTTTGACATATGTCTCTATCTGGCTTTTCGGAACTCCCAGCTAGTAAATAGTGAAGTGGTAGCTGATTCAACCTAATAACACTCTAGTTTTTCTGCAATTAAAAAAATAATGTAGAAATTAAAAAATTAAGACATTCGAAATTTATTTCAAAACATTAAAAAAAATGTAAGGATAATAAATAAAGACGGCCCACAGGAAGGTCCATGCGGGTGTGGGTGCGTTTCTTATTTCATTTTTCTTTTTACGCCGTCGCTGCATAGGCATAACGTTTCATTCATTCCCCTTCCGTCCGACTCGTGCGTTCTGTTGCCTCTCGCCCCCTCGCTCTCCGACGACTGGCGGGCCGCCGCCGCCGCCGCCGCCCTAAGCCAGGTGCTGAGGTTCTAGTCGATCTCTTCGCCGGCGACAAGCGCCCACCAGGTACTTCCACCTCTTCTCTTCCCTTCCCTTCAAGCTGAGCACCAAAACCCTAACCTAAAGCTATTAGCTATTTGACAAGCCTCCAAACTTCGTTGTTTTTGCAAAACTTATTGGTTGTACATGTGTACACCCATGTCCCTTTACTGGATCCGCCCCTGGATGAATCTTGTTGCATTTGCAAATTCATTGTTTTTGCGTGCTTCGTCTGTTAGATCAGGTGCATGATTTAACAGCGGCAAACATGGAGTCGGCAAAAGATTCCCCCGTCATTTTTAGACATTAGTTAAAATCGGCTTCTTGCTTTTACCGTATGCATTTATTGACTTTTTATTACTCATCAGCTATCTGTTATGTGCATTCGTACCCATGGAATTTCTCCATTTTTTTATTTAAATAACTTGTCTCAGCATGATTAAATCATTTACCTTTCTGAACCTGATGCATTAATATTGAAGTGTAAGAAAATGTTCTTTGGCTATCGCTGAATATTAACATAGGCAAATAGAAAAACACATAGATTAGCATGAGTTGGGTATTTTGCGTATTTTGCAATGCTTTCTCAATTTGATCATGGATTGGGTTTAGTTGTAGAAACTTGCTTTTTTACAGTTATGCAGCTGTACTTTTTCTGCAGCTCGGCAGAACAAACATTTTCAATTTTTATGTGTTTGCGTATGAATTTTGTAGTTGTATATGTTCCGTTATATCACCAAATGAGATAACCTTACCTAACTTTTAGATTATATAAATATTTTTTTTCATAGTACTGTTTTGATTTCAGTTGTTGAACCCTGCATTTTGGAATGCTTACCAAAGGGAGGAAGGTAGCTGGAAGGGGTGAAGAAATGTCTGCACATTATGCGTTTGGACCACAGGACGATGATGCAATTATTAAACACAGGCTTCTGACTAGGACGACGACCACCAGGGGTGAACCGCCACTAAAGAAGCTTCAGAAGAAATTCATGTCCTTTGCCACCGAGATCGAGAAGGACACAGATAACGTAAGTGACTGCGAAAGACTGTACAAGTCCTTTCTACAGGAAATTAACACCTTTGAGTTGCCTCTTCTGAAAAGCAAGGCTGTGGTTGATGCAAACATTAGGGAGAAGGAAAGCTTTAATGAGCTGCAGGTTGAGATTGAGCGGCAGATCTTGCAAGCTAAGACTGATATTGAGGACCTTAAGAAGCAACTTGAGCAGAGCAAGATCGAGAGGCAGCACAAAGAAGAGTGTGAAGCCATCCGGAAGCTGATTTGTTTGCAGCCTCCACGGTCAGAAACTGAAAAACTCATTGCAGATCTTGAGAAGGAGATAGCTGATTTGGAGGCTGAGAATGTAGCATGCATAAGGACTTTGGAACTGAGGAAGAAGCAGTTTGCCCTTCTTCTACATGTGGTAAGTTTACGCTAATGTATTTTTATTTCAGGTTGCGTTTTCATGTATGTAATAGTGGCACGTAGGAATAGAATGCTCAATTAAAACTAATATGCTCCCTACTAAGTATATGGAAGTTTGATTTAGGACAAAAATGCAGTAACCTACATTTTGGAACCAAGAGAGTACTGAATGTGATGATTTATCAATTTCTGGTTCTGATATCTACAACACAGATAATTTTGTTAGGAAGCAACAATCAGATTAGGATTGCAATTGTATGACTGATCTCTGAAATTTACATGAACGGCCACCTAATCTTGTGAACATTTAATTTTCTACTCGTCTCATTGGACCGTTTGACTGGCACATATAAATAAGAAGTTTACATTTATTTTCTTTGAAACCCACAGTAGGAAATCCATAGTAGGAAGGTACAGTTATTTTTCTCTGAAACCATAATTCTCGTGCAGTTCACTTCCGTGGGAAGCCTCCTTATATAGCAAAATCTGATTCAACCTTGTGGGTCGATGTAGGAATGTCTGTTCATGTGTGTGTGCCTTGTGCAGGTTGAGGAATTGCAGATCTCGATTGAAGATGAGCAAAAGAGTATAGCAGATGAGCTGAGAGCTATCACCGGAGAGCAGAAGATGAGCATAGAAGAAGGGAGCGTCGGTGCTTCAGACTCCATGGTTGTTGACTGATCCAGATACATTCACATATGTTGCCGACCTGCTTGCAAAAATCCAACACATGGTTTTTGGACAATATGGAATCCTAATGAGTTGATAGATGTCTTTTGCCGTGTCTTTGTACCTCATAAGACACCTCATGTAAATCGAGCTGTATGCAGACTTGAACTGCCTCTCAGTGCAGTATGCATTGAAATTAAAGTACACATTGTTGTGCATTCTTACTGTCTCCAACTTCTTTTATGCACTGAATAATGCTGCACCGTCGTTCTGGTTTAAGCAGAATGACCAGTCTTGCCTGAACAGCTTCGCTTCGTTCTTTCATGAAAAAATATATAAGATTTAATCCATCTATATTATCTTTGCTATCTGTACCCATTCATAGGACAATGTCTCGAGGTGCACATGACAGGACACAGGGAGGTCGCCCTTAACCTGTAATCAGCAGCACTGTGCCAGACGATGGGTATATATATGATTTCCATGGGGATGCTTACAGAGAAACAATAAGGACCAACGAAACGATATAGCAGCTAAGATATATAGAACTCAGCAAGTATACAATCCACCTCGTTTGAATGGTAAATAGACTAACTGTACACTGAAGGTATTTAAGAAAACGGCAGCTTAAAGATTGTGCTCTAGAGTTCCTTGTCCTTGTGCTGATATGCTCGATGCTGCAAATGCTCCGCATTGATTGGCCGAAATTTGAGGATCTTTTGAACGCTGGCGAGATGGTTCACCTCCTTCGAGGGTGCTTCCTTGCTGCTGCTAGCTCGTTTGTCTGTGTTTTCTTCAGAAGGTGTCATCTCATCACTTGTAGGTTTTGGTTCAGCTTCTGATAACAAAAAGTGAGCAAACATTGAATGAATCTACTACAAAGAACTGCATCATATCAAAAAAAAAAAAAGTTTTAAGACTGCGAATGAGTTTCCCAATGAATGATCTTGTTGACATGACTACAGCACGACTGACAAAGCCAGTACATACTCGTGAAAACTATATTCACTAGTTCAATCATAACCTTGTGACGGGATTCGGGAATGGGAGTTTTATGTGCAAACGATGTCATCTCATATGAAATGAACATCTGAAATTTTCAGGAAATAGAAGCGGCATAATAACAAGGCATCAGATTTATTTCTGGAAATTTAACAAACCGCGAAGAAATATTTGTCAAACATAAGGGCGGGGATGGAGGGTTTCAGTGTTCCTTACCACTTTCAGAGAATAGATAGCAGGTGCCAATAGTTTCTTCATATTCTCCGACCTATTGTTAAACAACACATTAGCATTAGGATTAAGCAGGTTAGAGCTTGAAACTAAGTACAAATTGGGAATTCGAATTTCAAATCTTTTTTCCTTTTGTAAAGAAGAAAATCGTTAGAACAAAGAATAGGATACAAACGCTTAACAAAATGAATTGTCATCATCAGCAACAAAATAGCTAATCAGAGGTAAATGCATGCTTAGTACTGAAGGAATTATAAGTAATTTATGGGCTCTAAAAATACATCTTGTTTCCATATTGTCCTGTTCGAGCATTCAACGGCTCAAGCTACAGTCATGACGAATATGTACTTTGTTAGTCACCAAGAAGTGAACTCAAACTAGTGATTGATTTGGATATGGATTATGGAAGACTGCCATACAAGTAAACTGAAAGTATGTAAGACTTGATCTAAAGTTTGAAACTCAGTAAATTTGATTGTATGTTCATGAAAATGCAAAAACTTATAAGCACCCTATGCAGCTAATGCACAAAGTACCTGCAGCAGTACAGCACCTGCTACAGTCCACGAGCAAAAGGCACAGTACAGAGTACATGGCTTTTTTGCCTGGAAAAATACCAGAACACGACTTACCATCTTCAGACTGTCACCTACTATCAAGGTAGGCGTCAATGTATCCAAACCCTGAAAAACATGATCCTCACAACTTAGTAATCTAATGTAAAGGCAAATGAACAAAAAAAATAAATTCCAGAGAAAGTTGCGAGCGAAGTTATCAGTGACCAAAGGACATAACAAGTTAATCGCACATAGACATATAGATATAGTAGTAACATATAGACATATAGTAGTAGATCCAGAGAAGAACCAACTTACAGAGAGTACAAACGGAGCACCTGGTGATATGTCTGAATAAAGACAATTGTCCAACTCTAGCAATACATACTCCTCCTCCTCCTCTTCCCCTTCACTAATTCCCTTATCTTTCTCAAGTGCATCTGACATCTTCAACTCCACGGCAAACAAGACTCCTCAGTCCTATTCAACACACAGGAGACCAGGCCAGAAACCTATGTTATATACAACAATATGTCAGTAGCGTGCAAGTATTGTAGCCAATCTACCATTGATAGCAACTCAGTAATAATATTCAACAATGTTCTCAGATCAGTATCTAATTTCCCAAAATATCGATACAGTGGCAGATCCAGAAAGAGTGCACAATGTGTCTGCGTACTAATTTATGATAGATCAAAACTATGACTGATTTTCATTTGCAGTGAAACAGAATAAAACCAAAGCTAGATTGCAATGGAGCAACAAATGTATGTATCAAGATAGCCAACAAACCATACCATAAAACTCCACAATCTTGAAAATATATAAAAAAAATCAAAAGTGAACTAAAAACGTCCACAAACAATCATCAAAGAGTACATGGATCCTAAAGAATACTTCAAGATGCACATACACTCAACACGGATCCCTCGCAGTAATATTACATTTCACTATTTCAGTAAGAATATGACCCTAACTCATGTCACTTGACCCAAGAATGTTGTAGTGAAGCACACAAAAAAGGCTGACAAAGTCCAAATTCATGACCAGGTTTAGTTCAACCTGAACCTGTTCAGCAGTCAGCACAACATTAAATGTCAAGTGACATACCATTTAGCTTCTATGCCCTACAAAATTCCAAATTCCACTGTACTAGTCGATTTCAATGGTAACACGAAACGAATGGCTTACCAACGAAACCCTTTGAAACTAAGAGTAATTAACCATGTCTGTAGCAACTAGCATAGAATGCCAAAGTGAGAAGACTTCATCCTGAAAATCTACATCTGTGGGATTGATTGAACCCAGCGTCTAATTTGCAGCACAAGTCATCGTATTCATACCAAACAAGCCCTAAAAGCCCTCCTCCTTACTTTCCTTTCCGGTCGAGGAACTTGAGGAGGTCGAGCGGGACGCGGTCGTGGACGGAAACGACGACGGCCTTGACGGCGCCCTCGACGTGGCCACGCCCGGGCGGAGCGGCCCCGCGCTCTGCTTGGCGTAGGCAGCCGCCGCCACCAGCGCCTGCGCCGCCGAGGAACTGCGCGGTTTGCGACTGACGGTGAAACTAGCAAGTGTGAGCCCAAATCAAGCCAGCCCATTAGACTTTTCAGCATGTTTAGTTCCAGCCCAAGATGTCCAGCCGATTTGAGCCCAAACCATTCCCAGCCCAGCTTTACCACCAGCAAGGTCAACAGCAGTACATGGGCTCATGGGATGCAGCTTAACAAGTGTTTAATAGTCATGCAAAATTTTCCTCAAAAAAAGAAGAGAAAAAGTCATGCAAAATAAACTGTAAAGTATAACACGCGCGGCGTCGCGCTCTGGTTGGAGGGAGCGACCGCACAAAGCCGGCCCGGTCTTCGTGCCATGGGCCTTCCCGAGTCTGCTGCACGCGATGCATGGCCCTCCCATGCGCTTGAGTTTTCAGTTTTCTTTATTTTTTTGCTTCTTCTTTATTTTTATATATTTATTACTTTGGCTACCATTATTTTTTCTTTCTTTTCATTTCTATTTGTCATTTTCAGTTTCATTTTTCTGTAATTTTAGTTTCGTTTTTTCATTGTGTATCCATTATTTTTCACTATTGTTAATCTTGGTTGTCAATTTTAGTTTTAATGTCTAGTAATTTCTATTCAATTTTTTTGTTTATCATACTTTAGTTTTCAGTTTCTATTAGTTAATTTGTATTTAATTTTTTGGTTGTCATTTTCAGTTTCAGTCTCTAGTAGCTATTTTCAGTGACTTAATTTTCCGTTCAGGTTTGAATGCTTCTTAAATCCTGCATATCGACTGATCGTTAATGTAATCCTTTTAAATATTTCATTTTTTAATATTTATTTTAGTAGTTTAATGAGTTTTGAGTTTCATTTGTTGCCTTTTAGATCCAAATGTATTCCTAAATCCTACATGTTAGTTGTGCAATAAATTACCCTCTAAGTTAGCACTTTATATAGTGCTTCTTCTAATAATTTGCGACACAGGTACACCTTGTCTTATTTTGATTGCTACTCTTGTCTTTCTAATAAATGTTCCTATAATTGTCAGCTAGTCATGTTTTCCAGCTCATATAGTGAATTATATAAATGACTTGCCCCTCTATTGGCAGCTTATGCAATGCTTGTTCTAATAATTTGTCCCCTGGTGCATCTTGTCTTGTTTTGTGTCACTATCCATATTTTTTTAATAAGTGCCCCCAGTTGGCATCAAGTTATGTTTCTTGACTTTTTATAATGAGTTGTATAATTTCTTGCCCCCCCCCTATTGACAGTTTATGGAACATTTATTTTAATAATTTGTCTCTCTAGGTTGCAACTTGTCTTGTTTTGGTTCATTTCTCTCTTTAGGTGTTAATAACTTTATGTAAATACTATATAAAAAAATTATTATATTTCTGCGGTAACAATCTATGTGCATAAAATGTAAAAAAACTTTACTATATTTTCGAGTAGCAAGTTTTGTATTACATGGTAGCAACTTCTTTCATAATTTTCCCAGCATATTTTCACATATAATTGCTTCTAAAATAAAATTCTTTAAAACATAGATAATTGGGGTCTAGTTTTGTTCATCTCGTCACGTAAAACATATTGGTGCAAATAGAATTAAAAATGGATAAATCATTCAAAAGTTATAGCAATTTAAATAAAAAAATATTTTTATTGTGTCAGCATGCAAGCAACCGTCGGGGCGTGGATAATCAGCATGCAGGCAAGTGAAAAGCGAGTGTTGGGGCGGAGGCCCGAAGGGAGTGGTTTCGACAGCATGTGAGGACACGCCGCACGTTGTCGGGGGCAGATGGTTGGAGTCGCGCGTGGGCCTGAGGACGGTCGCGCGCTTGCCCAGTGGCGCGACAGGTCGCGCATTAACTCCGTCCAAAATAAACACCATCCTAGCTTGCAATAACCCACAAAGAGTCAGGTGAGTTGGGGTCGTTGTATTTCTCAAAGCCATATGGTAGTGTCCTAAACCGTTTGCAGTATGATGGGAAAGATACAGGAGGTTAACAAGCACCAGCCATGAAGAATTACACTAAATATAACATACATCTTGTATGGATAAATTAAACATGTGTAATTGCACTTATACAATTCATGAACAATGTTTGATTTACAACAGGGCTGGGTTAGACTTCAGACGTTAATACACGGACGAATAAAAAAATTAAATAAGATTATTACACTTCTCCAGTTATACACCAGTTAAATGACTGATGCACGAAAGACTATGCATCTCCATGCACCAGCAGGCACCCGATACGAGTTCCTAGTAGCATTATAAGAACCGTACTTTTTACATGAGTCATGATCAGAAAGACCTTTCAGTGATTGCGCACCCTGGAGTGCGGATGGACAATGCGGATGTCAGAAACGCCCATTTCCCACTAAAAAACATGCTGGAAATGCCTTTGCTCCTCCTGGAGAGTGGAAGAAGCCACTCATGGCTTCCATCACAACCGGGCCCCGCCGGCTTCATCACCTTCTTCGCCTTCTTGACCAACTCTTGCTCGGTAGTCATCGTCGTGGGGCCTGTGACCTCCGTTGGTGTTAAGAGGAGCGACGACACTATCTGCAGCAGCTCACTCACTGCCGCTGTTTCTTTGCTGCCTAAGGACCTTTGGTATGATGAAGGCAGCTTCTTCACCAGGAATTTGTCCCTGATGAGCGCCTTCAACTTGCTAAAAATGGAAATGCTGCTGCCACTAACTTTGGTTGTCACACTAATGGGGAAATGGAACTTCTCGATCGCCTTGCTGACGTCGCTTGCTACGGGATTCAGGTGGAAGCTGACCTTCTTCGATGGCTCAACGTGGTGGAAGAATGTCTTCGGCGCACCGACTGTTGAGACGAAGAGCCCATGCTTGACGTCAACCCTCTCGTATAGGTCGAAAGATGCATTAGGATTGACGTCGTCACTGAACCCAATAGCAAAGTCGTCAGGCTGAGATTGCGAGAAGATTGGTGCAGTGTCTAGGCCGCCGTCGTTAGTGGGATCGGTCAGGTGACCGGCTTCTCCTGCAATCTAGCTCTGAGTTAGTGTATGAATGAAGCATGAAAGTATGTGTTACAGACTTACAATGCCCTATATATCTAAGATTTTGAGCTGCTTCAAGCAGAAAGCATGCATGTTGCACCCAAAAATTTACATACCTGAATTGTCAGCAGTGTCTGATATGGGGTATTGTGTGATGCAGTCTGTTGGATTGCTTTCATCTCCTACAACAATCTGTATCATCAGAAAAATCAGTATCATATTAATAACACGAGAAGGCGAGGGGTAATTTGTACAAGCATCACATCCACAGTCGATTAACTAATTACCTCTCCTAGGTCATTGTTGTGAAGCCTCACTCCTCTAAGGTTCTCCACTTGCCTCTTCTCTTCCTTGAACTCCTCCATGTCAGCAATCTCAACCAACCTAACTGGTTCATCAACATGGACCGGCTTCGATGTGAATCCTGCAGATGTGCCAATGCAGTCCATATGATAGAAATTGTCCGCCTCCTCTTTAGCCTTCACCCCAAGCTCAACGAGGGAAGATAGTTCGTTGATGTAGTGGGTGCTGGTGCTGCTTGTGCCAGCGCCTGGCCACATTTCTGCAGCGTAGCTGCTGCTGGTGCCGTTGATTAGCTCCTGGGAGGCCGACGCCACAGAGAGGAACTCTTGAAGGATGTCAACCTCGTTGGGGTTGCTGCGGAGCACGTTCGTCTTTGTGTCGAGGCTGACGTCCTGTGGGAAGTCCTCCACTTCCAGGGGAGGTAATGAGAGCCTGTGCTGAAGCCTTGCACACTCCAGTGCAACATCCACCTAAGCCGTAGAAATTTATGATATGCACATGTAAGCACTTCAGTGTCCTTTGCCCCAATTACTATGCTGAAAATACTAGTATTATTTGCCCCAATTACTGTGCTGAAAAATACTAGCATTCTTTGTATACCTTGGATGGGAGGCACGAGAAGCTGGAAGAAGCTGGATTCATGAAGAAAGGATTGGTGGCGTTAAAGGCATCTTCGCTCAGGAACTGCATCCATTTGCCATCCTCATGATGAGGTGCAATCATCTGCATCCCGAAGCCACCATGCATGGAGTCCATTGGTGCCTCTGTCGGGAACGAGAAACTGCTGCTCTCGAAGTCATCACCTCTAACATCACTGGACAAGTCCAGCGTTGGGGAGCGGTCAACACTGCTTGCCATCCACTGAGGCTGCTCAATGGGGTGGTGCACTGCGCCATAATGCTCTATGATTTTTGGCCCAGGTGCTGTCTTCTTAAATACTCGGCATAATGCATACGCGTCCTGTGAATGGAAATGCAAGCAGTCCATATATGTCAGAGAAACCTATAAGCCATATAATACTAGCTGCATGGTTTAGGGTTTCAGGAAAATAAAGGGGTTAACAACAAGTGTGTAACATTACATATGAGTAGTTCATGGTTCCCAAACTACAGTACATAAATAGATTTACTCATCGGTAGCAAAGTCGCACCTGTAAGCCCGTGTCAGTCTCGCATTCCCTCTCGTCGAGGCGGTACTCATGCATGACCCAATCAGTGCGAGAACCATGTGGAGCTCGGCCCCGGTAGTACACCAAGGTCTTCTTCATACCAACTGCATGCCTATGTGAGTTCACCTTTCTGTCCTTCCCAGTTGCCTTCCAGTAACCAGATTTTGTTGCACGGTTTGTCCTTGATCCATTTGGGTACTTGCGGTCTCGAGGGCTGAAGAAGTACCATTCAAGGTCTTTGCTTGGAAGAAAGGATTTTTCTGAACATTTCATTAAGAGAGATGTTAGACAATATACAAGAATATACTGCATATATACTAAAATTTATCTGCATAGGTATGTGATAATCATTATTAGAATTCAAAGATTAACCAAGATATAGACTACGATAGTTGAAAAAAGAATTAGACCAAGATCACTTTATATCTTGGAGGCTGGGCACTTTAGTTCATCTTCTTGACTTATGTTCATCCCAAGTCCCTTTCTAAATTGTTGCTTTATTTTGCCACTCAAAGAAGATAAAAGAATCATCTTTATTTTATCTTTTCATTAAATGTTTTTTCAGTATTCATTTCATAGAATGGTATAGGTAATTTTTAGTAGGGAATAAAAAATGGCAATCTTGAAAGCCAACAAATGGATAAAGAGAATATATCTTTTCTTGAAATCTATGTGAGACTGTGACATGGCCCAAAATATATAAGCTTTAGCTTTGTTGTTACTGGGATAAAGGATTTCCTTTCCTTTTCAAGCAGCCCAATGCATGAGCATAGATAGTATATCTACACGATGAGCTTTACACTTGGCAGAATTTTCCCATGCCTTACGGTTCTTTTCAGCCAAAGAGAGCAAGATCTATCTATATTCCTACTTTCGGTGCGCATGAAACGTTTCAAATAAAACAAATTTCGTAATATGGTTAATCTCAGTTTTATTTCAATGTTAGTATGGAACATATGACTTCTATAAGCATGCTTCTTTCTATAATTACAAGGACAGAAACAGTGCCTTATATGCTTCGATCAAATAGAAATTGGAATTCAATTACAGAATAAAATAAATACATATAAAGAAAGTGCTAAATACAAAGCGATCTTATATAATAAACTGCAATTTGCAAGGGCTAGTGATGCCTGTCAAGTATAGTATATATAGGTCGGTGAAGTGCCCATCAAGAAGGGAACATGAGCTTATTCTTTCCTCAAGAGCAAGGATTGCTGTTTTGGTTAAGCAATAGTACAAGGATTGAATAAGATTGCTTAGAGTGTGCACAAAACATGGTATCCAATACAAATATTTGAAGGTATATATGTGTGTGTGCTGTCTGTAGGGAAATAGAAGGTGTAAGATGTTTAAATACTATGCATGCAAAATTGCAAATGCATATTGATTCACAATAGAATCAAACTAGGAGGAAGGTGTTCCATATATAATTACTTCTTGGAAATGCTTACGTACTCTGGCCGATAATATATATCAAGCAAACAAATGATGATTTACTACTACATACAACTTCGTTCATCAAGAGTCAATATCAACAGCGAGATCACAAGAATGATTATGCACATACCTGGTAAATCCCAGGGCTCACACTTGTAGAGATCAACCTCAGGAATGATTTCAAGCTCTATCTGTTTCCCGTTGATCTTCCTCTTAAGGTAGTAGATGATGAGTTCCTCGTCAGTGGGGTGGAACCTGAAACCAGGAGGCAAACTGACTGGCGCCATATTGCTCCCTCTGCCCTTCCTCTCAAAATTCTCACAGCAAAAGTGTGCTTGGAGCTTTGCAGTCGCCTGGAAGCAATGCTATCCGAAGCAAAAATTGTGGACAGCCAACCAAGCCTGCTCAACTAGCTCTATATGAATGAATGATCAGCTACATATAATGTACACAACCTGAAACAAGAAACAACAGAAAGGCGTAAGTTGCAGAAAATTAACCACGATCTTCAATCACGTATGCAACTAGAGGTGCATGCATGCAGTAGAGAGAGGATAGGAGGAAGAGGAGGACGAGACCTCAGACCTTGGCTAATGGCAGACGCATGAGGAAGGAGAGAGGGAGGGAAAGGGGGAGGGGAGGGTCTGTGGCTTTATAGCAAAGTTTGGGAGATTATTTTATGCTGGGATTCTTGTCATCTTTCACATGAAGCTATATTACCCCTCTCTCTATGTCCCCTCTCTCAAACTTTGGCTTTTGCTTTTGTTGTGTCTTGTGTCAGTAGCTTTATATCGGTGAATAGAAATATCCCAATCTTCTCTTCTTGTCTTTGGCAGCCAAAGCAAGCTGGTGTAGCCACAGGACTCTGTAGGATGGCTATTGGCTGCTTTGTGGGCCACCAGAGCAATGCCTAGTCAGCTCCCGTTGGAAAGGGTGAGGGCCCCAAGGTTGGTACTCGATTCGCGCACCTTTTTTCCCGCGACTTCCCTTTGACGGTTTACGTCACGTTCATACACGAGCCCCCATGTAGATTTGCCGGGGGGACCTGCATGCATGCCTCGATGCTTGTGCCTGCATCTGCATGATTAGCAGCTAATACATGTACTACAAGTACCGTCATTAACTGTCTCAACTGAGGAGCAACTGACTCTTTTTTCTGAAGCGGGGTGGCAACCAAGTCTGGGCTAAAGTTTACTTGTTCTTCTCTGTCCCCCATGTTCATGCAAGAGGGTGCATGTGTGCTGAATTGCCATACTGTTACTGATCGCTGCAATGGCTGCATGCATGCATGCCGGTAATAGCTCAGCTCACCTGCCAAAATAATGTCAAGAGACAAGTCAGTTGAGCCTGGTTCCAGACGAACTTAACACTAATACCAGCAGAATGAGTGATATATTTCGTATTTTTGTCAAAGAGTTATACATTCTGATAGATCCAATGTATCTGCGTGTAAGAATGATACGTGTAACTCAAGCTACGACAGCATAAAAAGTTCTGACTGGAAATAGCTAGCTGGTTCACCAGTGAAATCTACTTTTCAGAAATCCGGTCCTCTGAAGTAATAGCTGGTTCACCAGTGAAAACTACTTTACAGAAAACTAGTTCAAGGAGCTGGGCCACCACTGAAATTTCAGTCGTTGCCAACAGCACATGGACATGCCAAACTCTGAATGCTCCACTGTAGCAAAAGTGAAGTTAATTTCCATGAGATGCAAGTTTTGGACAGACACAAATATATAGCCGCTTTTCTCAGTTTGCAACAGCGCAATTCACACGAATACAGGCATGATAGTTTGACATGCATGCATGCTCAGGTTCAGATAATTGCGGATTCAAAGTACCGGAACTACCGCCGCCAGAAACCCAGGCTCACAGTCGTCCACACTGGAAGGACGTACGCAAAAGGCTTCTGTTGGAGCTAGCGAGCAACCAGTTACTACTCCTGAAGGACCCCACTAATAATACCAAAAGGACTTCATTTCACATTACATCTTGACAGTAAAATAGCATATCAAAGAAATGAAACCACCGCCCCCTGCTGAAGTCAGCGACGCTGACAAGGAGCTTTTTCTAGAGGAACTCGCAGCAGTCCGAGACGCTTGCACAGGCCCGTGGGCGGTCATCGGCGACTTCAATCTCATCTTGAACGACGCTGACAAGAATAACGACCGAATTGACCGGCGAGCAATGCGGCGCTTCCGTAGAGCAGTCACCGAGCTAGAGCTCCTCGATCTCCACCTACACGGACGGCTATATACTTGGAGCAACGAACGCAGATCGCCCACCCTGGTGAGGCTTGATCGTGCTTTGGTCTCGCTCTAGTGGGAGGACATGTTTAGAGATTGCCACCTACGGGCCCTCGGCACCGACGCTTCCGACCACTGCCCCCTGCTCCTCCACACCAACATGTCCATCCACCATAAACCCCGGTTCCACTTCGAGGCCTTCTGGCCACGTACTGACGGGTTCCAGGAGGCCCTGCTGAGGGGTTGGAAGTGCGCCGACACCATTACCAACCCCCTCGTCAGGTTGGACGCCCTACTGCGGAATTTAAAGAAGAAGCTCCAGGCATGGGCGGCTACGATGATTGCGAGCAGTTACTCATGGCGCGCGAGCTTATTCTGAGGTTGGACCAGGCGAGCGATCGTCGAGAGCTTTCCGACGAGGAGGTTGACTTGAGAAAGTCCCTCAAGTTGAAGTGCCTCGGACTGTCATCCCTGCAGCGCACGATAGCAAGGCAACGCGCGCGGATCAGGCACCTGGCCGAAGGGGACGCCAACACAAAGTACTTCCACCTCTTGGCACGAGGGCGCAGGCGGCGGAATTCCATCAGAAAGATCAAAGATGAGGGCGGCAACGCACACTCCTCCACACACGAGGAGATGGAACGCGTCATCACCCAACACTCTGCGGGGTGTTTGGGCAACCAGGGCCGGGCTCGCATTCACTCGACCTCGAGAGCCTGGGAATTCTCCCACATGACCTAGCCGGCCTCGATGACCATTTCACCGAAGAGGAGATCCACGCAGCCATGCAGGACACGCCGTCCGACAGGGCCCCCGGCCCAGACGGGTTCACCGGCGGCTTCTACAAAGCAGCATGGCCCGTGATCAAGGAGGACGTCGTTGCAGCAATCAACACCCTCTTTTTCGGCGATAGTGGGGAATTTCACAGGCTTAACAACGCATACGTAGTCCTGTTGCCCAAACGACCAGATGCTTGCTCCCCGGGGGACTTCAGGCCGATTGCCATGGTACATAGTTTCGGCAAGCTGGCATCCAAGCTCCTGGCCAACAGACTCGCTCCGAAGCTAAACGAGCTGATCTCCGCGAACCAGAACGCGTTCATCCTGGGGCGGTCAATCCACGATAATTTCAAGTTCGTCCAATCAGCCGCGGTCCACTTCAGGAAGAGAAAAATCCCCAAAGTACTGCTGAAGCTCGACATCTCCAAAGCTTTTGACACCGTTGCATGGACCTTTCTAGACAGAACCATGGGGGCACTCGGGTTCAGTTCCACTTGGCGGAGGTGGGTGGCGACCCTCCTGTCTGCGGCAGCTTCCAGGATCCTCCTCAATGGCCGCCCAGGGGCACCCATCAGACACCTGCGAGGGGTGCGACAGGGGGACTCGCTATCTCCCATGCTCTTTATCCTCGTAATGGAGGTGCTCGGCAAGTTATTCAAAGCAGCACAGCACGAGAACGTGCTCCGCCCCATGGGCACGGATGCGGTACAACACTTATGCAGTCTCTACGCCGACGACGCCATCCTATTCATTGACCCACACGTCGCCGACGCGGAGGCGGTCTTGGGGATCCTCGACATGTTCGGCACCGCATCGGGCCTCCGAACCAACCTCACCAAATGCTCCATCAGTCTCATCTGCGGAGACCCCGCGATCCTACCACAACTGCAAGCAATCCTGGGGTGCGCAATAGCTGACATGCCCATTCCTTATCTAGGGCTCCCCCTTAGCACGACGCACATCCGCGCAACGGTGGATAAGGTAGCAAAGACGCTTTACTGCGTGCCATGGTCGGTGATGGCACGCGGCGGGCGGCTAATCTGGATACGGTCGGTGCTCGCGGCAATCCCTATTTATTCCATGATAGCGGATGGCACGCCGGCTTTGGGCCCGACGGGAGATTGATGCCATATCTTTGCCGCTTCTTGTGGACCGGAAAGGAAGGGGATGTCGGGGAAGTGCATGGTGGCTCGGCCAAGCGTGGTGCGAGACCAAAGGAACTGGGGGGCCGAGTGTCCCGGACATGCGACTCTCCGAGATCGCGTTACAAACACGGTGGTTATGGTTGCGCGAGGAGACGGGCGATTCAAGGGCACAGGCGTCCCTCCCGATCGCGGTTGACGAGGGACGTTCAAGCTTTCTTCATGGCCTTTACTTACACGATAATCGGAAACGGCCGGAAGACCTTGTTCGGGCGACGGCACGATGGCTCGGCGGGAACTCCATCCGGTGCTAGCGCCAACGTTATTCTCCTACATCAGCAATAGGGACGTCGGTCGACGACGGTGCGCGACGCCGTAAACAACCACGCATGGGCATCTCAAATCCGGGGGGGCCTACCTGTTCACGGGATCGCCGAGTACTTAAGAATCTGGGACCTCGTGCACGACACCATCTTCAGCGAGACGGAGGACAAAGTTGTAACACCCCGGTGTTACGTTAACCAAAAACCTGCCATGTCATCATCATCATTGCATAAGCATTCATCATTAGAAAACCTTAATTCAAATAATTAAAATGAGTTTACCATTCTAGGGTTGTGTTTGCGCCCTTTTATATCACATGTGTATGCGTTTATAATTTAAACTTCACTCACATGTTTACTTTTATTAATAAAAACAATCAACTAAAATGAGTCTTGATGTTTGCAAGTGCTTGGCTAACTCTAACTCACACCCCAAAGATGTTTTACAAGTCAAGTGAGGTGCAAGAAAGAACCAAATTTGAAATTGGAGTTCAAAATCCTAAACCCTAGCTTGATGGCTAAGTATAGGAATTTGAATTTCACTTTCAATTTTGGTGAGCTAACCATAATCAATTTTCTAAATAAAAGTTGCTAACCATTAGCACCATTTCGAAGTATGAAGTTTGTACTTTAAAAGAGTGCTATTGGTTGAGTTTGAAAAGTGTCACAACATCACTAATTATTTGCCCAAAGATTCAATTTGAAAAACTTTGCAAAAAGGGAGATTTTCCATGTGTTTTTGCCCCTTTACAATTTCATCTCAAAATATTCAAAATTTGGGAAAACTTCCAAAATACAGTTTGTGTATCCCTTTGAGCTCTACAACTTTGGTATATAAAGTTTTTCAAGTTTTTGAATAAAATTTGAATTAATTTCAAAAGTTATTTGAATTGGGAAATGTTCCTTTTTGAGTTTTAAACTACAATTCAAAAATTATTGGGTTTCATGAAAAACTTCCTAAATGAAAGTTGTAGATCCTGAGAAATAGAACAACTTTTATTTTTGGAGATTTTTATCTTTTATTCAAAATTTGAAAGTAATTTTGAGATCCCCAAAGTTAGAGTTTTGTCCCTTTTCAAATTTGGAATTCAAATTCAAAAACTAATTTGATTCTGCCCAAACTCCTTAAATCAAAGTTGTAGAGCTGGAAAAGTTACACAATTGATATTTTGGAAGATTTTTGTGAACAGTTCAAATTTTCGGATTAATTTTGAAATTGAAAAAATAGGTGTCCCCGCTACGTAGAGGTACGGGGGGCGCCCATGCCGGACGGTCGGCCGGGCCGCCGTGGCGGTTCTCGCGTCTTCCCCCGTTTTCCCGCGACGTCGACCAGCTCACGGCCGTCGCGAAGCTGCCTGCTACCTCCACGACCCACACTTTCCCTATAAAAGCCATCGTCGACGGCGTATTCCATTTTTTCTTTTCCCCACTGCTCACCGCCGACCACCGCCATCCCTCTGTCCAATTCCCGTAATACACTCGCCCACCGGTTTCAATAGCCTGCACGCAGCTCCGCAGCTTCTTTGCGCACGTCCTGAGCCATCGGTTGCTTTGCAAGACCATCGAAGTCGCCTCCAGCCGTCGTCTTCTCCTTTCGGTCAAGCGCTGCCCGTGGTGAGCCACCGCCCGGCGCCCCTCCTCCGGTCCCGCTCTAGGTTGTTTTCGCGTCGCGTCGGGTTCGCCATGGTGTGCTGAGCACGCTGGTATGTTAGTTTCGGCGGAAGGGCTCAGGGAAGCTTGGTCGTCGGGGGCCGCGCGCCGGAGAGCCGTCGGCGTCCTCGGCGTAGGTGCTCCGGCGATCAAACGGGGCCAAGTAGTAGGTCGTTGGGTGCGGTGTTACATGAGGAAGTCGTCGGTGCGGCTGGTTTTGCCGGAGAAGCAGCACCGGCGAAGAACGGTGTCCGGCCGTGCCGCCGGCACTGTTCGCCGGGGAAAGAAGAAGGGGGCGGGAGGAAGAAGAAGAGGGCTGACAGGCGGGGCCTGCCTGTCAGCCAGAGAGGGAGAGGCGCGGGCGCGCCCGCGGGGGGCCGTGGCGCGCTGCGTAAAGGCCGGGCCGTGCGGGCCGATGGGCCGCATGCAAGTGAGCCCAAGCGAAGGAATGGAATCCTTTTTCTTTTTCCAATTTAAATTCCCAAGCACCGATTTCACCTTTTTTGATGTAATTTATTTTGGGCAAATAAAATTGTGAGAAAAATATGTGTGTGCTCCTTGTAATATACTCTGTCTATGAAAAATGCTAACTTGTGATTTTCAGTAAGTTTTAGTTATAATTAAAATTGCTCCTTTAATTGATAAATACAACTTCCATGATTTTTAATAATTAAAATATAACTCCAAAATTCATGAAATTTGTTTTGTGTGCTAATTAGAGTATGATGATCTTAATTATGAAGTTTGGTTAAGTTTTGATTAAGTTCTGTATTAAGCTTAATCAATTCCTTAATTAATCATGTTTAATTAGTAATTCTTTAATTAATTAGGGTTAAGTTAATTCCCAATTAGCAAGTTAATTAGTGGCTTTCAACGACTGTAAAAATGGTCAATAAATTAGTAATCACCTCTAATCACTATTAGGGTTGCTTGATTTTGGGATTGAGTGATGACCCTAGGTCATTAACCCTAATGACCTTCGGCATTTCATGTTGATTGCGTATCGCTAGTCCGTCGTCGTCGACGCTAGTTATACCTTCTTAGTGCAAGGTTGTCATGAAGGAAAGTTGTACTCAAGATCGACTAATAATCGTTGCATCATTATCGCATGCTCTTTCGTTTATTGCATTGTAATCATGCATTCTTGTCGTGTAGCCGTCGAGTCTGAGGAGGGAGTCGAGCCGTCTCAGGTTTCCGAAGAGGTTGGATCTGATCTCGGTGATTGGGTAGCTGAGCCTCACTTCATCGAGCCCCAAGGCAAGCCCCGGATGCATTTAAACATTTCCTTGTACTTCGAAAAGCTTTCTGTTTTATGTTCCAGATATGATGCATTAGGTATTAGGAGTTGTGTGATATCCTACTTTGATGCATTAACCGTACCTTGATATATTACCCTGTATACCTGTTTTGATTTCGAAATGCTTAGTTGCGCTTAGCCTTGCTACTAGTGTAGGTTTTGATAAATTGTTTTCGAAAGGTGATAACAATACTCCCTGAAGGGAACTTACGAAAACCTGATGTTACTTGTTGTTTATCCTTGTTCCGACGGGGTCAATGGTATACAACAAGAACATGATGATGAGTAACTCGAGACGTCGGTGGAGTGACTTGCATCAGGAGGGGCTATTGCCCTGATGTAGTGTCGTCCACTTGTGTCGGTTAAGGACCGTCCGTTGTTTGGCGCTGGGATCATGAGGTTATTGGATAGTACTAGTCGCATGCTAATGGCGGCAAGCTCCACTTGGACTATTCGTTACTAGAACGGATAGTAGCGTGTACCCATCCTACGATGCGCACCGCCGAAGTGACCGAGCGGCCGTAGTGAGGTGGTGTACTGTACACCCGTTCTAGTATGGAGAAATCTAAGCGTTGAGTTGATGTATGTACGATGTTGAGTCCTGCATACATCGTGTGGCTAGGAAGCCCCAGCTGGGTATATAAAGCGATTCGAATCGTCGTGTGCTCCACGATATGGGAGCCGTGATCCGAGTCCCGGCATCGTAGTAATAATGAAAGTTTGAGTATGAGAGTTTTGAATCCGGCATATGTTTGATAAGTGATTGTTAAAGTAAGGATTGGCTTAGTCTCTTTTCGCAAAAGGGTGTCTTTTGATCTTGCTAAAGCCTCACCTTGATTCCTATTAGCCAGCATTCCTGAGTCTTCTCCTCACTTTTTGGTCGGGTAAGTCTTGCGGAGTACTTTTTGTACTCAGGGTTTGTTCAACCCCTGTTGCAGGTGAACCGCATGGGCAAGCGTGCTACGGCCCTTGCTGCATGACGGTTGTTGAAGAAGTGTCTGAGGAAGAGTGAATTGAGTGGCCTTTGGGGCGGGGCAACTTTTGTTGCGTGGCTTGTAATCAAGTTAAGTAATGATACTTCCGCCGGGTTGTAATAATACTGTTTGTATAAGTTTTACAAAATGTTTGTAAATTAAGTTATTGTAAGTCTTCCGCTACTCGGTATTTTGTATAAAAATTTGTTGTAATCTTGTGATGTATCCGTAAGTATCGATCCTGGAGTGATTGTGGTTTATCGGGGATCCACCCGACGGAACATTCTAGGTTATATGGTGTATAAGCATGGTTGGTGAGGTCTTAGGGACAAGGTCGGTGCTTGTGGGCCATATAATTTAGAAAGGTTTACGCCACGTAGGGTATCGAGCGGTACTTACTAAGATATTCACAGTGTTACCTTTTAAAAATTTCAAAATGCTTTGGATCCAAAAGTTAAATGGGTTTTAGTCCAATTGCTTCTGCTCCGTCTTAATTCCTTCTTATAGTCTTGATAGGTGCTATTTAAAAGAGGGTCTTAATGCGGAGTATCATGTGTTTTTCTTTTGCCCTATATTACTAAAAAGTATGCTTATGCTAGTTTAAAAGGTTTTCGCTCGATCCGTAGGTTCGATCATGCATCATATTTAATTCATATGTTTAAAATTTTATTCTCGAAGCAAAGTGGTTGGGCTAAGTAAAATCAAACCTGTTCTTGCTAACTTTAAGGCTCTCGATCTTATAGACTCTATCTTTACTCACTACAGGATGGCACGCACTAAGCGCAAATTTGCCGTAAGATGACCGGACCAAAGGGAGTACCGCGTCACCGGATGGCGCCGCGTAGCCACGATGCCGAGCAGGACCTAGCGAGCCGCGGCTTGGGAAGAAGATAACCAAAAGGCGTAAGATAGGCGAGTTGGTCTGGCCGAGCTAGCTATCTTGTTACCAAAGATCATTGCAAGTCAACAATTGAAAACATCAAGCTGAAGTTTGAGATAGAGAATCTGCGGCAGCGCAAGAACGTAGGATATCGAGTCCATCCACGAGTATCGGCGGAAAATTGCTCAACTTGAGAGGGGAACTAGAAGCCACCGGGGAACCAAAGAAATGATGGGTACGATGCTATTGAGGAGTTGCAGGCTCGGTGGAGGATCTTGAAGCATATCAAATGCTTTTACACGAGGAGATCCATCATCGGCATAATCTCCACGATCCGGTGTACCGCCCAAAGAAGAGGTAGCCGCAGATGACTTGGGATCGGTGGAGTCACCAGAGGTGTACCCGACCCCAACCGAGGAGTCCGACGCAGATGAGTCCGGCCGCGGACAATGAGTCCGACGCAGATGAGGAGTCCGACCTCCGAAGTTCTTCAAGAGAGAGAGATGTGTAAAATAGTTAACCTTATATGTTCGTTAGTCAACTGGGGTGTGTCCCGCCTATGAGCGGACTTGTAATATGAATAACCGAACACATGTATGACCGGTGTGTTCTCGTTGTTTTAAAGTTTAATAAATCCCGCTTGTGAATAAATCCGATCCGGTTTATAACGGATATGTCCGGTTCTTCACAAAGAGAGGGGTGAGGTCCCTCGGGCACCACAAGCACCACCGTCTTTTGGTCGAAGCCGCGGGCGCCTTTAGTCCACGCCACCATCGAGAATGCCCGTATGTTACGGGAGATAAGTCGGCCAGAATCAGAATGCACCACGTGAAAATCGGGGTCGCCGTAATCACGACGAAATCACATATGCGGACTTCACCGATACTGCCCCGCCCGGGTGTTCACTGGCGGAGGAGCCCCTAGAAGCTAATGATTGGCTTCGCATTATAGATCTGAAGTTTGATCTCTTTGGAAGGTTGTCCGGACTTGATGAAACCCAAGTTTGCCGCCCAAAGCCGGAGAGGGCCCCAGATCCGCATGGTGGGCGAATTTCCTTGCACGGCGGCGACCGACCGACCCCAATCACGGACCGTATTCAAAGATGCATTCCGTCGGCATTTTATACCCGACGGAGTAATGCAAGCTAAGTTAGAAGAGTTTTTAGCCCCGAAACAAGGTGGACAATCGGTGGTGCAAGACGTGAACTCCTTTAGCCACCTCTCACAAGTATGCACCGAGAACATGTGGATACTTGATATAAAGAAGAAGAAGTGCTTCCTCGGGGGTTTAAAGGGAGATATCAAAACCCACCTTACCTCAAACCCCAATGCCACTTTCTACGAGGCGTGGATATAGCCATTGCCTATGAGAAATCCCCGCCGGAGCAAAAGAGTGAGGAGCGACGTGCTTTTCTCTCGACAATCGGCGGAATCGTAAACGCCGAGAAAGTTATCTACCATCCCACCCAAAGACTATCGCCCACCATTTCGCTATCCCCAACAACCGCAAAATCCTCAACCCTATCGCTACCCACCACAAGCGGCAACAAGCTCCGAGGCAACAGGTGTACCCTCGCCCTGGCTGCCGCAACCTATCCACGCAGCCCGAACACCCGGGGTGTTCGAAACCCAACTCCACCCGACTCCGCAAAATACTTCTACCGGTTTCGGCCCGTGTTTCAATTGTGATCAAGTCGGGCATCCAGATCGAAACTGTCCCTACCCCAAAAGGAATGCTTCCCAATTTCAGCAAGGGTGCGGCGGTCCAACAACCCCGAGTCAAGGGGGGTGTTCCACGGCGTGTCCCGAAGGTTAATGCGGGGGAAGAAGGCTGGGCGCGTCTATCAAGTCCGGTCGAGGAACGTTCTTGAAGGAGAACCCGTGTTGATGGGTATGTTCCCTGTTGCGGGTCACCCGCACTTACATTATTTGATTCTGGTGCATCTCATACATTTATCAACCGCACCTTTGTTACCAAGCATGAAATTCCCATAAGAGAAATTAAAGATGAGTTTATGGTGCAATCATAGGGAGGGCGTATGTGTACACGGGAAGTAGTCTCTCGATGATTCCTATATCTCTTGGTGGGTATTTATATCCCACGGATCCGATAGTATTGAAGGATCAAAATATAGATGTGATCCTCGGAATGAAGGTAGTTACAAGATGGCGCCGTGATAGATACCCCGAATAGAAATGTTAAGTTGTTGCTACCCGATAACTTGATCCCCCCTCCTTATCCAATTTCCGATTCCCAAGAAAGCGGTTACGACCGCTAATGCAACCTCAGTGCCAGCACTTCAAGATATATACCGGTAGTCCGTGAGTTTCCGGATGTGTTCCCCGATGATTTGCCCGGGTTACCACCGGAAAGAGATGTCGAATTTGTGATCGAGTTGAAGCGGGATGCCGCACCAAGTATCCCGAAGAGCTTATAGGATGCCCCCAAAAGAGTTAGCTGAATTGAAAACCCAATTGAAAGAACTGTTGGATAAAGGTTTTATCCGACCTAGTTCATCACCGTGGGGTTGTCCCGCAATCTTTGTGAAAAAGAAAGATCAAACTCGAGAATGTGTGGACTATCGTCCATTAAACGAGGTGACCATCAAAAATAAATATCCTCTTCCTCGTATCGATCTTCTCTTTGATCAACTTGCGGGAGCCAAGGTGTTCTCAAGATTGATCTTAGATCCGGCTACCACCAAATACGTATACGGTGGGAAGATGTTCGAAAATCGCCTTTACCACCGGATACGGCCTATACGAATATCTAGTCATGTCATTTGGACTTACTAATGCTCCAGCCCATTTCATGTATCTGATGAACTCGGTGTTTATGCCCGAGCTCGATCGTTTTGTCGTAGTGTTCATCGACGACATTCTTATATATTCAAAAAAATAAAGAAGAGCATGCGGAGCATCTCCGTATTGTTCTCTCGTCTCCGAGAGCACCGACTTTATGCTAAATTTAGTAAGTGTGAGTTTTGGCTTAGTGAAGTCAAATTCCTTGGTCATGTCTTATCGGTGAGGGTGTTGCAGTTGATCCCAGCAAAATCCAAGATATTCTTAATTGGAAACCACCCACCACCGTTCATCAGGTTCGTAGCTTCCTTGGAATGGCGGGATATTACCGTCGTTTCGTTCCTGATTTCTCCAAATTAGCCAAACCAATCACAGAACTCCTTAAGAATCAAACCAAATTCCGATGGTCATCTGAGTGTGAGCAAGCATTTCATAAGTTGAAAGATCTTCTTACTACTGCTCCAATACTAGCTCGGCCCGGATATTGAAAAGCCATTCGATGTGTATTGTGATGCATCGGCATCGGCATCGGATGTGTATTGATGCAAGAAGGCCGGGTTATTGCTTATGCTTCAAGGCAGTTGAAGCGACATGAAGAACATTATCCAACTCATGATCTTGAGTTAGCTGCAGTGGTGCATGCTCGAAAATATGGAGACACTACTTGTTGGGCAATAAATGCAATATCTATAGTGATCACAAAAAGTCCGAAATATATCTTTACCCATCCGAGCTGAATATGAGGCAAAGGAGATGGTTAGAATTAATCAAGGATTATGATCTTGAAGTGCACTATCATCTGGTAAAGCCAATGTAGTTGCCGATGCTCTCGGCCGAAAAGAGTCAATGCAATTGTCTTCTTTGTTACACCCATGAATACGAGTTTGTGTCAAGAATTAGAAAGGTTGAATATTGATATGATCCCTCGGGGTAGTTTGAATGATATCACAAAGTACATTCTTCTATTCAAGAGAAAATTATTGCAGCTCAACGAGAAAGCAAAGGTCTCAAGCACATTAGAGAGAAAGTCGGATCGGGGCAAGCATCTTGCTTCCGCCTTGATGACAACAATGTATTATGGTTCAAAAATCGTCTAGTTGTTCCGAAGGTCCCCGAGCTCAAACGGTTGATTCTTGACGAAAGCTCACTTAACCGATTCTCGATTCACCCAGGTAGTAATAAGATGTATCATGACCCGAGGCGAGAGATTCTCGGTGGACTAAAATGAAAATCGAGATAGCTCGATATGTTGCCTGATGTGATACACGCCAAAAAGTCAAAGTTTGTGCATTTGAAAGCCATTTGGAGAACTTCAACCCTTACCCATTCCGGCTTGGAAGTGGGAGGATATTAGTATGGATTTCATCGTTGGTGCGCCTAGAACAGCCAAGGGTTATAATTCAATCTGGGTTATTGTTGATCGGTTGACCAAAGTCCGCGCCCACTTTATTCCGTAAAAGATAAGTATGCAAGCACCTCGGTATGCTCAAATATACATAGATCGAATAATGTGTGCGCATGGAATTCCAAGAAGTATAGTCACCGATCGGGGTACTCAATTTATGGCTCACTTCGGCAAAGGTTTCATGAAACTATGGGTACTACTTTGTTGCACAAAGACTTTGCTTATCATCCAAACCGATGGTCGACCGAAAGACTAAACCAGATTCGGAAGATATGTTAAGGTCTTGTGTGTTAACATATTCATCAGATTGGGAACAATGTCCGCCATTAGGCTGAGTTTGCTTACAACAATAGTTATCAAGAGAGTATCAAAATGGCACCATTTGAGGCTTTGTATGGCCGCCGATGTCGTACTCCACTCAACCTGGTGCGAGGGGAGAGAGATGGTTCTTCGGTGTTGATCTAGTTAAAGAAACCTGAAGCCAAAGTAAAAACAGATTCAAGAAAATTTAAAAATAGCTCGGTCCGCACGAGAAAAGTTATCCGATAAGCGGCGAAGACCGTTGGTGTTTGAAATTGGAGATTATATATATCCGAAAGTGTCACCAAGTAAAGGTGTCGACCGTTTCGGGGTAAAAGGTAAACCGGCACCCCGATATATTGGTCCATTTCAGATTCTTGAAAGATGTGGAAAGGTAGCATATCGTTTGAATTTACCCGAGCGGTTGTCATTTGGTGCACAATGTGTTTCATGTGTCCCAACGAAAAAGTGCTTGCAAGTACCAGACAAAAGTCGACATTGAAGATCTTCGTGTCGAACCCGATCTAAAGTGTGTTGAGTATCCGGTCAAAATTCTTGATCGGAAGGATCGGGTCACCCGCAGGCATATAAGGAGATTTTATAAAAAAGTGGGATCAGCATTCGAGGATGAAGCAACCCGGGAATCGAGGAATTCTTGAATGAGCACTTTCCGGAGTTTCTTCCTTCCTTCTCCTAAGTCATGATTGGTTTCTAACAATCGTGACTTTCCAAAAAATATGAGACTTGTAATATGAACCCTTCTACCTCCCTTATGAACCCATGTAAGATGTGTTTTCTTGACACGTTTCCTTTTCCATTACTTAGCCCTAAGCTTTGAATCTCGGGACGAGATTCCTTTTAAGGGGAATATAATGTAACACCCCGGTGTTACGTTAACCAAAAACCTGCCATGTCATCATCATCATTGCATAAGCATTCATCATTAGAAAACCTTAATTCAAATAATTAAAATGAGTTTACCATTCTAGGGTTGTGTTTGCGCCCTTTTATATCACATGTGTATGCGTTTATAATTTAAACTTCACTCACATGTTTACTTTTATTAATAAAAACAATCAACTAAAATGAGTCTTGATGTTTGCAAGTGCTTGGCTAACTCTAACTCACACCCCAAAGATGTTTTACAAGTCAAGTGAGGTGCAAGAAAGAACCAAATTTGAAATTGGAGTTCAAAATCCTAAACCCTAGCTTGATGGCTAAGTATAGGAATTTGAATTTCACTTTCAATTTTGGTGAGCTAACCATAATCAATTTTCTAAATAAAAGTTGCTAACCATTAGCACCATTTTGAAGTATGAAGTTTGTACTTTAAAAGAGTGCTATTGGTTGAGTTTGAAAAGTGTCACAACATCACTAATTATTTGCCCAAAGATTCAATTTGAAAAACTTTGCAAAAAGGGAGATTTTCCATGTGTTTTTGCCCCCTTTACAATTTCATCTCAAAATATTCAAAATTTGGGAAAACTTCCAAAATACAGTTTGTGTATCCCTTTGAGCTCTACAACTTTGGTATATAAAGTTTTTCAAGTTTTTGAATAAAATTTGAATTAATTTCAAAAGTTATTTGAATTGGGAAATGTTCCTTTTTGAGTTTTAAACTACAATTCAAAAATTATTGGGTTTCATGAAAAACTTCCTAAATGAAAGTTGTAGATCCTGAGAAATAGAACAACTTTTATTTTTGGAGATTTTTATCTTTTATTCAAAATTTGAAAGTAATTTTGAGATCCCCAAAGTTAGAGTTTTGTCCCTTTTCAAATTTGGAATTCAAATTCAAAAACTAATTTGATTCTGCCCAAACTCCTTAAATCAAAGTTGTAGAGCTGGAAAAGTTACACAATTGATATTTTGGAAGATTTTTGTGAACAGTTCAAATTTTCGGATTAATTTTGAAATTGGAAAAATAGGTGTCCCTGCTACAGTAGAGGTGGGGGCGCCCATGCCGGACGGTCGCCGGCGGCCGCCGTGGCGGTTCTCGCGTCTTCCCGTTTTCCCGCGACGCCGACCAGCTCACGGCCGTCGCGAAGCTGCCTGCTACCTCCACGACCCACACTTTCCCTATAAAAGCCATCGTCGGCCGGCGTATTCCATTTTTCTTTTCCCCCTGCTCACCGCCGACCACCGCCATCCCCTGTCCAATTCCGTAATACACTCGCCCACCGGTTTCAATAGCCACGCACGCAGCTCCGCGCCTTCTTTTGCGCACGTCCCGAGCCATCGGTTGCTTTGCAAGACCATCGAGTCGCTCCCCGCGCCGCCGTCTTCTCCTTTCCCGGTCAAGCTCGCCGCCGCCGTGGTGAGCCACCGCCGTGCGCCCTCCTCCGTCCCGCTCTAGGTTGTTTTTCGCCGTCGCGTCGGGTTCGCCATGGTGTGCTGAGCACGCTGGTATGTTAGTTTCGGCGGAAGGGCTCGGGGAAGCTTGGTCGTCGAGGCCGCGCCGGAGAGCCCGTCGGCGTCCTCGGCGTAGGTGCTCCGGCGATCAAACGGGGCCAAGTAGTAGGTCGTTGGGTGCGGTGTTACATGAGGAAGTCGTCGGTGCGGCTGGTTTTGCCGAGAAGCAAGACCGGGCGAAGAACGGTGTCCGGCCGTGCCGCCGGCACTGCTCGGCCGGGGAAAGAAGGGGGGGGAAGAAGAAGAGGGCCGACAGTGGGGGCCGCCTGTCCGCCGAGGAGAGAGCGCTGGGCGCGCCTGCGGAGCGGCGCGTGGCGCGTAAGGCCGGGCCGTGCGGGCCGATGGGCCGCACAGTGAGCCCAGCGAAGGAATGGAATCCTTTTTCTTTTTCCAATTTAAATTCCCAAGCACTGATTTCACCTTTTTGATGTAATTTATTTTGGGCAAATAAAATTGTGAGAAAAATATGTGTGTGCTCCTTGTAATATACTCTGTCTATGAAAAATGCTAACTTGTGATTTTCAGTAAGTTTTAGTTATAATTAAAATTGCTCCTTTAATTGATAAATACAACTTCCATGATTTTTAATAATTAAAATATAACTCCAAAATTCATGAAATTTGTTTTGTGTGCTAATTAGAGTATGATGATCTTAATTATGAAGTTTGGTTAAGTTTTGATTAAGTTCTGTATTAAGCTTAATTAATTCCTTAATTAATCATGTTTAATTAGTAATTCTTTAATTAATTAGGGTTAAGTTAATTCCCAATTAGCAAGTTAATTAGTGGCTTTCAACGACTGTAAAATGGTCAATAAATTAGTAATCACCTCTAATCACCATTAGGGTTGCTTGATTTTGGGATTGAGTGATGACCCTAGGTCATTAACCCTAATGACCTTCGGCATTTCATGTTGATTGCGTATCGCTAGTCCGTCGTCGTCGACGCTAGTTATACCTTCTTAGTGCAAGGTTGTCATGAAGGAAAGTTGTACTCAAGATCGACTAATAATCGTTGCATCATTATCGCATGCTCTTTTCGTTTATTGCATTGTAATCATGCATTCTTGTCGTGTAGCCGTCGAGTCCCGAGGGGGAGTCGAGCCGTCTCGGGTTTTCGAAGAGGTTGGATCTGATCTCGGTGATTGGGTAGCTGAGCCTCACTTCATCGAGCCCCAAGGCAAGCCCCGGATGCATTTAAACATTTCCTTGTACTTGAAAAGCTTTTGTTTTTATGTTCGGATATGATGCATTAGGTATTAGGAGTTGTGTGATATCCTACTTTGATGCATTAACCGCGTACCTTGATATATTACCCCGTATACTGTTTTTGATTTCGAAATGCTTAGTTGCGCTTAGCCTTGCTACTAGTGTAGGTTTTGATAAATTGTTTTCGAAAGGTGATAACAATACTCCCTGAAGGGAACTTACGAAAACCTGATGTTACTTGTTGTTTATCCTTGTTCCGACGGGGTCAATGGTATACAACAAGAACATGATGATGAGTAACTCGAGACGTCGGTGGAGTGACTTGCATCAGGAGGGGCTATTGCCCCGATGTAGTGTCGCCCACTTGTGTCGGTTAAGGACCGTCCGTTGTTTGTATTTGGGATCATGAGGTTATTGGATAGTACTAGTCGCATGCTAATGGCGGCAAGCTCCACTTGGACTATTCGTTACTAGAACGGATAGTAGCGTGTACCCATCCTACGATGCGCACCGCCGAAGTGACCGAGCGGCCGTAGTGAGGTGGTGTATTTGTACACCCGTTCTAGTATGGAGAAATCTAAGCGTTGAGTTGATGTATGTACGATGTTGAGTCCTCGCATACATCGTGTGGCTAGAAGCCCCATTTGGGTATATAAAGCGATTCGAATCGTCGTGTGCTCCACGATATGGGAGCCGTGATCCGAGTCCCGGCATCGTAGTAATAATGAAAGTTTGAGTATGAGAGTTTTGAATCCGGCATATGTTTGATAAGTGATTGTTAAAGTAAGGATTGGCTTAGTCTCTTTTCGCAAAAAGGGTGTCTTTTGATCTTGCTAAAGCCTCACCTTGATTCCTATTAGCAAAGCATTCCCGAAGTCTTCTCCTCACTTTTTGGTCGGGTAAGTCTTGCGGAGTACTTTTTGTACTCGGGGTTTGTTCAACCCCCATTTGCGGGTGAACCGCATGGGCAAGCGCGTGCTACGGCCCTTTGCCGCATGACTCGGTTGTTGAAGAAGTGTCCGAGGAAGAGTGAATTGAGTGGCCTTTGGGCGGGGCAACTTTTGTTGCGTGGCTTGTAATCAAGTTAAGTAATGATACTTCATTTGGGTTGTAATAATACTCGGTTTGTATAAGTTTTACAAAATGTTTGTAAATTAAGTTATTGTAAGTCTTCCGCTACTACGGTATTTTGTATAAAAGTTTGTTGTAATCTTGTGATGTATCTGTAAGTATCGATCCCAGGTGATTGTGGTTTATCGGGGATCCACCCGACGGAACATTCTAGGTTATATGGTGTATAAGCATGGTTGGATCGAGGTCTTAGGGACAAGGTCGTGCTTGTGGGCCATATAATTTAGAAGGTTACGCCACAAAAAGTCATCTGGAGGTGGACGTCGGACGGGCATTACTCCTCACGATCAGCGTGCCGCGCCCCTATCTGCTGCCGGCCTATCCCACGGCCGACTTTGAGCGCATCTGGTCCACATGGGCGCCACTCCGCGTCAAAATTTTTCCTTTGGTCGGGCGCTACGTAAGCGGACTGGGCCGGCAGACAGCGGCGGCGCCATGGGCTCGACTCCCGCGGACCCATCGCTACTTGTGCGACCAAGAACCAGGAGACGATCGACCACATCATCGCATCATGCTCATACTCGAGACAGGTGTGGTTCGCCATGCTAAGCGGTATTGAGGGCGCAGCCGAACAATGAAGTACCAAGAACCCTCGATGAGTGGTGGAATTCATGGCGTCTACGGTGGACAGGGGACAAGAGAAAAGACGCTGATTCCTTATTCGCCCTAACCGCGTGGGAGTTATGGAAGGAAAGGAACGCCCGCTGCTTCAGAGGATCCACCTCCTCCGTTGCGCAAATCCTCGTGACCATCAAGGCCACCGCCGACCAGTGGGTCCTCGGCGGGGCGGCCAAGTTAGGTTGTTTACTTAGAGAGTAGTACGTTTTGGGCCAATCGCAGGGAGGGGTGCGCTCTAATGTATACATGTTATCCCCCGCGCAAATGTAAAACCGTTGTAAAAACCTCTTCTTCTTAAATGCAATGATGCGCAAGTCTTTTGCGTATTCGAGAAAAAAAAATTTTCTTCAAAAAAGAGCAGAAAGCAAACTAGAAGGTCTAAATCAGAACATCAGAGCTGAATGAGACAGCAGAGGTTGTGTCCTCCAGCTGACGGCGGACTGACAGAGCCGATCTCATTGGTCGATGATCCAGTTTAACCTCTTCTCAGTATCCAATGAAGAATGAGCCAGCAGCCAATGATGGCGACGATCTCCTCAGCAGTCAGCAGCAAAACAAAAAGGAAAAGGTGGGTTATCCATGGAACCTACTATGACGGCCAGACTTTCGACACGTTCCACTGCTAGGCCTACATGGCAAGTGCAGAGCTGGGTCCTGGGAGCTTTCGAGGCCCCAACAACTTGCGGCTGCTGATGCATAGCTTGTGGGCCACTTTTCCTTTTTATCAATCCATCCGCTCCAGCTTTAGGTTCCTTTCCCCTTTTCGAGTTTATGCTTCTCCCCACTCCCACACAGCGGGTATCTCTAATACCATCTCAAGCTATATATTCTACTACACTGCTCCTCTCCTCCTACCTGAAGCGTATTATGTACACATACATACCAGAAATACACATATAGAGTATTGTGCTTATATGCAATTTAAGCTGTCTAAGGAAAATTAAAAACAGTGCCATGCAATTCTGAATAGATAATTTTATTATTGGACAACCAAATGGAATGAACCACCATGATTGAGTATAAGTTGTTACATTCCAATTCACTGGATTTTGTGCTATCATGACATGCAGAAAACTATTAATATGTTATTTATTTGCTCGTTTATGTTAATCATGCTTAAGATTTGTAGCCATGACGCAAAAGCTGGGTGAATATGGTGTGCAAAGTGAGAGCAAACAAGTTGGTCGATCCGACAGCCTAGAGTGAACAGGAAGAGCACACATGACGCAGGTAGTTTAAAATTTAAAAGCAATGTGTCTTAGTAACTCTTACCTAGCAATGATGGAGTTAATAAAATGATAAAGTACAGTTAGCCAGCTCGATTCATAAGGAGACCCAGATCTCACAACTTCACATCGCTTTTAAGGAATGCAGGAAGAAGAAAGGGAGAATTTAGCCCACCTGGACCCAGCAGATCAGCTCATGTATCTTCATAATGATGCCAAAGACAAAAATTACGTACCGATAAGACTAATCATTAAGGTCTAATTAGCATGTGTTCAATTCAATTTGAAAACATCACTTGACTCCCTCACCCAAAAAAGAGGGCATCACCTTCTCTGTTTATTTTTGAACAAAATCATTACTTAGCTTTAAGGTCTTGGGCTTTGAGATTTAGTTCAAAAATCCAAAATCTTCTTTCTATTTCCCTGGAGTTTTTCCAGAGTTCGGACTAACCGCTGTCCTTCAGAACTAGTTTCGATAAAAGATGATGGGGAGCAATATACTAATGTGCCAAGGAATAATTCGTAGAACTTTGGAGGTGGTGTTGGGATCAGACCTTGAGTGCCCACATTGAAATCCATCAAGAGATGGGTGGCCTCTGCAAGCGGCAAGCAAAGTACTTCAACCTGGATACAAAATTAATTACAATCAAGATATGCTGAGATATATTCCATTCAAAAGCATTTCAGAAAATTTATTTAATCACAAAGGTCGCAGAGCTGAATGCAGTGTCGGTTCTGATTATGGGAGAAGAGGAATCAAAAGAAAAGAAACAGCAACAGTGTAGCCGAAAGGATAGGCCACCCCTAGCCTCCCACTTTTGAAAGCCCAAAAGTCGGCCATTGTTCAAGTATCTTGGTTTCCACAGGGAATCAGATAGTACCCAAACACGGAAAGAGATCTGAATACCTTGCACCAAATGGTGAAGCAATACGATACGGATAATATAACTCGGAAACAAAACTTTATATGTTTCCCGTGTAAACAGTTCTTGGTGTTCAACTGGGAAGGCATAAAGTTTCAGTTTCTCCTGTAGCAGTCCAAAACTCAGAATTCAGTTCCCACTGGTACCGTTTTCTTGACTGGTACCAAACTGGTGATTAATAGCTGCAGGGCCAGTGTGTCCTGTGTAAAGTAAAGCAGTTCAGCAACTTGCAAACAATTTGTTTATGTCAACGTCAGTCACTGCATGAAGCTTCAATAGTTCACTACTCTCTGATTGGCATGCTAAGTAAGTGTCATGGCATGTCCATACTAAAGTTTTTCAATATGTGTGCATGATGGTGCTCAGCAGGGAAGTAAGAATTGGTTGAGCGTTTACTAAGGTAAAAAAATGGGTCTTCCATATAATCATAATACGTTGCCTCACCGTAAACATAGCATATTGTCTTCAAATACTACCTCCGTTCTAAAAAGAATGCCACTCTAGTTGGACTATAAAAAACATTATCTACATTTGTATCTCCAAATAAATTCATCATAAAAATATATTCTATGATTCAACTAATGGTACTTTATTACGCATCCTAAATATTAATACATTTTCATACATATTTGGTTAAACTTAAATTTGTTGACTCTTTGACGAGAATGACATTCTTTTATTGGAGTGGAGAGAATACAAGGATTCAGTCTGGTCATCAAATCAGATCTGCTATTGCAACAGTAAACAGTACTGAAGCATTTCTCGGGAAAGAAAACATAGTTTAGAGTGGAATACTGGATGACACTTCTAACACATAGTTGTAAAATCCTTGATGCATAATAAAGGATGGTCAAAATTTTAGAGCAAAGTCACTGAAAAGTAGCCTAAGGATAATGAATTCCATTTTCATACATATTTGGTCAAAACTTTAGATAGCACTACCTTTGATCGACCTGCTGACTTCAGAGTTGAGACTCAGACTGCAATCTTCACTCTTTACTACTGTCACTAGACCCAAATAAAAACTACTGTCATGGGACAAGTTACAGACAACTATATAGCAGCTTAATGTAGAGGGTGCACAATATCATCAGCTGTAAATTTAATTATTGCGATCAACTTCTAGTTCTGATAAGTGATATCATTCTCACTGTCTACAAGTAAACATGTGCCTTTGTAATCACAAGCCATTGTGATGATGCTTGTCTTGTTATGTTACAACCAAATGGTATTTCATCTCCAGTTGAGCATGCTAGAACTGCAATGGTTAGAAGGTATAGATACTATGCCATTTACAACAAAGAACATTCTACTCAGTAGGAGAACAAATATTGGGGGAAAGACAAACTTGCACCCTCAGTATTCTTTGTATATCCTTGTTTAAGACTAAGAATAACTTGGGCAAGCAAATAACGTCATGGAAGATGCATGCCTACAGAGCTTGCAGCAATGACAAGAAAAACATGACAAAATGCAATCTTCATAAGGAAAAAAGCAAATTATGAAACTGATGTCAACATCAAACCAAAAGTTCATTCTCTCTTTATTCATTGGATGCCACAAGCAGATTTCTAAGATACAATAATGAAACTTGCACATGTTTAACATGCTTATTAGTTTTCTCACTGCAAATCGATAAAGCAAGAAATCTTGTTAGCTTCTCCTAGCCTCCAAGAACTGCTATATAGCTGGTTATTACCAACACGTGATGCTATAGCAATATCAATGTGCTAGCGCTCCCTTACTATATTTTAGAATCCAATACAAAACAATACTTCCATTTTTCAAGAAATTAATTTTACCATTGACAGACAATGCGTGTGAAATAATGGTATTAAGAAGCTAACTTACACAATCAGATAAAACTTCTAGTCATAAACATCAGGTATTTAAATAAACATCAGGTTATTTAGAATTTTAAACTTTCGTTTGTATTTTCGTGGCCCAACTAGGCTCAAAAGATTCATCTCGTGATTTACAACTAAACTGTGTAATTGTTATTTTTTTACTTATATTTCATCTATTTCGGGTAGAAAATGGTTGATTTCAATTTCAATTGAACAAGGCCTTAGGCGTGTGTACATCATCTATTTCAATGGTTGATTTCTCTTGACAGAAGCAACATCATGATACCAGCATCATAGTATCCAGCTCCATGAAAAAGGAAAAGAAGATGCTAAGAGATAAAAAGGAGCTGTCATTTTCAGTTATTCTACAAAACTGAATGCGTCAAAAGAAATGGCAGCAATAAAGCAGAATTCTAAATACAGGGGTTGTAGACTGGGTTTTCAAATCATCTGCCCCACATGGATGCAAATGACATACTGAATATAAGGTAATAAAGAGAGTGCAATCCTCGTCTAGTCAGTAAGGTTCATATCAAAATGGTGCATGCATTTTATTCAGTCACACGTATGGCTAGTTTCAGACCACTCATGTGAAAAACAATGTTAAGATGATACTATTATATTGAAATGATATATAGTTAAAATCTGCTCATTTTAAAAGTAATAGGAAATAAAATTTACTACTAGAAATTAACATTAGATGCCAACAGCAAGATTTTGCACCTACATTGGCCAGGCCATGAGTTCCTTGTGGCAGAAGCAGAAACACAATGAATTGAACTTTGCTTTCTAACTGTCTTAGTGATGTTCATGTTCTGCTAAATTATGCTGCACAAAAGTAAGGTAAGTTGGACTGAGTGGTTTATCGATTCCTCCCTCTGCACTTATTGTTGCACAATATTTGCAACAAATGCCTATGGATACAACTAAAAAACATAAAAGCTCGTGCTAATTTAGAAATGCATTGGCTGCTCCCATTTCCTTATAATTATTAGAAAAACAACAAAATCGTGAGCTTAATGCAAGAAATAAATATAAGCCCCTCACAGTCCACTTCAAGCTTCAGGTTCATAAGCACCATATCAGCATACTTGACACACCCCAGTTCACATCTTAAGGGCAGGGTCTTGTGAACAGGGTAGTATGCCTTCACAAAGAAGTCTATTACAGTGAAAATCATTTTACCAAGAGTATCCGCTTTTACATCTTCATTTACACGTGAAAGAAACACTATGCCATTAAAATTACCATTTCAAGATCCTTCCTGATCATAAAGTTTTCACCTTCAAGGTGTTATATATAAAGCACAAACAAATGTCTTCATGGGCCGGTTATCATATATATATATATATATATATATATATATATATATATATATATATATATATATATATATATATATATATATATATATATATATATATATAAATAAACAACCTCACACTCTCAATGAACAGCTTCTTCCTTAGTTCAACCGAAACTAGGCAAATGATGAATGGTGACCAATAGAGGCGTACATTAGTATTAATAAGATTTTGAGACATAAACGGCACCACGGACTGTTTTATTGTTGGGAATATTATGTGTGTTTCATCAAAGTGCCATACGCAACACCAACTGTATTAATAACATTTCGACACCAAAATGAATCTGTCTAGTCCTAAAGCTTCAGATGCTTTTGTCCAGCGGTAGGTCGAAGATTGAAGATGGGGAGTAACAGCCCAATAAGATTGAAATAAAGCACCACGGCAACACCACTGATTCAGCAAACCTTTCTGTAACAATGCTACACACCGTGCCATATTCTCATTTCGCCAAAAGGAGACAATGCTGTGCTGCCTAAATGTGTGCTCGCAACAACAAATGCCACATGACCGAACAACTTCAATAATATTCCATACTTTCGGATCAAACGTTACGTTCGGTTAAACCTTTGCACAGTTAAATTGGCTGGATGGGGGTGATCGGTAGAACAAGCATACCTGTGATCGGTTAAAGCTTTCTGCGTACGTCGACCATGAAACCTTTTCAGGCAACATGATGGCTGCCTGTCCCTCTCAGTTTGATCACGCATTGTGCAAAGCACTGCCCCGTCTGAGTACATCCGATGAGCGACCGTGAGTTGCTTTTACTCGCTACGGTTGAGCGCAATGTTCAGGGGCAGAACTGGTGGCCACTTACAGGATGCTGCCGCGGCGACTGCGAGATTGGAGCAGCAGCGGCCGGCAACGGCGACGTCGCCCGATGCTCAATTCGCGTCGATTGCGGCGGCTGGGGCGCATCCACACCGATGTGCTCCGGCTCAGCGCCGAACCCACTCGCGTCGGCGCGTTGGCGGCGAGGCGTGGGCGACACCGAAAACAGGCGCGCGCAGCAAATGGGTTTGGAGGGTGAACAAATTGGAGCACAGCGACATGGTCGCCGGAGGTAGCTCTGATCACCGGCCCTGCCTGGCCTGGTCCCAACAGCTCGTCGGGATCGCGGCCGCCTCGCCGCCGCCGCCGCAACGCGACGTGACAAGGAAAGGGCCGCATCCAGGGAATATGGACTTTTCTATCTGGGACCTTTCAGGGGCCCAGGTAGATGGGGAAAGAAAGGGATTGAAAAGTCGCTTCCCGTAGCGGTTTGTTTGTATTTGGTAAATAAAATCGCGCCCAGATGCGACCTTCACAGGGCGCGTTAGTAGCCGAAGCACCTATTTCGAATTTTGGGTGAAAATTTGGCGCCCAGCGCTAGTTCCAAATCAGATTCACAACCCCCAAGTGCGAAAGCGCATAATGCGAATTTGAATAGATTGCGTGAAAAAATGCTGCCCAAATCCAATTTCAAACCAGATCCACAGGTGCAAAATTCACCAAGCAGCGATGGAAAAACCAGAGTCACGGTGCAGATCTGAACAGGTCCACATGTTTGTGCAATCAGTGCCAAAACCAGATCAGATGGAAGAAAAATACAATTGTAACTAGAACACAGTTCCATTTCATTCATTTGGCATTCTTCAATTTCACACTACAGAACAGATATCTTTGCACAAGACAACCAGAGACCAGACTGAAAGACGGAACGAGACCCCCTAACAACTGCTAACCCTAGCAACACCGACCCGGAAAGGAACCAGGAACCAGAAACGACGCCGGAGCATAGATTGTGGGGGCGGGCCGAGCCTAGCCGCCGAAGCCGTAGAGGGTGCGGCCCTGGCGCTTGAGCGCGTAGACGACGTCCATGGCGGTGACGGTCTTGCGGCGGGCGTGCTCCGTGTAGGTGACGGCGTCGCGGATGACGTTCTCGAGGAAGATCTTGAGCACGCCGCGGGTCTCCTCGTAGATGAGGCCGGAGATGCGCTTCACGCCGCCCCTGCGCGCCAGCCTCCGGATCGCCGGCTTGGTGATGCCCTGGATGTTGTCGCGGAGCACCTTGCGGTGGCGCTTCGCGCCGCCCTTGCCCAGACCCTTGCCTCCCTTGCCGCGGCCCGACATGGCTGAGAGCGAGGAGCTCGGAACTCGAGAGGAGATTGTGGAGGTGGATTTGGAGATCGAGGACTTGGTGGTGGAGGGGAATGGGCTGGGTGGGTTCTATTTATTTCAGCCGGTGGGCGGGAGGGGTGTCAGGTGCGTGTGCTTGGGCGCGGGATGGGGGGGGAGGGTGTGCGATCCGCGGGAGGTGGAGTTCGGCGCGTCGGATCCGTGATGGATGGCTGGGGCTGCGTGGAAGCGGGTGCGGCGGACCGGTGACGTGGCGGGGAACCCGGACGGATCCGCGGGAGGTGGTTCCGCGGCGTTGGATTGGTTCGCTGGGGTGGACGCGGATTGCTGACATGGCGAGTGTGCGTTTTCCTGGAGTGGGTTTTAGATGGGCCGGGGAATGGGAGGTTGCGGCGGCTCGTTGAATCCATCGGACTCGGACCTGTTGCCATCTGAAAAACATTTCCTTTGCTAGTGAAAAACACATCCGATGTTTATTTTTTAAAAGTATCTCACTCTCGCATTTTTATAAAAAATCTCACTGTCACATACATATGATCCTAGGTAAAATTCCGTAGATATATACCGTCGGGGTCTCGCGGTCTGTGACTCCGCCGCTGTCGCCGTTCGGTGTCTCCATCGCTGGTCCTCCTCCCTCCTCCTCCGGCATATCGCCGGAGGTCGGAGGGAGTGGGGATCTTTTTGTTTTCTAGTAAGTTTTTTCTATTGGATTGAGTCTTTAGGTTATGGTTTCTCCATGCCAAGTTCCTTGGTATTGAAGATTTATCTCTTTCTCCTGCTCTTCTCCGGCAACGGCGAAGGTGTGGGGTGGAATCGTTTTCTCTATGGTGGATATGTTGAAGATGAAGGCGGCATCTACGGCATCAGCATCTTCATCGACATGACGACATAGAGACTTATGTTTCCAAACGGCGGCATCAAGGTGGAGATGATGTCGCCGCCATGGAATAATTTTCTTCGGTCCCTTCTTCATTTTGTTGTGGTTGGATCCGGTCACGATGAAGGACTAGGAAGAATAATTTTTCAGATCGGTCTTCCTCATTCTTCGGTGGCGAGAAAAAAAAAAAAAGGAAGACACAAGGAAGAAGAAGAAGTTTCTCAACTCCGCTGCGGGAATGTTGGTCGTCCGTTGGGCATCTACTGTTTGGCCGAAAACAATTGGTGCCAAGTATTTGCCTATGCAAATCATCCATACAAAGCGTCAAAATAGGTTTGGTTTTGAGATCGGAGCTATTCACGGCGTGAGTACAATTTGGATAAATTTACGGATATTTGTGTAATCCGGAGGAATTGTAATGTGTTGATGTACATAGCTATTATCTAATACAATTCTTCTTTTTTGAAAAAAAAGGTAAAATTCCGTAGGACTCGCTCTGTCCCTTTTTATTTATCGTTATGAGAAATATGTTGGTCAAACTTTCTCCTCTTTGATTAGATTTGTAAAAAATATTTATAATATTTATATCTCTAAATAAATTTATTATAAAAATAGATTTGTCAAGATACTAATTATGTACCAAAAATAATATTTATATAAATTTAGCTTAAGTTAAAACGTTTGACTTTATGAGAAGTGAGAACGACACATAGAAAGGGATAGAGGAAGTATCTCAAAAATACAATCCTACCATTACAATACCTATATAGTTTGTAATATATAGTCTCAATATCATAGTTTGATAATGCCAAGCAAATAAACAATCATACCTAGTACGGAGTATCTCTTAACAACCTTGGTAATGAATACGATTGTCTTTTGAACAAGAAAAAAGTTCCTCTTGAGAAATTTGCATGACTAGAAAGCGGTGGTCATATATTTGCTCCATAAGTTCATCTCCTGCAGTTGTCTTGCCTTTTTGTGATACTTTCTTGCAAAAGATCTAATTTGTTCGAGTGGGAAAATCTTTCTGCAAGAGCTTGTGATAATATCATGTCATTTTATTTTTCTACAAGAAAGATGGTATTCACATCATCATAGTCAATGTACAAAACGCTATCAAATGGACGTACTTTGTCACGTGATATTTTTTTTAAAAAAGTTGTCATTTCATATGAATATAGTTAATTTACTCTTTTCTTTTTTGTAAGATGCAACCTAAGATTCTAACTTATTAGTTCTTGACCAATGCATGGTCTGTTGAAAAAAAGGTTATAAGAAATTGATTTTATTATATTCATTTTGAAATCACTTTGATATGATGGAAACCTCATGGTCTTTAAAACACTATTACTCTTCCATCCAAAAAAATGTTATTAGGATAGATCAAACTTATAGAAAAGTCTGACCAAGTTTATAGAAATTAGTATCAATATTTATTGTTCTAAATAAATTTCATTTTGAAACATATTTCACAATTAATCTACTAATACTTATTTCATATCATAATGTTAGTGTTTTTGTATATATTTAGTAAAACATTATATTGTTCGACTCTTCAAGAGGTGAGTTTTTTTTTTAGGGTGGGGAGGAGGGGGGCGCAATGGGAGAGTGTAATGCATGAGGGCGTTAGCATGACAATGGAGACAACATGGGGCCATGTTTATAACAGATTCAAGTTTGTCCTAAGCAAACTATGACCAATTATAGAAAAGAAGAATTAAATATACTTTCATAATTTTCATCTTTAACATTATAGTTGTTAATACTCTTATCACTAAGTTTGGTCAAAATAGTTTGTTTGTCTCATTAGAATAGATTTGGATCCCTTATATTTCAGGATAGAGAGAGAGTAGTTAATGAGAACATACATCTTCGGATACTACTATTGATTATCCTGTGCACTGGTTTTTAACGCTATTTTTGCAAACGCTATTTGCAGGGGGAAAAAATGTCACTGTTCAATCATCCGTTCAAGGTCACTGAAACTGAACACAATCAGTGTTGTAGCAACTCCTCAAAAAATGTCACTGTTCAATCATCCGTAGCTCAAGGTCACTGAAACTGAACAGGTGCAATGGCCACTGGTCGTGCTTCTGGTTTTTATCTTATAAAGCACGTGACCTATTCAGAGTGAAGATAAGTCATATGAGTTACATTCAACATGAACTTGATCATGAACAACGAAAAAGGAACTTGATCATAAATATAGCTCATGATTCATTTGCGGCACATATGTTAGAGGCAGATGAGGGAGACATCGATGACCACTTGTGTCTTCTATGTACAAATGCAAGCTTCAGCTCGACTCAATTGCAGATCAGAAGCACATCATCGATCCATATCTGTCTGTACACTGAATCTCTGAAACATCAGCTTCAGTTCAGAAGCCAGATCACCCCTGCCCATCTTGTGTAGATCCTTGGCCACTTTAACATAAGCAGAATGGTCAGGCCTGAGGCCCTTCTCCATCAGCTCATAGAGGACTCTGCCTGCATCAATGGTCCTCCCTGACTTCCAAAGTAGCTTCGCGAGCAGGCTGTAGTTCCGGTTCACAGAATGCCTGTCCCTGGTGCTCATGTCACTAACATACTTGCAGGCATCTTCTATTCTCCCAGCGTAGAAGTACCCCTTGATGAATGCAGAGTGTATGGTGATCCTCGGCGTCAGGTTTTCCGAGAACATCTGATCAAGAATCTGCATTGCCGAATCCATCTTCCCTGCCTTGCAGGCATGATATGTGAGGATCTCGTATGTGAGCGAGTTTGGGATCTCACTGCGCTTCAACCTCTCCATGGCCTCAACGAGCCCACACGCCTCAGCGAGCCTCCCGTTCTTGAGCAGGCAGCCAAGGAGGTAGTTCCAGGTGTGGGCGTCGGGGTCAGACCCCGACCTCCTCATTTCGTCGAACACCTCGCGGGCGCCGACGAAGTCGCCGGCTTTACACTTTGCCGCGACGAGCACGTTATAGTACCGCACCTTCCTCGCCGTCTCCTCGATCACCGAGACCGCGGCATCGAACTCGCCGATGGACGCCAGCGCCTTGACAAGTGAGAAGACGCCCGACGCGCGGCAGGGCCCGCCGACACCGTCCAGAGCCCCAAGGACCGCTCTCGCCGCATCCTCCACGCTGCCTCTCCGTGACGAACCCGTCGATGACGGCGCCAGGAAGGCGAACGCCCGGTCGGTCAGGGGGAGCCTCCGCTCCGACATGAGCGCCAGGGCGCGCGACATCGCGCCGTAGTCGCCCAGCCTCCCGGCATTCTCGACGAGCAGGTTGTGTGCGCGGGGCCCGGGGGAGAAGCCCCTACCGAGGGAGGAGGCCCACGCGAAGAAGCGCTCCGCGGGGACGCCGCGGTCCGTGAGCGCGCGGAGGGCGCTGGAGACGAGCCCGTGGGAGAGGCCGGCGGGGAAGAGGCGGTCGAGGTCGGCCTCGAGGCCTCCGCCGCCTGCGGCGACGAGGCGAACGATCGCTCTGAAGAAGCGGCGGCGGCGGCGTCGCTGCCGTGGTGAGCCGATGTCCTGCCGGAGAATGCCGCGCGGGGAGGGACGTGGCGGAGGGGAGCGCGGACGAGGCGAGGGACGGGGAGCATCAGACGGCCAGAAGAAGGGTGCGCTGGGTCGAATGGAAGCCGCCGAGGGAACGCCCTGAGCCCGGAGGCTGTGAGCCGCCACATGTACTACTTTCACTTCGGGCCCCTTTGGACCGGCTCCAGGAGCTATTTTACCGCTCCAGCTGCCTAAGGAGTGACAAGGAGATGGAGCTGAAAAATCGAGCTTCCACTCGGCTCCCTGCTCAGATACGTCGGCCCTAGACGAGTTTGCCCTTGGCATGAGCACAAGCACGCACAGTGAAGAGAAGACAGGTAACGGCGGCGGCGCCGCGGCGAGCAGAGGTCGGCAGCCCGCTCGAGCGCAAATGTGGCTGGGGAGGAAGACGGGGACTGCAGGATGCGGTTGGGGAGGGAAGATGGGGTGAGCCTCGGCGGGATGCGGAGCGAGACGTGCGAGCGGCGGCGAGACAAGGCGCTGGGATGCGGCGGCGCATGTTTTTTTTTTTTTTTTTTTGAGCATATGCGGCGGCGCATGTTGTGCGGGAGAAACGGATAAGATCCGTGAGGGAGGAAGTGAGAAAAGGAGTCGTGGGGTGGCTGGTGGGAATAATAAAAAACAGTTTTTAAGGAGAATAATAAAGAGAGAAAAATTGAAAAATAAAAAATATATAAGGGTATTATGGATATTTCTTGCACTTTAGCTACGAGAAAAAGCTATTTTATCAAACTGTCTTGAAAAGTGATTCAATTCCTCGAATGAATCTGCTCAGTATGTAAAGTCACAACTAAAAGCAGAGGTCGGCAGCCCGCTCGAGCGCAAAAAGTGGCTTTAGGGAAATGAACCCATCGAATTATAGGATGTTCGATTTTTTTACACCAAATTTAACCAGCCGTCTTATTAATTCTTTTTTATAAAATATTATTTCTTTTGGCTATCTTTATTCATAAAAATTATTCAAAAATAACTTAAATCTTTCTACTTTTGTACAATTTTTTAATAAGTCGAGTCGTCAAACTTGGAAAAGAAAAGGTCAAACGTCTTATAATTTATTGATGGAGGAAGTCCATTATATTACTACTTTCTTTGTCCCTCAATACTGCAACTTCTAGAGTTGTCTTAAGTCAAACTTTTTAAACTTTGACCAAATTTCTAGAAAAAAAACACTAAGATGTATAGTACTAAATTAGTACCATTAGATTTATCATGCAATGTATTTTCATAAGATACTCATTTTATGTCACAGATATTGATGCTTTTTTTCTATAAAGTTGGTCAATGTTAAAAAAAAGTTTAACTGCCACAGATTCTAGGAGTTGCAGCTTTCAGAGACGGAGGTAGTAGATATTTAAATGTAATAGCAAACATTATGTATTAAAAAATCAAACATCTTGTTACTTAGAGTAGAGGAAGTATTTATCTAAAAACTGGAAAAATGAAAATACCATTGATCAGTAGGCAAATGTAACTATTGTTACCTTATTTTAGGTTGGATGTATTATCCAAAACAACCCTTATTTAATCACTTAAAATGAGACCTGGATCAGAATAGCTTGGCACAGAAACATAATATGCACAGGCACTTGAAAAACCAAAACCTCAGTCTATGATCATGATACGGCTCAGTATGCCTATGCCAAACTTTGTTAAACCGTAACAATGAAGATATAACTGTCTGAACACGGGTTGGGATCCGCACCAAACCCATAACAATCCAAGACGTGCATGTATGAAAGCCAAGTTCAAATTAGTTTGGACTGTAACTTTATTGTCCCACATCAAACCAAACCACTTGTATACTTAACCCATTAAAATACAATTTTCAACCCACCAAACCACTGGCAACTCAACTATTGTTTATATTTAATCGTAAGCAAACAATCATGAGTAGATAAAATAGAAACTCATTGTAAATTCTATTATCCACTTGCAAACCAGATCAATTCACTTTAACAAGACTCAAATCGAACCACTCTAACAATCTTCACAACCTATTTCGCCCCAAACCAACATAGCCCAAAAGCAAAAACCAAAACATGAAACCAGAGTTGACCCAAACCAAACCATTGTCAGGTCCGCGTGTTTCAAGGGCTACGGCTCCGCCTTCCGCCACCGTAGCGAAATCATGGCTTTGGCAGCTCCTCTTTTCACGTACTGTGCTGAAGCCGGAGCGTTTTTTTCAGCTTGCTACAATAACACGGTGCATACGGTTTCCACCCAGGCTTTATGGATACCGTTGTTGGATGAGTGACACATGGATAATTTGCAGATCCTACGTTGCCTTGTCAAGCACCGGATGACCTGATATCTAGGTGGACCAAGAGCCGAGCTTTGATCGCCCAGCAAAGCAACATGCACATCGAACACATGCACACGTGTCACTTGTTGAGTGGTGGTATGCACGGAGTCTCCATAGATACGGTATCCATCCAATTTTTTTCCCGAAACAAACGGGGCGTAACACTAGTCATGAAAACGTAATTGTTCTTTTATATATATAATATATAAAAGCTGCTACAAAAATAATTACTCAAGCCCATCCCTGATTTCGTAAATAACAGGCGAATACTGATTTATCCTATAAAAAGAGTTCCACTAAAACAAAAAATACACACCTATTTTCCCACAAATACAAAATAGACAGTACAAATATAGAAAACAGAGATAAGAATTGTTGTGCGTGTGCATGAGTTTCAAAACCAACACATGATCGTCGTACATACAAAAAAAAAAAAAAAAAGTAAAATTGCGTTCAACCCCGATTGAATTTAAAGTTCAACTTCAGACAAGTTAAAAATGAGACAAGGACCAAATTTATACATTAGCGGAATGGGCAATCGGCACATAATCAATGTCAAAAATAAGGAGTGGCATACAATGTTCACCCGCTTAACAAATACAGATACAAGCTAACTACAGAAACATTGCCGTTGAGATTTGTACCCAGGGCAAACTGCCGGTGAATATGGAGATATCAGATATGTACAACGCTACTGTTAACTAAGAATTGAGGATTAATTAAGGTAAGAAAGGTCCACAATCAGATTGATGAAGCAAGACCGGAACTGCCCCCATCACATCCCAGCATTTGGATTGTTGCCAGCAAGGATGAGAGAGATCTCCAAACCTCTGCTGAACGCCTGGTTGAACAGAAGTCGCGTCTGGAAAGTGGATATGAATGGAAACCACGAACAAATGGCTATGGGTATGAAAATGATGATCCCTGTGCCAGCGTCATAGAGGCGAGCTAGGGCACGAACAGTTTTCCACAAACCCAATTTCTTCACGACAGGTTTCCATGCCATGGCAATCTGTGACACACAGACAAAAAAAGATGAATAAAAAATTATGGCCAACATCTACAATGTCGAGTTCAAAAGAGAAATGAAAACGGTGAGAAGAATTGAATGGTCAAGAGGAAAGCTAATGCAGTGAACAGAAATACTCCCTCCGTCCTAAATTATAAGTCGTTCCAATTTTCTTGAGAGCCAAAGCATCTTAAGTTTGACCAAAAATTTATTGACATCAAATAGATATAGTGTGAAAATATAATTAATAAAGAATATGATGATACTTATTTGGTAATCATAAATGTTAATTTTAATGTATAAATTTGGTTAAACTTGAGATGCTTTAACTCTCCAAGAAAGCTGGAAGGCTTATAATTTGGAATAGAGGGAGTATATACGGATGTAACTGTAAAGTGTTTACTGAAAGAACCAAAAGAAAAGGCAGATCAACATACGGTCAACATTTCATGAATATGAAAGCTGGCATTAGAAGCTCACCGAAATGATTCCCCACCCAGTTGGCACAAATGCTAGAATGGAAGCAAAAACATCTTTGACAGCGAGTTTCGTAAACAAAATTGCCAGGACCAGACCAGCCAAAACCATCAATAACGCTATACTTTTGACCAGACGCAGGAACAATTGGAAATGTACCATGGCCTTGGGGTTTAAACCAAATACCTGCACAGTAATACAAATTAATGAGTGCCCTGCTCAGCAGATGCCAAATGTAAGGACAAGGAAATATATTACCAAGAGGAGGATGAAAAGGCCACCAAGCACAGCCCAAGAAATCCAATACACCTGCAGTGCCAAAGATTAATTTACTACTTACTATTTTGACCATCTAGGTCAACAAGCTAACCGGAACTGAAACACTAACATACCGATAAAGCTGTACTTTCTCCGCTGGCATTCATGTGGTAAACAACTCCGTATTGGAAGATGAAAAACCTCAGGCTTAGTATGGTTTCCAGTATCCTCCCTCGAATGCTGTAAATATGTTGCTGAAACGAAGTGTTCCAAAATGAGGAGTTATAGATCCCATGGACAGAAGTGAAAAAAAATCCAGCATTTTCCAATGGTACATGTTAGAAGCTTCTAAATCTACATGTGTCTTAATGACTTATTGTTCTTTATTCAGACATGTTGTATCTGAAGAATAGAAAGGCACCAAGAATAAGGATTACATCATCGCCGCAGATGGAGTTGACAATATAGCAAACATCCAACTTCAAAGCTATGCAAGAGTTTCAAACATTATCTAAAAAAATGCAATAGTTTCAAACATTATCTAAAAAATGCAAGTGTTACAAAACCACAGGAAACACGAGTAGACTAATCAGGTGCAATAGTACTACATCCAGTCAACAAACAATACATGACATTTTGGCAAAAAGTGAATACAGGTCAAATTCAATTACCAGTTCTTCTTCCCACCAAGCTTCCCAGCTTTCTTCTCCTTTAACACCAATACCACCTCGATAAAACAGCCAATTTGTCCAGTCTCTGAAATCCTCGACGATCCTAAGAGGGAGAAGGGCTTGAAATCCAATCCTCATAATAGCAATTTGAACTTATAGTACATAGATACACAAAATGCTTAGTGGCTTACTTCTGCCATTCGAATCCAGATGGGTTAAATAAGTAGGGAGCAAAAAGCCAAGACAATGCCATAAACCAACTGCTTATAGAGAGTAAAATGTAGCCAACTGCTCCACCATTGTCAAACCCATATGCTAGGAAGATCACCAACAAAAGTGCAACCTCCATCCTACAAAAATCAAGCACAATTAACGCAAATGATATTGTACTAGAAAATTTCCACTAATAATTTTGAAAACATCTTCACGTGATAACAAACCCTTTCACAAAATGGCTTCGAGAATAAATACGGTAGTTCTCAGCAAACTTGATATGTCGTACCACAAAACCTCTACCAGTTGCTCTATACTGGTAATATTAAAAAAAAAATCAGATCAGTGTTCATAAATTTACAAACTGATAAACAACACTTAGTAACAAAAAGACTACCTTTGCACCTCCATGTAATATTGCACGGCCAAAGTAGTGGGTCCTTGTTCCAAGTGAGAAAGTAAAAAATACAGAGCATAGTTGGAACTGCATTGTAATAAATTGAACAAAAGCCTGCATATACACATTAACAAATAAGGACATATTTGCTCACACTCTTGGGGAAATTTTAGAAATGGTGACTGATTTGTGAAACAAGCAGAAAAATAGCGATAAGTTCCACATAGTAAGGAAAAACAATTAATTCATGTAACCTATCATCAGCAGTTGGGATTGTAAGAAATATAGCTCCCCGAGTAAAGATGTTTTTTACTTAATACAGTCTATGATTTACAACTTTGACCAGATAAGGCCTAAGTAAGCATGATTTTCTGTAACGCCCTACTAAAAAATATAACAATTTTATGAAGTCAAGAAAGTACTTTCCTACATGATTTTTATGTTTGCAAAATATTTTTTTAGTAAGTTATTGAAAGTCAAGGTTTCAAGAGTGGCAAGACAGTAAAAATTGCAAGAATTTATGACTACAGGCAGTACCATAAACAAAAGTAACCAACCATAAATACTTCTACAGAATTCACAGGTTAGGCCAGAAGTCAGCAGGGAAAAAGGGAATACCGTTAAGACACCTGATTCAAGGATGAAACCAAGAATCATGGGAACTGCAGTAAATACACCAATCTGGAAAAGAAATTGAGTGTTCAGAGCAGCATTCAGGGCTTTGTTCTGCAGTATATCCGCTCTATTCTGAATTGATTCTCCAACACCAGATAAGGCCTAAGCAAACACAAGGTAAAAAGAAGTCAAAAACTATGTATCTAGAAAAACTAGAACGACGTACAATTTGAAATGGAGGGAGTACATCTCAAGTTATCCAAAAAAGGTGGAAAAAGATAGAACATTTGAATGGATACCATCTTACCAGATACGTTTTCCCATAGAGAAATATGTACACGGTCAGCACAGTGAGCTGCAAAAGAACAATTTAATATTAGAAGCATTGAGGATGAGAAAGACAAACATAATAGCAATCAACACAAGGTCAACAACAATTGTCAATAATAATATCCAATTTTTGTATCTTTAATTTTATCAATGGGGTTTAAATAATATTAACATGAATCACTACAAATGGAAACAGTTTCGACAGGACAAATCCTAACAGGCAAGAAAAAAAATAAATTACCATAGTACAGAAGTAGAATCCAACAGTTGTCACGTAGAAGGATAACATCCTGAAGAAGTCAAAAAGTTGTCCGAGTCTATATATGTCTCGGCTAAGAACTTGTTCACCATTTCCACCAGCAACTTTTCCTTCAAATAGTGCAATCTGATTAAGTCCAACATCCCTACCTTTGCCAACCTACAGGATAACATTTAACATCAACACAGTGTTCACAAGACAGCAGCACAGCCATTGCTGAGTTAGTACAGTGGAAAGCAATGGAGATCCAAAGGTTGTAAATTTAGCTAATATGTCTGTCATCAATAAGTTCGTCTAAGCACTTGATTCACTCATTGAACAACTCCGGGTTAATATAAGTTCAGTGAGAGCTTGAGTGTCATATAGTCGTATGCACTAGTCGTATGCACTGCATGTGCACAAGTAGAATCAACAGTGCACATAAGGCCAGTTGGATAAGATTTTCAGATAAGCGCTATCCCTCTTGATTGGTACTTGCTCCATCCCAATTTAGAAGATGTTTGATTTTTGACACAAAGTTATACCACTCATCTTATTCAAATTTTTTTTGCAAAATATCATTTCTTTTGTCGTGGCTTGCTTTATTAATAAAAGTTCTTCAAGAATAACTTAAATTTGACTATTTTTACACAATTTTTTTGAATAAGACGAGTGGTCACACTTAGGGTTGAAAAAGTCAAACGTCTTACAATTTTGGATGGAGGAAGTAGCATTGATTAGCATAGTGATATCATTCAATGAGACACCACAATAACTGAGAAGTATCAATAAAATATTATGAAGGATTTAGGACATCTTTAAGTTCTTCGCCAGGTGAAATGAATGATTTAGGCCAACATACAAATATTAGGAGTCATTTAATTTCTGTCATGGGGTTCAAGCCGTCTATCAAGAATGTACTCTGTGTAGTGCTTCAATAAGTCAATAGCAGGGGCTCATCTCTAGGAAGTACTCACTCCTGAAAAAACGCCACATGAGTGCATGCTGTACAGGTCCATGACAAATGAAGTAGATCCTCAAACAAAATGTGCTCATAATGCATAGGCAATTATATGATTAATGAGAATATTAACTAATAACCCTAAGTCCCTAAATGCAGGCACATTTGTCCTTAGGATATAAAAACAAACTATTTAAGATGAAACATTAGTTGAACTACGTTACATGGATACATGGGGTGGGCAGTGTATCCTGTATTGGCTACATATCCGATACATATACACGCAGGTAACGGCTTCGATATGTATCCTATCAGAATAATAATAATAATAAAGAAGATAAATCATGACAGGGCAGGTGCAGGGTGACACGTATCAGGGCGGACAGCCGATACGGCCCGGCCCAATTAAACCTCAACACCCCCTCTCTATCTAATCACACTGTTCCCACCTCTGCCTCATCTGCTAAATTTATACCAGGCACATCACGCCACCGCCCACCTGCACAGGCATCGATACAGCATGGCTGAGCACCCCCACCCGTGACCATGAAGAAACTCCGCCATGTCCGAACCAAAGCACACACAAGTGCAACACAAACGAGTGCCCCAGCTCGCCGCCCACCAGAGATCCAAGTTCGCCATGCATACATCGCAGTATGCAACAGGTGCTGGCGTCAATTCAGTAGTGAGTCAATGACTTCAGTGACATCCCCTTTCCCAATCTTGATATAGTCTTGATCTTCAGTTCTTGAGCTCTTGTTGGTTGATTTTCCTTGTTCCCCTTCCTGATCTAATGTTATCTGTTGTGCGCTACCCATGATTTTTCCCAGCCATGAGTAGATGGCATGACCAACAAATTCTAGGGCTCCTGCATTACTTGATTACTTCTAGGTTTTCACCTTTATTTTCATCAATTAGAAATTTGGAAAAAGAGTAAAACACCAATATTGCATGCAATTTCAGTGTTCCTTTTGGCTGCTATGGTTTTTAGAATTCTAATATGCCTTATTATTTACATTAAAAAAATCTAAAATGCATCCGTGTATTAGGTTTTTGGAAAAATGAAGCATCCGCTCAGATACTGATAAGCATATCCATAGTTAACTTTCTCATGCAACTTGTATTGCCTACCAAGGGTACATGAGAAATTGCAATGATGCATGCCTTGCTCCAAACATATGTACATGAAAGAATATGGGTTCAATATTTGTTATTTAACTGATTCTTGATGTAGGGCACGGTTCTATTTAACGCAGGGTAGCACAAATGAGGCCTTGATCAATCTTGGATTAGCTTATCTTACCACCAATCAACTAGGCTTTAGGCTTTCTTTGAACATTTTAAATGATACAGCTCGTGGTCAAAAAGGGTGTGATACAGATGATGAAAATTCAAAAGGCAAGGATAAGAGAATTAAAACCTGAATATACTCATGATGAGTGATGCATCCCTGACGCAGCGTTGAGTTGAATCCTGCAGTTCATAGACGTATCAGTAAGATCTGCACCATAATCTTTAAGACAAGCCAAAATAATTTTAAGTTTTAATAGGGAAAACTCTAAGAAATATGCCAATGCTAGTACATCAAAATGATGAATAGAGAACAAGACTCCAAATAACTCTCAGGATGAGGAAAATAAGAAAAAGATTACAAGCTTAACCTGCATATATATCCTCGCTGATATTGATGCTGCGGGAGGCCTTACTAATTCCACCCCTTGTTATATGAAAAACTCTATCAAAAACATCTGGATGACCATAGTGCATTCTCACTCTACAAAAAGTTAAGATATCATGTATTAACTACACACAATTTTAGTTGATCCTCATAGTGAAACATAAAACATACTATGTAAAAGCACTTACTTCAGTGGGTTAGCCAGAACACGCTGTCCTAACGTCACAAAACTTGTCTCTTGATTAGACATAAATGAGGCCAGGGAGGAAACACTATAGAAGCATGATGTTAGAACTGGGTTTTACTCTAGAAATATTGACATAACTTCACTAAAATGGAGTGAATAATACCTTCCCGTGAAGACATGCTCTCTAACACCAAGAATAGAAGGGTAATGCTTGCCACGCTTCAGAGAGAACTCCTCAAGCAGGTTTCTCATTTTAAGTGCCTCCTCGAAGTAGTTATCCTAAAAAACAGCTAAGCACTGGTGAAACAGAAACGTAATTCCAACTGAACCGTTAGTCAAATTGCGAAAGTCACAGTATCAATAATGGAATGATCTATTTGTCTACATTTCAACCTTTTGTCATCGTCACACTGAAAAAAGGTTAGCCTCAGTGGAGCTGTAGTGCACAAAATTAAATTATAGAAGTAATACTGATCCTGACTTTGATTTGATCCAATATTCAGAGGGTGAAATGAGAAAAGGACTATGGAACAAACAGGCAAACAGTGAAATGAAAAAGAAAAAAGTTCAAATTACTCACTCCAAGTTTGGCCCATCTCCAGATAAACCCCTAAACTAACATTTGGTTCAATTTACTCCCTCCAACTATTTCAGTTCGTCCAATTTACACCTTAAAGAGATTTTTCCTTTTTTGTTTCTGTGCACAAATTCTGTTTTAGTTTCAAATTTTGTGAGGTAACAGAGGATATAATACATCACATAACTCAAGTGAGACTTGCAACAGGTTACGTTCCAACTAAATATCATTAAGTGAACATTCTAAAAAACTGTATTAATTAACTCAATAATAGAAAAATGGAGAAAAAAAAGAGAGTACATCGGTATACCTGATTCATATCAATAGTTTGCACAGCATTTCCACGAGTAAATATTATGGCATGATTTTGATTTTCGGGTTTTCCCTCTCCAAGCTTTGGATTGCCAGGCAATTTAATCGAATAAATTTCCTGAAAGACAAAGTTCAACCTGGCGTGAGAATGAATACTATATTTCAGACAAAAAACCATAGCATTTAAATTTGCTGGGACCACTTTGTAGCTGACATGCTTTACTGCACTGCAAAATCCAGTCACACTACAAAAATGTTTATTATTTCCATTAAGAGTTCGCTGCTATGGATCCTATCTAAAAGACCCTAAAACTAGCCATGCCATCCAGATCTATCTAGAAAATTATATATACGTACTTTTGAAAAGCCACCACATAGGCATAGGGGTCTTATGGTCATGTCCACTGTGGAACTGGACGGACAACCAATGCCCCCGTAGTATCAAAATTCAAAACCATGATACGAAGTTACAAACAAGCATATAAAGTTCAGATAACAGCTAGAACCCAAGAACATTGCAATCAACAATAGCTCTCACAAGCTACAATATAAGGATGATAAACACTAGAGAAAGGAAAGAATAGCTCTATATGAAAAGAGAAAAGAGGTATCAAAGAACCTACTTCTCTGATCAGAACTCTAGGTCCATCCAGTCAAACATTTTTCTACCTTTGACTATCAATATCAACGCAAGATTGGCATTACTGGACTCATTATAAGAAATACTTTCAAAAAAATATTTATTGTTTATATATATATATATATATATATATATATATATATATATATATATATATATATATATATATATATATATATATATATATATATGTTTGTAATCGAAGTGTCACACTGGAGATAAAGTATTAATGACTGACCTTGTCCTTTCCATGAATATCAGCTTTCACAAGCTTTGAGTAATACTCAGTGGTGGGTTTTCCGTTCTTAGCATTCTCAACTTCGTCAATGTAAGCAACTCTAAGAGCTTCATTCCTACAAAAGATGGTACAAAATGTTATAGGTGGTGTACACAACAAATAACAAAGCAAAATAGGCCTCAGAGTGTAATAGTTTATGTGCATGTGCTCAAGTGCTGAGAAATGGAGAACTAACCAGGCCCCTTAAGCCCTTTACAAAAAGAGAGGTAACAAGCAAAGACATTTCTAGCATATTAAATTAAATGTACCTTTGCATTAGCAAGGCTATGTCTGCAGCTTCGGCTTTTCCTTCCCCCTTCTGTTTTCCATAAATTTGGCAGGTAACCACATATGTAAACTTCAAATCAGCCTGTGCACGCGCCTCAGGTGACAACTCAAAATGCGTATCAGCTGAACCAGCCAACTCTAATGTAGATTCCAAATCTAGTAAATAAAAACAGCAGAAAAGGGAATACCCATTCAGATAAAATAGCATATATGCATCTGAGCATCTCACATGCTAAGCAATGCAGATACCTTCAGAATGTATCCTCTCCAAATAACTCTGCAGCATAAGGGCTTTCCTATAGTACATCATGCCACGGACTGTAGAAGAGAACAAAAAAAATGTTGATGTCAATTGATTATATTCAAAGATACTGAGGGAATGAGTTCCACTTAAGAATTCTTGTAGGCCAAACAGATTATTTTTTTTGTGATGTCATCAGACAAGCACAAATGACTTGACCCACTAGACCTAAATACAAAAGTATAGGTAAACCATTCAACATTCACAGATTAATCGCAAATTTTACTACCGGTGCAAACTATTCCATAGCAAATGGAGTGTGGTTTATGAGTCAACACTCAAATAAAAACACGCCGAAAATACAAGTGCTCACTATTTCAGACCAAAAAAAAGTCTACAAATTGAAAAACGGGATTGAGTAAAAGCAAGTGTGGGAGCCTATCAACAAATATACCATAGAAGCGCATAGGTTTACAAAGGTCCAATGATAACAAACCAGTTCGAGCTAGGGTCTGCCCACGATAAGAAGCCCATAGACGTAGTTCAAGTATGTCATTTGGGTTGCCGAAAAGCTCAGAGTCTGCTGCATTTTCATCCCTGTTGATACGAGTAAGGAAGTTCTTCCATTCATCTGTTTACAGAAAGTCGATCGTATTAGAAATGTCAAATGACAAATTGGGGGAGACTTGATTTCATACAAAAGAAAACTACTATGCTAGCTTAAAAGGAAGGAGATAGTTGCCCCCCACCCCACCCTCACCACTGTGTTTAAAGAATAGAGACCAAATAGTGCACAAAGTACAACAATATGTCTAAAATCACGTCATTTAAATTAATGAAGGACTTCAAATATACGGGTTTTTGTTGAATACTCCTAGACAATAGATCCCAAAATTACATATAAATCATAATATAGAATGGGTCCAAAAGCCTTAAGAGTGCATTGATAGCATGGCAGAACATGACAATTAAAGATCGAGTGGACAAGTCCATTCTTATGTTTCAAGCATGGCCTACATTTTGGACAGGGTTATATCTGTCTTAAGCCATAGAAAGCCAGGCAGTAATGAGACTTGTATTCATCTCACATGGTTCATGAGAAAATGGATCACAAGAGAAGGGTTTTTACATAAGTTGGTTGGGAGCCTCCTAAGATGTTCCCGCATAATTTACTTGATCATTTAAACTTCTTACAACTGCATTAGAGTCGAGGAAAAGGGTTCCAGGCTTATCACTAATAGTTGCTACTGCATAAGCAGTTTAAGTAGTGTCAGTATTCCTTGGAGAGAACCTACGTGTTGCCACTGCATAGGCAGTTTGAGTAGTGAGTAGAGTTAAAGGGAGAAACCAGTAGTGGAATTGAAACAAGGCTCTTACAAGGATGCTCCCATCAGGGGTGAGCGACAACTTTCCAAGACCTAAGGGTAACTTCATCTCTCAAAATTCGGACTACATCTCGTTCTTATGCTTGTACCACTTTCAGTTTCAGACAGAAAGCACAACAAATTGTTAGTGTTTTGTCATTGTGGTACTGCAGAATAACTGTCTAGCAATTGCAATGCCATAGGTTTATGGAACTTGCTCCGTGGAGACATGCAAAAGTAATTGTGGGAGAAACACTTAACCGTTTCGAAAGAAATTTCAACTTCCAAGTTTGTTAGACATACACATCACAACAGGAAAACATGTATAACCAAAGGATCACAAGAAAAGGTTACACTATAGAGAATTCAGGTATTCCTTTCAGCGCTCACGGAAAAGGGAAAGAAATAAAGACCAGACCTGGGTAAATCTTCTGGAGATAAAACAGTGTAGTTATACCATCTTCGTTTTTCTTCTGAAGTTCAGCCATGCTGTAGAGAACAATCTCAGAGTAATATGGAGTAAACACGCTGCATAACAAAAAAAAAAATGAAAACATGGAATGTGAGAAAATAGTATAACTGAACAGCAGAACCAGGGAAAAATCAGACAACAAAATCAAAGTTCAACCAAAACAGAAGTGACAAGTCCACAACTAAATGAACAAGCAAAAGGACTAAAGGAGCCAAACCTAAAGGAGACCATTTCTGAAACCGGCCGTGCAAGAGGCATTTTCATGAACAGAGAGTTTGTAAAGAACTGAAGTCTCCGTCTGGCTTCTAAATTTTTAGGGACAGTTGCAGCTGATTCTTTAATTGTCAGAAGCGAATACAATCGCTTGATCAAGTCCTTCTGGACAGATTACAAAAGCATAGATCAGACTAATGAGTAGAGAAAAATGCAGGCCCACAAGAAAACAAAAACACAATAGAAAATACCAATTTGGTATCATTTGGCCACTTGAGTTTATTGAAGAGGCGACCTTCAGCCCTTGCTAAATTAATTTGACCCCAGTCTTCAATGTGGCCACTAACATTTATAAACAAAGGGCATTAGCAAAGCAATTTATAAGGGCACAAAATCTGAGAATAAGGTAGAAGAACTACAGACAAACGGCAGACCTCATATCAACAGAAAACGCTTCATGATGAACAACTTCATATAGGTCTTGAATAGCATTAACCAAACCTTTTTTCAGATCACTGGACTCTGTCGTACCTCGCTACAAAACAATGTTTTCACTTTTCACAGTTAATACACAAGTGACATATACACTATACTTTACATCAAAAGAAAAAATTTGCCACTAACAGACTGCTAAGGGAAGGTCAAAACGGCTGTGGTTCGGGGCTAGGAGGTTTTGGCATAAAGTTGACGGTATAATGGATTTTACTCTAGTATATTCTAGTGAAAAGGTAGAAAAGCGATATAGTTTCTAAAGAGAATTTAAAACCGTAAAGGGAAGCCAAATTTGAGATTTGACTCATGAATACGGCGATCCAGTAGCTAAGTTTGAGTATTGGCTCACCAATAAGGTGATGGAGTACTAAATAAGCCCCAAAATTACAGAGTTAACCCAATAAAAATAAATACCAAAACATCATACATACCAGTATTCCCAATACAGCAACAAGCTTGGCAATAACATTAGGCAATTTTTTGAAATGAAGATCACTTTGAATGGCCCTCTTTGAAATGCTGTCTCGGATAGCACCATAAATCCTTTCCACCCTAAATTTTCCAAATAACAAAGAAACATAAAAAAAACTGTTAAATTTATGAGGTTAAATGAAACAACAGCAATAAAAACAAAGCCTTTCAGTCCCAAGCAAGTTGGAGCAGGCTAGAGATAAACCTAACAAGATCCACCAACCAATATGATGTAAAAGAAATAAAAAGGAGCATTAATAAGTATAATAGAAACTCTAATTACCAGAGGCGTCCTTCTTTCTCTAGTATAGACGTCAGAATATGATAAATGCTATGGAAGCACTCTACAACAGCATATTGCATGTATTCATCCTTTGATATCCTAGACCAAAGTTCTTCTTGTGAGTCTTTGCAGTCCTCCGCAATCTCTTTGGCCAAGAAAACCTACAAATTGGAAAGGGGAGGTGCTGATTGAGGAAACCGAATGGAAACAGAACTTGTGAATCGAGCAAGGGAAAACTTTTAAACAGTAAAAGTTATTTTCGATTTTTGACCTTGCTAGCAAGCAAGAAAAGTGGCCACTGCACAATCGGAAGCACTCCAACGTCATTCTTTGGCATCAAAAGCAATTCTAGTTCACTGCAAATAGGATAACAGTCAAACCATAGCGACATATGGCAGTGAAAACTTTATCATACATAGGAAGCAATACTTACAAATTGTTAATATAATCCTCTTCCCGTAAATTCCTCACAGTTTCATTCCAGAAGGGGGAAAATCTAGCTGCATCAAACTTGTTTAACTCTGTTTCCTGGAAAATTTGATGCCCCAGTGTCAACTCTTTGTAAACAACAATAAAGAATGGCATACACTTTATACATACAATAATAATTCAAACGAGTATTGCGCTATCCCAGATCCCATAAAAGATTGAAAAGGTAGGATCAAAATGTACAGCTACTCTGAGGTCAAAATCAATATACAGAGGTTCCATAACATGACTCATACCTGACCAGAAGATAGCAGTTGCTTCCTGTATAAAGGATTAAAACCAGCTTTAGAATATAAAAACAAAGAAGATAAACAAGAATCTAGAATGACATCACAAACCTTTTTGGAACAGCAACATGAAGTCTATCCATGAATGCTTCAGGAAACTTCTCAAAGAATCTGTGAACTGCCTCGACAGTATTAATCTGTAAACACAAATAAAAATACCAGACAGCACAGATTAACAAACAAACAAATATATTTTCTTTTAAATTTCCACTCCACGGTACTTTTTCCAATAGCACCCCATTCAAAGGCAACTAGGAATGGGTACTTTTTCCAATAGCAAAGAGAGGGTAAATCGTCGTACAAAGAGGAAGTGACTGCCACTTTGTTCAAGCATTGGAATGTCTACTCCCTCTGCCCACAATAAATGCACTTCTAGGATTTTTTATTGAGATCAATGTTACTAGGAAATTACATATATACCCCTGAAAAAAGTTTTTAAGCATGTAATAATTACATTTTGGGAATAGAGAGAGTAGTAAAGCCTACTAGAGCTGGGTACTCCCATACCAAGAAGTGCACTTATTTTGGAACAAATTTTGAATGCTAGAAGTGCACTTATTATGGGATGAAGGGAGTAGAAAATAATAAAATACATTTCGCTGGAGGAATACCCAGCCTTAACACAGATCCAATAAATATTTTGCAGTTCCATTTAGTGCTTTGATGTTATCCAAACTAAAAAAGAGTATTTGCGTAATCAAATACACATAGCGTTCATTGTGCGACTGCAAGCATCTAAGCATTAAAAATCTATATTTGAGAAGTATGACAATCAGCTAACCAAGAAATGAGATTGCATAAATATTAACGATCTAAAATGATAAGGTTGATAGATCAGCCAGAAGCAACTTCATGGATAGTCTGACAGTAGTTCAAGGCTAAAGTTTATGGAGCTAACCTCTCCCAAGCGATCGCGTGCACCAAGGAGAAATCCATAAATAGCAGACAGTACAGTGTAGAATACATGAATGTCCAAAAGGTAAATCTGCATAAATGAATGCTTAATCCAAGAAATATAATTTTCAAATGTGGTCAAGAGAAACTAGATAGAAATTGACTCATTATTTTATAATGAGCTTACGACAATTCATCTAGAGATATCTAATGTTACTTTTCAACAGTCATAGTTTTTGTGATTTTGACACAAAAAAGGAGTTAGAGAACAAGAACTAGAAGCAACCAAAGGTTACTTACTGACAGCACTGGAGCCCATAAACAAAGAATTGTAAGAGCATTATGATTATCTGCAAGCATTGTAAGAACGATTCGATTACACACATTTAATTATAAATATTTAGAAACAGATGGACACTTCTCAAAGTTCGGAAAGGAACAATTTCCAAATACACAGTAATGAAATGTTAGGATCAGAGGGTGTGGACAGGAAAAAATATATGATGGCGACATTTGTAGAAAAAAGCAATGTATCCATACTCTTTGAGACAAAGTCATGCCAAGCATACTGCAGGCCTCTGAAATTGATTATAGTTCTTGTTGGTTTTACAAGAGGTTTTATCTGCATGATGAAGGCCATGTTTTAGGGTCCAAAGATCAATAACTATGGATGGTTGAAAATGATGAAAATGAAAAACTAAGCTTTCCTGGAGAAAATAGGTGAATGAAAATTTGGCACCAAGAATTACAATCCAGAAAGTGGCGTATCTGCACCGCAAAAATAGCAAATAATTACTAATTTCCAATTTGTGAGCTGGATCACAGAATTATGTATCAAAGTTCTACAGTTACTTGATATAGTCCAGGGCATTCTCATGCATGCCTCTTCCAACATAATTATTCTCCTTCAACAAAAGTAAAATGTCAGATATTCTTAGCAGAAAACATCGCAACAAAGATTTGAAAAGATAAGTCAGAATGTGCTAAAGGTGGGCAAGACCTGATGCATCCACTTAACAAGGCGCATAGCAGACCAGCTATAGCAAGCCTCAGCCACACCATGGCAACAAGGGACACTCATAAGTAGGCTGATAATTATCTTAATGCCCACATATGCACTGATTACAAAAACATATATCTTGAATATTGCTGGTCCTGTGCCATCTTGAAGCGTCTTGCTAGAAAATGATCAAACTATTAGAATTTCATCTTGCGATTATCAAGGACAAAAGGTTCACTTAAATATCAAGTGCTGATTTGGAGTTGGACCAGATAATTTTACTTCATGATTAAGCTAAGTGGCCAACAAACCATTCTACAGTTGACCACAGGTAAGTTTAAACTCAACAGTGCTACACTTTGAAAAATCAAATTCATCGTCAAATTAACCACTTAACACTTAGCACTTCGACTTTATTACTACTAGTATTACTAGTGAATCTTTGGTACCATGACTGAAAACTGTAAATAGCACATATCATGTGCCAAGTATCAGAATTGACTATTTTCAACCAAGCAGACAGACGATGTTGCAGCCGAGCTCCCTGCACAGGTGAGCAGCAGCTCAACAATACATTGGGGTTGGAGGTGGAAGGGGTTGAGCACAGAAAACACAATTGCACAAGTGTTGCAACTGAACTATCTTCTTTGTGTTCCATTCCATAGAATATATACTAGCAGCAGTAGAGAGTGGAGAAGAAAATATAGCAAGGAATTGACATATCGCCAACTTCCTACTGCAAAATGCAAGAGCCAGCAGCAGATTATCTTATAGATGACTTCAGAATTCTTAAGCTGTGAATGACATTACGAAGTGTTACTCGCTGAATATCAGGATTGAAATATTCTATGGTTTTCAAAATTCATCCCGAACCACGCAAAAAGGCAAATGTGGTATTTGTTGCCCCTTCGTGTATTAAGGCCTCAACATTGGCATTACCAGATGATAAATGACATTCTAGACAGTCTTTCATTTAAGTGATTTTTTAAAATTTAGGGTAAGAAAAAAAAAACAGATATCACAAATGGATTTAAAAACATACATATATAGGTAGCAAATCGCAACTGAAGCTACAGTAAACAAGCAGAACCTCCATGCCACTCTGGTGAGTGCAGATCCACGAGATGTTGAATAGGCACCATACATCATTAGAATATCCAATAGACCTTCACAGTAACAAAAGGTAACAAAAGAAATTAGCCATCACGATAATTTACACAGATGATCACATTACAGTAGAAAAAAGATCTGTGCTCACTCTGGATAAATTTCATTACAACATAAGTAGGACCCAGACTAAGAAGTTGCAATATGGTCTTCCTGTCAAAACTACCATCATTGAAAGCAATGATAGTTAGTCCCTGCATCAACATAAATAAAACCACACATAGGTTACACCAAATCAAATGTACATAAAAACATTAAAGATAGGCAATATAAAACACCTAATGATAATCATACAAAAATTAAAAGATAGAATTCATTCTCATGGCCATATAAGGACATAAGTCAACACATCACCAGGTAAACATCAATTTCAAGATGTTTATGGTAATTTCACACAACGGGTTGTAACATACAAAGTCAAACCTATACATAGATGGATACATGCTCGCTCTTAGCACAGCAATATACAATCATGGTGATGTGTCCAGCTAAATTCTCTCTTTCCCACACAAAAAGGTCCCTACGTACAAGCCATTATTTGTTTAAGTAAATAAACCACCCACAAGTTAGGGTCTTTATAAATAAACTCCATCCAAGAAATATGCATCAGTCTATCACCAATTTGGTTCAAGTATTGGAAAAGCCAACACAGGACCAGTTTATTATTGAATACCTAGTGTACTGGTGAGGCAAGAATTTGATGGAAGACATTATAGTGTGCCACATCCAAGGGAATTAAAAGGCGTGCATTGTTACTGAACTTCATAAAGTGTCACATCCAAGGGAGGTAACAACAGTTATCATGCGAGACCATGTATTTGGAGAAAATGTATTTGGAGAAAAGTTGTTTGTCGAGAAGGGGTGGCCAAAAAACTTAATTGTGTTATTGTTCATCTAGCAACACAAAACATGGTATATAACTAAACTAAGAATCCCTTAAACCAGTGGGTACTTGATCCCAAACAAGATAAGGAAAAACGGTAGCATGACTAGAATCTGCATTCACCTGAAACATCATAATAAGGAACATCCAAAGGCGATGAAAGCTGTGGTAAAGATGAAGAAAAGTCCTATGTTCCACAAAAGATGTCTTTCCGTAGTGATGATTCCTACCTAGCAAGCCCTGCAAAACCAAATGCGCATCTTGTAAGCAGAGCAGACAAACAATTAGCAAGAAATAGAAGCATTTTTGTAAACCTATACTGAAGCTTGGTTAAAGTGAAAATGGGCCTTATTTCATTGTTGGCAACTTGGTATGATGGTCAAGAAGCATAAAACGTATTAACTTGCAAATATACAAATACTGATTTGGTTACAGCTATTGATTATTGAAAGATCAAAATAATTGTGATTATGATTAATACAAAAACCAAACCTTATCCTTCCTACTGGGCTTCGAGAAAAACGGGTTGTTCAGCTTCCAAGGCCATCCTAGGTGGAAAGCAATTACGAGACCTAGAAGGAACAGCCAAAATATTATGAGAAATAGAAACAAATCGACAAACAAAAGTAACCAGGTTGATTTGCTTACCAGAAAAACTCATTGAAATCATCATAATTTCTCCATTCAGAATGTGGTGCACGCCCATTTTTATTATTGGCTGCTTCCTGCAGCAGAATCAACACACTCGACATTAAGAAAACCATATAGGACCAAAAATAACAAGTGATATTAGCTCAACAGCAGGCACACTTACCGCTGCAATGATTTCATACAAAGGATAAATGACGTTGTCAAGAAACGAGACACTACCACCAGAACTGCAGCTTTTAGCTGGCTCTGCATTTTGTTTTCGCAGAATCTCCCCTAATTCTCCTGCTAGCTGCAAAATTGAAATGGACAACAAATGTTAACAATTTGAGTACCAGCCAACACGTGTTGAAATCCAACCCAGACATTGGTATCCAACAAGGTAAACTTCAAAAACTGGGATTTGGGTTCATTTTGATTTCATACTGTGAACATGGAGTAACCATGATGGAATAGCTCTTTATCGTATTTTATTTAGGTTTGAAGCATAGCACCCTCTAACTAGTTCATCCCTCTAACATAGAACATCTATAGCAATCCTCATGTAGCATGTGCACCACCAGATCACATAGCGTCGAGGCTGCTCCCACCCCAGGAAGGTAGTAGGAATGTAGGATAGATTTATTTCACGTGTGACAAATACCAACACCAGGGCACAAATTGACATGGCGAAAAAATTCTCAAAGTGCAGGAGAGCTATGTAGAACACGCAGAAGAGCTATGTATCAATATCATTATTAAGAAGGAAAAAAAAAGGGATAACGACCCTGCAAAAGCACACACACCCACACAGCAAAAATAGTTTCAAACTTAAGTGTATGTTACAATATTTTTTTTTTTTTTTGCAGAATGAAAAACAAAAAGGTAACTTTATTAGAATCATACAGACTTACATAATGAGATATTTAACATAAGCTAAAGGTAACTTTATTAGAATCATAGACTTACATGATGAAATATGTAACATAAGCCCTCTGGAATAAATCGCACATTGGCAGCTTCTCCCCACATCAAGTAGTATAAACACACATACAGCAACTTCTTTTCCTTTGTCAATGAATCAGTACTAAAAGAAAACCATGCAATATCTTAAAACCAGATGAGGAGTTGATAAGGAATTAAGGAGTTAAGTAGATAAGAGCAAAGTATATTTTTTTAAAAAAAACATACTTATGCCAGACAAGAGGATGAGGCAGATAGCTGCACCATTTGATATAGTTATCAAGGGCTTTAGAAAATACAGCATGCACGGCACCCTCATCAATTTTCTGGATAGAAACAAAAATACTGGTAAGGATAGAGGTGTGAACAATTTCAAGTGATACAGAGATGAATATCTTGGAGCAGAACCTGGTGACTCATCACATTGAACTTTTTTCCAAAGCAGAGTATGTTTTAAAAATAAAAATGATAAATCTCTGAATTTGAATCGTAAATAATGTAGCAACATTGATGATCAAGCAAAAGAAATTAGTGGGTACTGGATACTTCCTTTTTAGAGCGTACTGAACACAATGTTTTAATAGGGCAAACATTATGCAAAAGGGTCAGGCTAGTATGGGTACGAAATAAGAAACAGAAGAGGAAGGAAGAAACGGCAAATGGCATACTTTATTAGCACGTTAATACGTTATACATTTCACTAGTAGCATCCTTTCTATATCTATAGGAACAGCAAATCTGATCATGGAACTTCAGTGTATCATTAATATTAAAACTCAAACAGCTGCAAATCACAATCAGCATAAGCTTGTTAGAAATAAAACTTACTTCTTGGAAACTACAGACAAATAACAACTCAACCATGAATATCAGGATATAAACATAGCTGCCTCTGTTTAAAGTTTAGTATGTCATTTTTAGAGTTCACATGATTAGCAAACTGAACCAAACTATCATTAGGGCTGAAAGCAGTCAGTAACGATATATTTAATTTAAAACAGGAAACGATCCCTGGTCAGTAATATTTTCAATTTACCTATTCCATTACAGACACCAATATGGTGCTGACAGAAATTAGAAAATCATAATTTTAAATACGGTAATGGTCGAAAACGGTCATACACGATATCACTTTTATGTAAATGGGATCATCCATTTCCATTTTCAGCCCTAACTATCATCAATGCGTTCATCACATAGACTAATGGCCAGCACAGAAGTAGAAATTTAAGTAGATAACAGCTAAGCTTTTCAATTAAAAAAATCAGAAAAGAGCCACTAACTGAACTTTTAGGCATATTACAAACATAAAGAAAGGGGCCATAACTCAAGAAAAAATAATAACAGAAAAATGATAAATTTTTGCTAAGATGGCAAGCCATTGTTGTTATTAAAAAATAGCACTAATCATGTCCAAAATTATGATACACAATAAAATAATGTCAAGCAATCAAATACCGGTTCGTTCCCTGATAGTTTTCCCACACGAGATTGTTCATTTGCCAATAGGTGAATGATATGCTCTCTTTGGTTTTTCACATTATCCTCCTGCAACCATGAAGAAAGGCTATATAGCTTATTTCTACAATGCCGACAAGACTCCAAAATATTGTCAGATAAAGTATGACAGCATAGCAAAGTTATAACTGCACAAGGATATATATTTACACAATTTTGAAAGAGTATGAATAATGATGTATAAGTGAATGCCATGCCATGACATTGCTTTCCTACCATCTGACTCCATCCAATGCTCAAATTCACAATAAATTACATGTCATATAGAACCAAGCATTACCGTATTTACAGGATAACAAAATTCATGATGCATTCATGCATATAGAACTTCTATTCATATTATTTTACCACTATTAGGACTCCATTCTCTACTCACTGTTCAACTTAATAATCTGGATCATTAGCATGTCTATGATCACCCAAAAGGACTCAGCTAGCTTACTGGCTGGTGCCTGCCTACAGTGAAAAGATCAACCATTCATTAATTGTACGATTGAAAGTTACTCCCCCATTCCAAAGTAATTCCAACTTTCTTGGGGAGTCAAAGCATCTCAAGTTTGACCAAAATTATCGAGTACAAAGATTTATGACATCAAATAGATATACTATGAAAATAGAATTAATGAAGAACCTAATGATACTTAGTTCGTATCATAAGTGTAATTAGTTTTACATAAATTTGGTCAAACTTGAAACGCTTTGACTCTCCAAGAGAGTTGAAATGATTTATAATTTGGGATGGAGGGAGTAGAAGTTCAGAGACCATACTTCACATTGTTTTTTTACACCTTTCTTTCATATTAAACCTTAGAAGCATGACACAGATTATACAGTCAAGGTTAGGAAGCAAAATCAAGTCAAAAGGAAATGGACAAGCTGCACTTTCTTAATATAGTTTCTATGAATGTCATGACCAATAATACCTGTTTTGCAATTTGCAACAAGACTTAAAAATGTAGCAGCAAATATGCAGATTTAGTTATGAAGAAATCCAATCATATAGTTGCAAGATCAGCAATTCTACTCAAGACTTTTTATCACTTAGCTTGGTAACTAAATTCTCGTCTATTAGCATAGCAGTACAACAAAATGTGTTTGTTCCACTGTAATACGATTACAGTAGTTATCAACCTGGAACAAGCATATGAAGATTGATATGAAAGATGCACACATAAACACTAACCTGAAAACCAAATACACATTGCAAAAGATCCAGGATATCCGAATTCCTAGCGTCAGGGACTGAAAAGGTACTAGGAAGCCTGGGAAGATCCCTATAGTATTGCAGAGTTGATATTGCTGCCCTCACCTGAGTTGAAACAATTCACATGAATAACCACCTCCAGATCCATCAAATTGACAATAAAAAAAGACCTTACTCTTAACTATTACCTCCGGAAAATTCACAATTGCATTAGTGGTAGAAGTCAAGGAATCTAGAGGAATAATATTATATGGAACAACATCCTCCGTCCTTGCTGCGTCCTTTTGCATGACCTTTTTCATCTGAGCAAAACAGAATAAATAAATTGATCACAAAAGGCGAGACCCTATACTAGTCATGATTGTATTCAAAGGGTCAAAGTTTGAAGGAACATAAGTTCATAACCAGAAGATATCAAACAGTCACTTAGATTTTGTATGAAACTTACTCAACGGTGCGATTTGTCACAAGAAGATCGTCGACATAACATTAAAAGATAGATAATTAAAAAGCTTGCCAACAGTCTACATCCTCCAGTGCCTCCTCTACTTTTCACATTAAGATTTAAGATAGCTTCAACATCAATCTGCTATCGCTCTTTTACATGCCAAATCTAGATGCTTGATACTTGACAAATCAAGTCTGGATGCATGCAAACCAAAATTATAATATGGTTTCTGTAAGGAGCATATCCTTAATACTTGTGTTTCAGGCACATATTTATACCTTATATAAAACATTTAGCTTTTCAAACTCAACATGCTGTTATTTCTTTATGAAAGAGAGTTCAATGCATATGGAGGATAAGGACACCAGGGCATTTGTTTGGTAAATTTGACTGTAACCAGAAGATCATCTTCCGAGCAAGTCTTTGGTGATATCTGCATACATACACATAGAAGATCTTGACGTAATTCTTGGAGTTTTAGCAAATCCTGGAAGATTGGTATTGCCTTCCTGTGGCTAGTAGAGAAAACTATTGTAGACAGTGAACGTATCAGATGCTACCAACCGCAGGTTACAGTGCTATGTGTTACCAATCATGGTAGCATCTAAACACGAGAAAGGAAAATTATGATCAAAATATGAACAAATTGAGGATGCAATCATCTATGCGCATGCAAAATTTGAAACAAAACATATAAGAGAAATCAACACATCAATAGTTGCACGTTGCAGATAAGAAATGAACAATTGCACCCACAACTATCCATGTGCTGATTCTCTTGTTGACAAACCACTCACCACGATATATATATAGATATGACCAAGATGTATTTTAAACTACAAAGAACTAAATATCAAATATAAGAATTCAAACCTCTTCAGATATCAAATTTTTTGCATCCTCTGGTGATATTTCCTTTGTCATATCCTCTATTACTGACCATAAGACCTTCAAAGTCGCAAGTACTTTTTTGCGCTTCCTGCTTTTCCGTTCCAGCCTGTTCAAAAAAAAAATTGCAGACAGGGAACATCATCCAGTGCCACAAGTATATTTATGATGCTTGCCAACATGGCACAAAAGGTAATGAAGTAGGATTTTGTGAGTTCTTTACAGAAAGTACATGCAGAGTGTGTCCATTAAACTGCAGAGAAAAACTTACTCTCCAAGGTTACCGCTGAACACAGCTGATTCCCTCAGCTTCATTTCATCTTCAATCAACTCATCCACTTTATGCTTTTCTCTATAAAGCTTGTAAAATTCTTGCAATTTAGCAATATCCTGACTTCGGTCAATAGCAACACCTTCCCTCTTCGCTAGTTTTTGCTAAATTCATAAACCAACAAGAACTGTTCAAAAAACATACCTAAAGATCTGAAACTATATTTTAGAATAATATGTCATTTATGGTGCAAATTGATATGGTGCAGTACTGTGGTGTGACTGGGATGACCCCCAAGGCATTATTATACGATACAGCATAAAGGGCTTCAAGGCATAAACAAGATAGCAGCAATCACAATGTAATGTGAAATTGTGCATCCTACTAAAAGGACATATTTCAGATTGCTAAATACTGGCTATGTTCATAAGCATCTGTCATTTTAAAGCATGCAGCAAAACATTCATCATTGCTACCAGTAATATAGGTAGGCATGAGTTCGTGTTGATATATTTCTATGGTCTTTACCAACAAAATATGAAAATTGAAGTTTTTTCTCCAATACTGTAGAGGTTCAAAAAAGGACATCTTGAAGTATGGAATCACATAAGATGTGTAAATGAAATGGACATACCCTGATCACTGACATTAAACCAGTTTTGAACTGCAATACTCCTCTCCCTTCGCTGTTGGGATCCAAACTCTGGGCTAGCGTGTAAGCATGCTCACAAACTGCACAAAGTACAAACATAAATGTTACCAGATCAAACCAACTTGCACATTGCCTGTTTCAGTGGTAAAATATTCCATTTTCCCAACCGAACTGTATTTCACTGTTGGCTTTTGTCATCAGTTCGTCACCACTCACCATACACATTGACATAACCAAGGACACCACCAGCTAGTTGAAGAAAAAAGTGGTAATCGATAACAAATAGGAACCTGGCTAAACGGCATAAAACAACATTTTTCCTACTTTTATTAGACAGGTCGAAACAAAACAACAGAATTGGTATAACATGTAATATAGCTTAGTTGCAGAAATTTGATCAAATTTATTTAATCATTATCCTTTAATTTGGTGGAAGTTTGATTTTCTGTAGTGGAGTACCACAGTACTGTTCAACAGATGAACTAAGCAGAATATGGAAACTAGTATAATCAATGATACAGGCATCTAAATTCAGAGAAGATGCATAGAACTAAATTACCTGGTAGATACATAATGTCAGCAAGGTGCTAAGGTCCGACTTAGCTAAATGCATAGAACTAAAACTAGCCTAGCCATGAGTCTATAACAGTGGCAGCTAATTACAGAGAGAATATGTTAGCGGGCAACATGGGCCATGTAGGTTAACAGAAGTCAGTTTCATCAGAGGCACCAGATGCTTGAATAAGGTAGAGGGTAAATTACTTTAGAAGAAGCATTGAAGCACCATGCCAGACATTTATAGATTATATGAAAATCATAAAACCCTACAGTCACTAATAGACAATGTTGGCTTAATCAAACTATCTGCCAACTTCAATAACGTGACACAAGTGACCAGGTTTGAAGTGAAGCATAACTGTCCAGAGTTACGCCAAAAACTAGAGGACCAGCATAGCGAAGCAATCTAACCGCTACTAGCACGAGGGAGGGACAGCTAGTCAGCAACAAGCATGAGCGATAACCAAAACGGTAGCCACGCAATTCAAAACCCAGAGTCCAAAGCAACTGCCACGGGCACTGCTCCCGAGCTCCGCGGGACAGAAATGGTAGCGAAACTTACGGATCCTGGCGACTGTGGGGTCTTCATCCTGGATCTCGTCGGCGGCGCGGAGCACCTCCTCGATGTGCACGTTGTTGCCGAGCGACGACGGCACGTTCCCGGCGATGCCGGTGACCGGCTGGCCGTAGGCGCCGACGAGCCGCTCCCCGCGCAGCGCCGCGCGCACCAGCCGCTCCCAGTTGGCCTCCGCCCTCGCCATCGGCGGAAGCCCCTCGGATCTAGCTAGGCCACACCGAGCAGTCTAGTCTCTCGCGCGCTCAGGCCGCTCACACATGGGCCCCGCGCGCCTCCAAGCCCCTGCGATCGACTGGCGACGGGGATCGGCGCTAGGGTTTCGAACGCCGCGGGCGCGCGGCGGCGTTTGCAACGGTGGTGGTGGCGTTCGAGCTGTGGGCGGGTAGAGGAAGAGAGGGGGCTAAGCAGGGGGGCTAGTAGTATGGGGAGAAAGAAATAAGAGCTGACTAGGAAAATCACAAATCACAAAACTGACTCGATGAGAATCTAGTGCGGGGAGGGCGTGTCATGCAAACTGCGCGTCGAAAGGCGCCACTTCCCGGACCACACCACTGAAAGGAGGGTTTAAGCGGACGACAACAAGTCTTAACGGCGAAGGTTTCGTCAAAAACCGCACAAAATCACTTTTATCTCCCGTTTTGGTTTTGGGAAGCTCAGGCGCGTGATGACAGTTTTAAGGAAACTACGAGTATATGTGAGATCTGTATCTGGAGATGTAGCATGGTGATCTGTGGTTTCGTGAGTAGTGTACCGAGCACGCAACGGGGATTGCCGACGCGACTCAAAGAAACGCGTTTTTTTTTTCTCCTTCCCTTTTTTTTTTTTAAAAAAAAAACTACTCCTTCCCTGTTTGGAGGAGGGTAACGCGGTTTTGAGCGAGAAAACCTTGTGGAAACGCTGAGAAAAATAAACAATGGATAAGCACGCCAACCTTTCCCGCGTGGCGGACTCGTCGATCGGTCATTTTGGGCCGGTAATTCTGAAACGGGAAGATTCAGCCCGACGACCTTTTTTTAGCGTACCTAGCATATGAAGGCCGGGCCCGAGTTGTGTCGTTGCGTGGTGCTAGGAGGACTGGTAATATTTCAAACTCAAGGCCCAAGAACCAGTAGACCATAACATAGCAAGAAGTCAAATTTTGGCCCGTTTGGTTGAGCTGTGAGTGTAGGAAAAAAGGAAAAAAAGATGATACCTTTATCTCTCTTGATTGAAATAACTATAAAAACAGTTATTTATGCACCTATTGTAAAAGCAGAAAGCCAGAAATAGGGTCTAATGTGCTTTAGAAAATATACTACCAAAAAGCAGTTGCTTCTCCAAAGCAGACTCCAAACAACAAACCCTTCATGGTGATCTGGTTTGCTTCCTAATCTACAAAACCAATGTTCAACCCCTCTTGACTTTTGAAACTGTTCACTTTTGCATCATGGCAGTTCTGAGGTTGCTCATGTGACACCATGTCAACGGGGATAAATCAAACTATTAAAAATTCGAGGTAATTTTGGACTATAAATGTTATTCAAATATATTTTTACATGGAAAAATAATAAAATTGAAAACCTTAAACCGTGACTGCATGCACCCTGCTGCACATATGCATGCATGCATGGACCCTTTATTTAATATATTTAATAAAACTTTACAATTTAATAAGTTTTAGTGCAATGAATTATGGATCATAACGAGATAGGAAAATATAGGTTCTAGCACAAGAGTCATGATATTTGTACAAACAGAATCAAATGACATGAACAAGATATTTCTTTTTTTTTAACATAACAAGATATTTCAATCTAGGCTACAACATTGAGCATGATTTCAAAAAAAATCTTTAAAATTTGTATGAATTTTCTAAGATAATTAGGACTTTTAATTTTATTATTTTTAATGTAAAAACATATTTGGATGATTTTTTTAGATTTTTTATAAAATATATTTCTAGTCCAATTTACCTCCTCTAACATGTCCAAATATTTACATGTCACCACATTAGTGAACCGGGAATGTATCTAGTGCAAACTAACTTTTCGTGAAAACTTCGTGCAAACCACGGTAAAAAAAGTCATCTAAATTCACCAAAAATTCACACATGTAGATGATATGATGATAAATAACCTTACAAAATATCTTATCGAAACTCAAATTCGTTTGTGAGATATAAAAATAATAAATTTTAAGCCGTAAAGTCGCTCGGATGATTTGGTAGAAATTTGTTATTTTTATATCTCACAAACGAAAACGAAGTTTAGACAAGATATTTTGCAAGGTTGTGTATCATCATATCATCTACATGTGTGATTTTTTTGGTGAATTTAGATGACTTTTTTACCGTTATTTACACGGATTTTCACGGGAAGTTAGTTTGGATGTTCCCTAGTGAACCACCGTCAAACCCGCTCGTGTGTAAAGTGTGTAGTTTTCAAAAGTTGAAGAGGGGTTTAAAATGGGTTTTATAAATGAGGGGATGGCACGACGGCCATAAATTGGATTTTTGTACCATAACTCATGGCACAGCTACAGACTGTTCTGGATTAATTGCCTGTCATTAAAAACTGGTCTAGGTCAAGGACTATGACAAGGAGTCATTTCAGAGCGAGGGAGATCAGTCAGCCATTGATTTGACATATAGTAGTACACTAATAGTAATACTTCTGGTATGCGACTCACTTCGCCATCGATGACCAGCAACATGGTCCACAGTGCATGAACAACCAGCAATGGTCGGTTTCATTTCCTGCTGCAGCTCCAAGACGTCCAGCAGCGGAGATAAGACGGTGGTCTTGCATAACCGCCTGCACACTGATTTCCAAAACTTTGCGTTCAAACTGCAAACCACACCATTCCGCCCACCGTCCTGCAATGTAGTGCGTGAATGCACATTTTAGGTTCCACGAGGGGCGGATGATTTCTGATGAGAAGTGCACATTTTAGGTCTCCATCGACATGGCAGAAAAATAAATAAATAAAGATGTTCAGAAACAAAACAACACAGACCAAGCAGAAACAGAAACAATCGCAACCTATCTGATACGTCACCCATCTCTGCCTGGCTAGTTGCCGTTCTCGGTTCTCCAATGTACGCGTATTTCTCTGGGTGGTATTGCAACGACGAAAGCCGTACTAGCGCGTTGGAGTTTATTTTATCGCAATACTAATTGAAGAAAACGTGTGACATCACGGCGTATCTTTCTTGGTACCAGACGAACGAAAGAACGGCCATATACCATACATAATGTTTGGTGAAGGCGACGTGTCGTCTTCCTTGGCCGGGCATCTTCCCTATCCTATCCCAATCGCGGTGGGCCCGGCGCCGTGAAGCTGCCGAGCCCGAGTTTTTCCGGGGAGACAAGCGGGAGCCGGCGCTGTGCATGCTTGACGACAATGGCGTCTTTCGGACACAAAGTACTGCTGTTTGTCATCGTGGTAGAGAGCTTTATCGGTCCTCAAAAACTGAAAAAATTGTCACAGCTTTTCAGGCGACGGACCAAAGGCACGACAGCCGCGTGGATATGCGCATCCATCGCTCGTCATCATCGGCCTCGCCTTTTACGTGGGTTTCACTTTTGAGTTTTCACCGTACGTAGTACGTACTAGTACGTGAACTCATGCTCATGGGCCATGGCATTTCAGTAGTGCTTTGGGGAAAATGTCATTCCCCTCTGTATGTTACCAGGAGGGGTAGAAGATGTACATTCGGTTTCCGACGGCACTCCATCCCCTACGTGCTACTACGTCGGTACATACGTACCTACTAGTACGCAGTAGCTGCTGCTAGTACATGCCGTGCACGGTAACAAAAATTGACCCGCGATGCCGAACTTTGAACTCAGTTCTCACCTTTTTTTCAGCATGGGTGCAATTGCATTTATCATCCATAGAAGATAATAGCATGAAAAAAGGCACGGATAGGACGGTCACCGGTATATTGGCATATGGATCTGGCAGGGCAGGTTGCCATTCGGCCACAACTATCAATTGCAAAAAATCTAGTAAATCAGTTTACTTAATTATAGGCCAATCAAATTTGCAATAGATTGAATAAATTAACATACCTTTTATTGTTCACCCCCGATATGTGGGATTTTATCCAGAATGGGGATCGCTGAACAACTAAAGTTGATAGCAGCAGCAGATCAATATCTAGCAGTGCAATTTATATAGCGACAAAAGGCCAGCAGTTCCATATTAATTTAAGAAATTTGTGCACGACAGCAACAAGGTCGCGGACAGCAGCGATGCAGACGACATAGACAGCAGCAGCAGATATGGTTGGGGACAGTAGCGACCGTCGGGTTTGGACCGTGCGGCGGCCGGTGATGCCCACGATCTGCTCCACGAGAGATCGGAGAAACTGAAACGACGCGGGGCACGGCGGCGGGGACAGAATTCAGAGGCTTTTGGCATTCTGTACATGGGCTTCATCGGATGGGGTATATTGTATATAGACACAGCCCATTTGACAAGCCCAGCACGGTCAAGAGTCCACCAAGCAAAATAACGCTTCGATTCCAACCTTCGTCTTCCTCACACTCACGCACGCTGCCGTGTTCTTGGACAGTTGCCAGCCATAGCTGAGGGGGAGGGGGTGGGGTGTGTCTCGCCGGCGGGGAGGTCTGGCGGCGTGACGCATCGGCGTGGGGGCCCTCCGGTTTTGGGGGCCCTGAGCGGTCGCTCACTCCGCTCATGGCCGTCGACGGGCCTGCTCATGGGCCATGGCATTTCAGTAGTGCTTTGGGGAAAAAGTCATTCCCCTCTGTATGTTACCAGGAGGGGTAGAAGATGTACATTCGGTTTCCGACGGCACTCCATCCCCTACGTGCTACTACGTCGGTACATACGTACCTAGTACGCAGTAGCTGCTGCTAGTACATGCCGTGCACGGTAACAAGATTCTTGCGCAATAATTGACCCGCGATGCCGCACCTTCCCTTCTCAGTTCTCACCTTTTTCTGCGAGAGAGCAGCATGGGTGCATTGCATTCTCTTCGCATGGTTATCCATCCATGCAGACGAGAGCAATTACGAGGAAAAGGAAACGCAAGGCACGGCAGGACGGTCACCGGTGGCTGCATTGGCATATGGATATGGCAGGGCAGGTTGCCATTCGGCCATTTTTTTTCAAATTGGCATTATGTTAATAAATCCCCGATCTAGATGTTGGTTTCCACCATTGCAAGACTAGCATTTTCCCCATCCCCGACCAATAGGCCGCCAACAGCCACGGGGATCATTTGTTCACCATCCCCGATTCTCCGGCGGGGATTTTATGCCACATGGGGTTCCCCCCCGTATCCACGTATCGTAAGAACGCCGGTAACATATGATAGCCAATTGCCATCCATGAACTTTATCGGCCAACCAAAAGATCACAGTTCCATATGTTAATTTAATCAATCTTTTTTTTTTTTAGCAACAAGGTTCATGATAGCTTCTTTTTTTTTTTTTACATGGCAACATAGTTCACTGGACTAGGAGGAGGCGGGATATTTTCTTTTTTCTTTTTTTTTGAGGGTTTGGAACTTTCTAAAAATTTTTATATATCACATCATCTAATGTTGGGACATATTTTAAAGTACGAAATAAGATTGTGAGTATTTTATGAGGCTTATTAGTCCATGATTTGATAACGTGGGCCACGGGGAAACATATGCTAATAACCATTAATGAGGCTGAAAAAATTCGTACTCGTGAAATCCCTAGTTCTCGTAATTCATTCTTTTATTAGTATTTGAACACCCCATACAACACTCTACATAAATCATGTGTAGAAAATGTAGAAAATGTGGCAATATTTGTATCTCTAAATAAATTAATTAAAAATAGATTCAGAGATATTTTCAGTGATACTAATTATGTGTCAAAGTTGATTCTCGGGATATAAAAACAACAATTATTTTGAGTTTCTCCTATGTGATTTTTATGTCCAAACAATTCCAAAATACATAACATCTATATAGTGTCCAACGGTGAGGAAGTGATTAGGCGGTCGATGTGTGAAAATTCTGGGGTTAAGACTCCAAGACATGACAATGTTACTCAGATTTTGCATTACAGGCACTGTACGCCTTTAAACTACCGTGAAACAATAAACGGTGTGGGCTATTTTGTTTAGGGCTAAACAGTAAACGCCTCTATATAGTTGTTTAGGACAAAATTGATTAAGAATTTAGTTTTTAAAACTACAAAGGTTATATACTAGATCCAAGCAAAATTCGTTGTGCTTAATTTTTAACATCAAAAAATTTTGACGTTTTTTAGTCCATAGACGTTTATTTTGGATCAACAAAAAAAAAAAAACAAATTAAAAGTGTGTCACAAACAAAAAAAACAAATTAAAAGTGTGTCACAAACACTATGTTTGTTGCTTCTATAACTTGTTTTATATGAATTAATTAATCACAAACACTATGTTTGTCGGTTCGTAATTTTGTATTGAGAGCAACATATTGCAAAGCTACATAACAAGTTTCGGAATTTTCGGATGTACCATTATTTTTCTAGGATTTTGAAAAATTTCTTGTATGCACATGTATTTATATGTATCAAAACCTTATTAGCTTTTTCACTGTTTATGGTTTGAGTCCTGTCGTTTACTTACCACAAGCCGATTGTACCAATCGGCATACAAGAAGCCAACAAGTCTCCAATCGGCCACCAGCTTGCCGATTAGTGCGCCTTCTTGTTTAGTCGGCCACACGTAGCTTATCGGCCGGTGAGCGGCCGATATGTCACCGGTCGGCTTCTTGAATGGCCGATAGGCTCGCTAGTTTTGCAATTATTTAAAACCAACATCTAGATCTGCAATTATTTATTAAAATAATATTATTTTAAAAAATGCTGGCACGGGCACGTCGTCGTCAACCTTTCTTCCACCGGGCCGCCGGCGCGGCGCCGTTTCGGTGAGCTGCGATGATTGACGGTCAGCTTTGGTCTTAGTCGGACGATGCTCCGGCGAATGATTTGGTGCGAATAATGGCGGCGGATACCGGGTGGGTGTCGGGTCGTCGTCACGGCAATCGGCAGGCTATCGCATGCATGCATCGATAATCGATTGCTTCGCAGTCCTCATCATGGAATCGGTAGCGAGCGATACTGTAGTTTGCAAGCTGTAGCGAGAGGGATGTCGGTTTGGTTTTGAGTGCGCGTACGTGGCCTGGGTTTCAGACTTTCATCTGAGGCTATACATGCATCCTGTGCCCCGAGATTGACCGATCCATTCGAACGAGCGACGAGCAAGTTGGACTTGTCTTCTCTGCTCCCAGCACTGCCCTTCGTATCACTCTGCATGCATCGCCAGACATCTTGGACGATTGCATGTTAGCATGTACAGTACGTCCGGCTGTCCGAGCGTGTGGTGGGAAGCCACTGCAGTTGGTGGGTTTCGATTTCGACCACTGGGGGGCTCGAGCGCGTCGAGCCAAGATACGCACGGCGCCAGTCCGCACGTACAATGCCCAATGCTAATCTACATTTTGATGATTTTGATTTGAACGAAACCTGGTTGTAGAGTTTATATTTACGTTTTCAACAGATTGGGTTTGGTCGAAATTTACCCTAAAAGCCGCACCACAGATCGACCGAATTATTAGCTCTGTAGGGGTCAATGCATATGGGTAGGGGACGGACAGATTTCTTCATGGTATGGTCAGGCATATGGGATCTGACGATGGCATTCTTATCTTCGACCATTTATAACTATTGCAACCCGACCAACTAATCATCGGCCGAACCAGGATCAGTCACCAGCACGCATGATATACATGTATAGAATATAGATAGAAACGATACTAATTATTGGAGAGGATATATATATTTCGCCCGACTTTATTCGCGCCTATCTACAGGCATGAATTAAAAATCCTTCGAGCGGGAGTGATCATAGCGTGTAGTATACACACAGCCCCAATACACACATCATCATGGCGACAACAGAAAAAACTCGCATCAAATTAGTATTGTGCCTACGCTAGAAGCGGTAGCTGCTTATCTTTGCTCCTACACAGCTAGCTTTAGGTTAGGTTAGGTTTAGGCAGAGGTACCATTCCATGGTTTGCATGATCAATCGTCAATCATCAAACCTGCAGCGCGATGATGCGTGTAATGTAACCATTTCCTTTAGGTACCTGTCGGGCAGGAATTCGGCCGGAGGTGCTCATCCTTGGAGGCGGAGCGGCCGGCATTGGCCCGGGATCCCCAACCGTGCTCTGCTGGAAGCACGCGAAAGCCCGAAGCAGCGGCGGACCGGTCATAAGTGCATGCCCTGGCGCTGACGGCAACGCATGTTTGCAGACGTCGCCATCACAAATTATTAGCAGCTCTAATCTAAGAATGCTTACTAAAGTTTATCTATCTGTCCAGACATTCAGATAAGATCTTCGCGGGCTTTAGATTACTCCGACCGGATCGCGGAAAACGACGTGCGTTCGTTCTGCGTTGCGTGCGCAAAATGCACGCACAGACCGGTGTATCGTGTCAGCGTGTGCAGCTGTGAGCTGTGATGGATACGGTACAGTACGACACGAAGCCGGGGGCCGGCCGAGCGAGCAGTCGTCGGAAGGGGATTCAGAGGTCAGACGAGGCGGCTGGAGGTCAGGTAGGGCAGGCACCAGCCGGGGAAGGAAGGGGCCAGCCAGAACCGGGCGGCTGCAGGCTGCGCGCACGACTGCATCAGGCGTGGGAATTGAAGCTGCCAGAACAGCATGGGCCATGCCTGTGACATGTGGTGGCCTGTGGCTGCAGCCTGCGGCAAGCGTGCGCGCTCGCCCCGCTGCCAGCCAACACCGAAGGTCCAAAGCGCGACGCCACGGCGGTACCTGCGCACGTGCTAGTTGTACCGCGGATCGCACAGCGTGCTGGTAGTTAGTTGGCTGGTCCTTCGAGCCGCGATAGGCCTGCCTGCTTGGCAAGTTAGTCATCCTATACCTGAAGAAGACATAAAACAAAAGATTAACAACTCTAATAATATTTTAGAAAATTATAAAAAAATTCCATCAAAATTAAAAGAACAACAACCTGCGACGGAATATTTTTGGGCCGTATGTTGGATTTTCAGCCAAATAATCTTGAAACATCCTGTCATGGCCGCCTGATCTATCACGGTAAAGAACTTTATGACCTTTGACAGAGCCCCCGTGTCTTCCTTTGGCATTGGAAAAGGTTTGCGCAGTTTGAGCGGCTGATAATATCAGAGAGGCATCATCATCGGATGATGACTCCTCCAATTGTCTTCGCGAACGAGATCTCTTCCTAGGCATGATTCTTGTAAACGAGCAGACAGAATCAAGAACAAAAACTAAAACACCTGGAATCCTATAAGAGGTCAACCTGACCTGATCGGACAAGGAGATGGGAGCCGGTGTTCCTAACCCGCGACGGAAGAGGAGACCCGCGACGGGATGAGAACAAGGGGCACCGCTTTCCTGTTCTTCGATCGGCGGCGCGAGGTAGGAGAGAAGGACTGCTCACGTACAATACCGATCGGCAACGTACGAAGCCGTCGGGCTGTAACCAACAACGTCAACAACCTTTACCTGGTGGGCCCTCTTTTTTTTTTGGCAAGCTAAAAATAGAGAATTGTTGGAGATACCTTCTTTTTTACTTGGTATAATGGCGGGCCCCAACTTCGCTAAAAACACAATATTTCGGCAAAGTCATTTTTACAAAATTGTTGGAGATGGCGTCCGGGAAAAGCGTCCCGGACGGACCCGGACGACGGGTCTTATCCTGGGGTCTGCGGAGGGCTGGTGCGTGAGCTCCGCGGGGGACTTTTGGCTCGGGCTGGCTCGCCGACCGATCGCGTCGAGTACAGCGCGTGGAGGTGACGACGCTGTTTGCGCGCGGAACCAGTGGCCAGCGGGGGAGGACGAACCGAGGGAGTGCGTGCGTGCCCCTGTCCTGTCCTGCACTGCACTCCACTCCTGCTGCTGCCACCGAGGCGGTTCGTGCGTGCGCTGGGAAACCAAAACCGACCAAACCGAGGTGGTAGCCGGTAGTGGGGCGGCCGGCCGCGCGCGCGCGACTGCCGGAAAAGAGGGCGAGGCCGCGGCCACGGCGAGCGTTTTTTTGCGCCTCCACTACTGCATGCGTACGCGTTATTACTATACATGGAGGAAGAAGATGATGGTGCGCTCGACGTGCGTGGGACTGCGCAGATACGTGCTCGGCGTCCGTGCTTCTTCTAGTGATTGTAGTGTGCGTGTAATCATGCAAGGGTTTGGTGGATGAGCCAAAAGGGTTGGTTCTCGATGGATCATTGCTGCGGCTTCCATTTCCATCGTCAGACAGCGGAACTGAAACACAGGAAACCATGAGCGTGCTGCCGATTATCCTAGGGGGAAGCAGTACTCGCCTACTCGAGGAGATCTTGGTGCTTGCCAGCCAGTAATAAAGCCAAGAGCATAATCTATCTGCTGCGTGCCTCCCGAAAAACGTTTCACATCGGAATTCTCGTTTCCACGTCAAGATGTTGGAGGAGTACTCAACAAGCCAGGCCCCTCACTCTATGGGGAAAAAAAATACACAATTGTAGTCCTTTTATTTGTTAATTATTATTGCATTAGATTATATGTACAACTCATTCTAATTATAAAAATATATTAAAAACTATGACAAGTAGTATACTATTAAAATATATCTAATGGATTGTTTAGTAATATTTTGATTTGTACTATCATATTTTTATATAGAATTGATTGCTTCCAGTCGCCTAGATAGAGTAGTGACATAGGAGTACGAAAGCAGAGTCGCAGACTACATGACCGATATTAGATATCATCCTTGAAAAAGGGTTATTTTCCTACGAAAGCAGAGTCGCCAATTTTATATTATTATTCCTACTATATCTATAGTCCCAGCACTCTCTGATTATCTTTAAAGAAAAGCACACTCCCATCTCTATCATTCTCCCGACGCAAAGCGACAAGCGATTCCGGCGAAACGTTTTCGAACGCTGCTCCAGGGCTCGGACATGTGTCTGTGGACGAACATTAAACAAAAGCCGCCGCGGGGTCAAAGAATGATTGACCCCTGCGCCGCGCACCATTTCACAGAAATACACAAACACTATTCCTCCGACGGAGGATTTGGCCCACCGACCCATCATTGGCGCTGTCGCCGACATGTGGGCCCCGGTACCGAAAGCGCCCGCACCGATCGCCCATCTGGACTGTGGACTCCGGAGCCGAGCCGAGCCGAGCCCCCACGGACCACGCCGCCACGGAGGCCACCAACGGCGAATGCATGAGCGGAGCGGAGAAGAGACGACGAGGCCATCCGCAGCGTCACAGTGTGCTGGACGCACTGAAGAGACGACGCGGGTCGCTGGCGTCCGGGGCGCCGTCCAGCTCACGCGTGGGCGTGCGTGGCGCAAGAGTGGCGAGCAGCGGTCAGCGATGCACGGGTTCGGGTCGGGAGGGACGAGACGACGACGCGGGTTTGAACGATGCCACCGCTCAAATGGCGTTGGCCGTGTGTGGGTGTGGCTCCTCCGTTTGCAAGCACCACCCTGCCTGCCTGCGACAGGATAGCATTCTGTCAAAACGATGCTTAGTTCAAAAACTCCAAAGGGCAGGATGATGATTTTGTTCACACAGCAAAGCATCAGCATCACGGGAGTGGTAGTGGTGGTACAGTTTGGTCTCTCTTTGTGGAAAGAAATCCAGTGCGTACGTTTTGAACTGTACTTGCTTTTTCACGAGGATGATCCATCATCTCCATTCTCAAAAACAAAAGTTTTACCCTGCCTCTGCCGTAACTGATGGACCATTACGTTGAGTGTTGCTTCAGGGATAGAGTAATGCCATACAGTACATGAGGCAACAGCTAAAAAGAAAGAATGCGTGAGAAATGAATGGAGGAGCGTGAAGCCAAGACACGCCCACGGCGCCACGCCAAAATCCATGGACCTCGCCGGACGGGAAAGCAGCCCCAGCCCCCAGACTTCTAGACGACAAAGCGCCGGTCGGGACAAGCAGCACCGATTGACACGTCGTTTTCTGATCCAACGGTCGCCGTGGTCACCGCCCACCCGGCGTCGCAACACGAACCCGGGGCAGGGGAAGGGGGAGGAAACAGTAACGCCAATGGCAGGCAGGCATCACCAAATCAAATTCAAAATCAGCCCAGCACAGCAGTCCTCTTCCTCCTCTCACTCCGATTCTGCTCTCCAGCTCACCGCCAGTGCTCTGCGCTGCCCATCACTCACTCTCACTCCTCTCCCTCCCCCACCCGCTCTGCCTGCCACCCTACATAAACCCCGGCACCCCCCTTCGTTGTTGCCACGCCACTTCACTCCCCACTCCCTCCATCGCCCTGCTCCCCCACGCTTCAAATCGATTCGGCGCTAGCGAGTACCGAGCAGCAACGCCAAGGCTGCAGCAGCATCCAGCAACAGCAGCCGCTACCTCCCTTTGTCTAGTTGTCTTCTTCCTCCGGTCCACTCCTGCTTGCTAGAGAGTGCTAGCCTCATGAGGACCCAAAGGCGCCTCCTTCCCCTCCTCCTGCTGCTGTCCGCCGCGCTGCTCGCCGTCGCGGACGCGCAGGAGCGCAAGAACTACGTGGTTCATCTCGAGCCGAGGGACGACGACGGCGGCAGCGCCGGTTCGCTGGAGGAGTGGCACCGGTCCTTCTTGCCGGAGGCCACGCTGGAGTCGGCGGCGGATGACGGCCCGAGGATCATCCACTCGTACAGCCACGTGCTGACGGGGTTCGCCGCCCGCCTCACCGACGCGGAGGCGGAGGCGCTGAGGAGCAAGGAGGGGTGCCTGCGGCTGTACCCCGAGGAGTTCCTCCCGCTGGCGACCACCCACTCGCCGGGCTTCCTCGGCCTCCACATGGGCAAGGACGGCTTCTGGAGCCGCTCCGGGTTCGGCCGCGGCGTGGTGATTGGGCTCCTCGACACCGGCATCCTGCCCAGCCACCCGTCCTTCGGCGACGCCGGGCTGCCGCCGCCGCCCAAGAAGTGGAAGGGCACCTGCCAGTTCCGGTCGGTCGCCGGCGGCGGGTGCAGCAACAAGGTCATCGGCGCGCGCGCGTTCGGGAGCGCGGCCATCAACGACACGGCGCCGCCCGTGGACGACGCGGGACACGGCACGCACACGGCCAGCACGGCGGCGGGCAACTTCGTGCAGAACGCTAACGTGCGGGGCAACGCGCACGGCACGGCTGCCGGGATGGCGCCGCACGCGCACCTCGCCATCTACAAGGTGTGCACGCGGAGCCGGTGCTCCATCATGGACATCGTCGCCGGGCTGGACGCCGCCGTCAAGGACGGCGTGGACGTCCTCTCCTTCTCCATCAGCGCCACGGACGGCGCGCAGTTCAACTACGACCTCATCGCCATCGCCACGTTCAAGGCCATGGAGCACGGCATCTTCGTCAGCGCCGCGGCCGGCAACGACGGCCCCACCGCGGGATCCATCACCAACGGCGCGCCGTGGATGCTGACGGTCGCGGCGGGCACCATGGACCGCGCGATACGCACCACCGTGAGGCTCGGCAACGGGCAGGAGTTCGACGGCGAGTCGCTGTTCCAGCCCCGGAACAACACCGCGGGGCGCCCGCTGCCGCTCGTCTTCCCGGGCCGCAACGGCGACCCGGAGGCCCGCGACTGCAGCACGCTGGTGGAGGCCGAGGTGAGGGGCAAGGTGGTGCTGTGCGAGAGCCGCTCCATCACCGAGCACGTCGAGCAGGGGCAGATGGTGTCCGCGTACGGCGGCGCCGGCATGATCCTGATGAACAAGGCGGCGGAGGGGTACACCACCTTCGCCGACGCGCACGTGCTGCCGGCGTCGCACGTGAGCTACGCCGCGGGGTCCAAGATCGCGGCGTACGTCAAGTCGACACCCAGGCCCACGGCGACCATCACGTTCCGGGGCACGGTGATGGGCTCTTCACCGGCGCCGTCCGTTGCCTTCTTCTCGTCGCGCGGGCCGAACAAGGCGAGCCCGGGCATCCTGAAGCCGGACATCACCGGGCCCGGCATGAACATCCTGGCGGCGTGGGCGCCCAGCGAGATGCACCCAGAGTTCGCGGACGACGTGAGCCTGACCTTCTTCATGGAGTCCGGGACGTCGATGTCGACGCCGCACCTGAGCGGCATCGCGGCCATCATCAAGAGCCTGCACCCGAGCTGGTCCCCCGCGGCGATCAAGTCGGCGATCATGACGTCGTCGAACGTGGCGGACCACGCGGGCGTGCCCATCAAGGACGAGCAGTACCGTCGGGCGAGCTTCTACAGCATGGGCGCCGGGTACGTGAACCCGTCCCGCGCCGTCGACCCGGGGCTGGTGTACGACCTCGGCGCCGGCGAGTACATCGCCTACCTCTGCGGCCTGGGGATCGGGGACGACGGCGTGAAGGAGATAACGGGGCGCCGCATCGCCTGCGCCAAGCTCAAGGCCATCACCGAGGCGGAGCTCAACTACCCGTCGCTGGTGGTGAAGCTGCTGTCCCACCCGATCACCGTCCGCCGCACCGTGACCAACGTCGGGAAGGCCAACTCGGTGTACACGGCCGTGGTGGACATGCCCAAGGGCGTGTCCGTGGTGGTGCGGCCCCCGATGCTGCGGTTCACCAGGGTGAACGAGAAGCAGAGCTTCACCGTGACGGTGCGGTGGAACGGGCCGCCGGCCGTGGGCGGCGCCGAGGGGAACCTGAAGTGGGTGTCGAGCGAGCACGTGGTCCGGAGCCCGATCGTGATACCGCCGGCCAAGGCCGCCGCGTAGGCGAACTCGACCTGCTTGACGGCCGGCATGATCGACCGTGCTCGTGTCGTGTCTCAAGGAAGAAGAAGAAGGGTCATCAGTAATCAGTAGTGGTAGGTAATCATGAGTGTGCCCGGTGTACGTATGGCGAAGGAAGTAGGCAGGCGACTGTTGTATAGGCAGGCATGTTACCCGATCGATCACTGTGAAGCAGCAAGCTCAGCTGCAATGGCAATGGCAATGGCAATGGCGCGTTCGTTCTTGTATGTAAAAAAATGGCGGAAATAATCGCTTCGAAAATCCCCCAAGTGTCTCTGTCTGCTCTGTTCCATTTGCTGAAGTACCACCACCACTACCCCCTAACCTATTGCTGTGTCCAGAATTTCCATGGCGCTGGCGGCTAGTACTACTTTGCAGGAGGAGGACGGAAGGGGTCCCCGTGACGATGCCAATGCCAACGCCTCTGGGTTGGAGCCATAGGCTTTTGATCTCGTTCAGTACCACGGCACTGTCTGTCTTTCCACTCGCACGTTCCATTCCAGCCGAGCTTGGTTTGTTGGCGCTGGAGCCCAACCCAAAGAAGACGACGACGGCCGTTGCGTTGCGTTGCTGGGCGCTGCTGACTCGCCATTGCTGCCAGCCGAGCGAGCCAGGAAACGTCACAGGAGTAATGGGGAGCGAGAGGTTGCAGAGGAGAGGAGAGGAGAGGCGCTGAGGCGAGCTCACGCCATTTACTGAAAGACGCGTCCCCGTCTCCATACGCGTACGTACAGTACGTACTACCAAGGAGCCGAGCCGCCATAACTCCCGGTTTGAAGTGCCTGACGGAGGCTCGTCCATTCGCTTTAAGGCGGCAGCAGCATAAACACATCACCACCTTCCCTGCCATTGCCATCGCCATGGCCCTCCTTTCCAGCCTGTAAAAATTCATTCACTTCCTGCGCCGCCGGACGCGCAGCAGCAAGTTACTGCTGCCGCTCTGCTCTGTACGTGCAGGCAATTGCTCCCTTCTGAACCTGCCGCATACGGAACACGTACGAGACGCCGACGAGGTAGAGGAGGAGAGCAGCTTCAGTTTCAGCAGCGCAAGCAGGATCACACCGGTTTTAGTTTACGGCCATTAATCCTGTCGCAAAGCACGTTGACGAGCGGCAACCAACAGGACTTTTTCGGCTTTGGGCGTCGTAGTACGTGCGCTGTCCCAACAGTTAACGACACCACTGTTTGGTGGGGGGTAATCCTAATCCCTGCTAGTGCTAGCTCGCTCTGCTGGAGGGAACCTGCACCTGCTCTGTTGATCTCTTCTCGCTAGCTACCACGCCACACATGTGACAGTGTATTTAGTGGGGTAACAGCGGCCGAAAATAATAAGTAGGGCCGCTGTGGTGGGTGCTGCCGCTACTGCCACCGGGCGTAGTGGTAGTGGACTTGTGGTAGTACTGAGATCTAGCTTTTCCTCCATTGCCGCTTCACCGGCCTGACCGTAAAGCTAGTTAACGCCATCATAACATGAGCCCAACGCATTTAGGCATTAATCTTCATCGGGCTTGCATTGCAGATTAGCAGTTGCAGGAATAAATACATAATGTTCAGGGGAAAAAAAGAAAAATAGGTCAGGTCTCTGCAGCATCGCCAAAGACGCACACACTGATCGGCGATCACAGGTCTTCAGCGTCAAGACGGGGAAGAGGCTTGCCGTCAAAAAAAAAGACGGGGAAGAGGCTGAGTCGCTGAGATCAGCAAGAAAGCAGTGAATGATGCCCTTGACGACAAGCGAAGCAAAGCTCCTTGCAATGGCGATTCAGCAGCGAGAGTTGTTGTTATCTTATTCTTCCCATCTTACCCTAATGAAAACTAAAAGGGCCGCAGCATGCCCAGTGCCATGCCACTCTCTCTGTGCCGCGTTTCACTCGAGCATCCGGCGTGGCAGTGACTGTGGGCCACATGGCTGTCCCATGATCACGAGCCAAGGCGAGAAGGGCGGCAAGGACATGAACAGGAGAAAACAGATGAGGTTAGATACCAGTCGCGTTGTGCTCCCTGAGCTGATGAACTGATCGATCTGCGCGCACGCATGGCGATATTTATATACTACCTCCGTTCCAAAAAATCTGTCGCTTTTGCTTCCCGAGAAACAAATACCGTCAATTTTTATAAATATTAAATATCATCGATTAGTATCATAATTAGTATCGTTAGAAAGATCTTTGAATCTAGTTTTTTAATAAATTTATTTAGAGATACAAATAGTGCACGTATTTTCTACAAATTCCTATAAATTAAGTCAAACTTGTGGCACGAAAAACTAAAGGCGACAGTCAATTTAAAACAGATGGATTTTTTTTTTTTTTTTTTGCCTTGCTTGCATAATCGGTCCATTCCATGCCTTTCTAGCAAACTTGTTCGGTATGCACTTATATATATATATATATATATATATATATATATATATATATATATATATATATATATATATAGGAAATTTCATCCTACTCCTACATATATAGTTGCGTGATATTACGATGATTGTGTCATCTGTTTATAATACATGTATTATCTTAGTCCCATACTAGACCTTATTATAGAAGACCTTATATGATTCGAATTTATTTCTTTTATCAATATATCTTTCTCTTTTCAAATACATCACTATCTTTTTTTGCATCATACCTTTTTACTTTTTACTCCTAAAAGATTTTATGAAGAGAGTACTGTTGATAACATTATCTATTTTGAGATGAAGAGAGTACTGTAGTTAGACTTTGTATCAAGACTAGACATGCAGGAGAGCGCCAACCGAACTACGGTTCGGTCGTAGTTAGACTTTGTATCAACACTAGACATGGCGTTATTCATTATTCTAGCTTTAGATTGGAAACAGACATATATATTTCCTATGTATCTAAAAAGAACAAAAATCTCAAACAATTAGGAATTTAGTTGAATTAATTTATAGGAACATTTATCAATATTTATGCTTTTCTTACAAAAAATATTTCATTACAAATTTAATGATATTAGTTTTGGGTCCTATTTGGATCTCCTATAAGAAAATAAGGTAGAAAAATGAGAAAGGGATCTAAAGACGTTGGATTCTAGAATCCAATTATCTACCCCATGCCTACTACTTCGAGATTTTACTATGCAAAGACAGTAATTACTACGAGAAAAAGATCTAAATACATCATTTTTTTTTATCTGAAATCTAAATTCTACATTAACTATATCTAGAATCAAAATCTTGTTATATAAGAATGAAATTTAGACAACATTCATACTTTCCATATATTTTAATAGTAAAAACTTAGGATGACGTGACTCATCATAGCATAGAATTCATGCCAGTCACACTCCAATAACTAGTTTTATAAAAAAAGAATAACAATATCTATTATATAAAATAGAATTATTATAAAAAAAATTCTTGGTAAATCAAATGACACTACCTTAATACTATAAGTCTTAATATTTTTTTCTATATAAATTTAGTTTTAGTTTAAAATTTTAATTTAGAATAACTTTAGGAATTAATTCTTTCGGCAGAGGCGGTAGCATATAAAAAGAAAAGGCACCGGTATTGTTCTTTCACGGAAAGGTTCCCGATCCTTTGGCTAACGGCTTCTGCCAAAAGTTACCACGTATGGAAACGGGCCGTGGAGCTGGAGGGCAGTGAGCCACGCTGCTGCGCGGGTGCTTGCGTTCGCGCTTGCGTCAGCTTCTGCCCCTGCCGTTCCGCGCTCGGACATGTCGCTTTGAGGCTGCACGATCATGCCGGACAGCTCACTCTCGCTACCCTTATCAGTCTCAGGAAGCACAAGCGCTGCACTAGCCACTGGACTCAGTCAGGGCAAGGAGCCATGGACGCCACTTCCCTGTGCTAAGTCGCTTTTTAAACACCTGATGAGTGATGACAATGAATGGGAACTGAAACGAGAGCATTAAATATAAATAAAAAAGAGAGAGAGTAGAATTACAAACAAATGAAAGCTATAGACTTTTCAATCTTCTCCTCTCACAAGGCTGCTGCATGTTGGTGAATTAACAACAACAATATTTACTAAATAAAAACGAAAGGCTGCTGGTGCTGAGGAGAGAGAGAGAGTAGTGGCAAAGGCTGCTGGTGCTGGGATTGCGTGGTCGGTCGGCCTTCGGCCAGGTGCACAGCCAGGTCAACGAGTCAGCGAGATCACGAGGTGCACGCTGCACGCACGCACAGCTCACACGCACTAGCAGTAGCGAGAGTGGATGAGTGAGAGTGAGAGACGAACGAAACGGACCTCGCGCCTTTGGAGCAGACAGCAGAGGCTGGGCGGTGGATGCCCGGAACAGGACTGGCATTGCTGAGGCAAATGCCCACTGGTGCAATGCAATCAAGTAGTAGCAGCGAGTACACACGAGGACGTCCGACCCGACTGTTTGTGTGCTGCTTCATGCTTGGCTTTGGCCTGCCTTCTTCCCGCAGAATCTCCGTCTCCACACGCTTGGGACATGGGGGCTGCGGCTGGGGCCTCGCCGGCTGGGGCGCTGGCTGTGGCTGATCTGGCGAGGCTGAGAGGCGGCAGGCGGGGCGCCTCCCCGTCCTGCTCCGTCTCCACAGCCGCTGGCCTGTGGACGGCCGGACTGGACCACGGCACGGAGGCACAGCAACAGCGACGCGCGCTACCGGACCGAACCCCGCTGCCCAATCGCATTTGCAAGAGGCCTACTCCCTCCGTCCCTTTTTTTTAATTGTCGACTAGCGCTTCAAAAAAAAATAAAACTTAGGTAATTTTAATAAATACTAAATATTATCGATTAGTATCATAATTAGTATCATCGGAAAGATTTTTGGATCTAGTTTTTTAATAAATTTATTTAGAGACACAAATATTGTACGTATTTTCTATAAATCGAGTCAAACTCGTGGCACGAAAACCTACGGCGACAATTAAATAGGGACGGAGGGAGCAGGCGCCTAGCAGCAAAGCAGCCTGCGGAACGGCGCCACGACGTCAGGGGAGAGAGGATCGAGATTTCAAGGGCCAAATCTGTGCACACGCAGGGTGTGTCTCGTACGGGGTCTCGTGCGCGCGTGGGTCTCGTGACGCGTCTGTGTGTTACCCGATTGTACCTGTCTGAGCTGTTTGAATTGAAAAATCACCGTAGCCCATATATAGGTTTTGTTCGGACGATAAACAGCTGTTTGTTTTAGATAAATATTGTCCAATGTCCAACCCAGCCAAAAGATTGTACCTGTTTTGAGCTGTTTGAATTGAAAAATCACCGTACTCTCTGGAAAAATTTGGAATTTGGAAGGAACCGAACAATATAAAGGAAATTGTTTTTCACATCTCCTAGAGTTCAGGCATCTGAGCTCTCAGACGACGTGTCCAGGACATGATTTGCAACTTTGTTACTGATCTGACGAAAGGAAAAAAATAATAACTATGACCGTTAGCTATTATGTACTAGTACACGTCGTACACGTCGCCTGAACTTGTAGAGGAAATCAGGCGCCTGATTAATAGCAATTCCCTATAAAAATTATATCAATAGATTTGTCTTGAAATATACTTTCATAAAAATATAAATATATCATTTTATAATAAATATTTTTATAAAAATATAAAGTCAAAGTTATATATTAGAGATCGTGTCGCTATCCAAAACGATTTTTTTTACCAATATATAGGGAGTACACTAGGGAATAGTCGACACATTTCTCTCTCCATCCTCAAGGGCTTCTTCATTTCATTCCGGAACAACGGGATTAAGAGGGATTAGACTCCCAATACAAGTTAAAATCCCTCGAATCCTTCTCCGATCCTTTTCAATCGCTCCCTTGATTTAAAGAGCAGCCGAACAAGCCGTGGCTTCGCTCCGTAGCCACCTTCATCGAAATCGGAGAAGGTAGCCCTAAATTGTAGTCGCTTCCACACGACAGAATATAGCTAACACTCCTCTGTCGGACATTTAGGACAACTCTTTTTGAGGGTTCAATGTGGCTTCTTTGCATTAATGTCGAAGCTACTACCGGAGCCTGAAGCAACACCAAACAAGCTACTTAGTGAACCTACTTTTCTGAAATTCGCCAGATTTTTAGAGAAAAGTCCACTAGATTGAGTGAAACGAACCCCCTTTCCATATATTAACAAAAAATGACTGAAGAAAAAAAGTGCTCCAACACATCCCCTTTCTAATCCTTTTGTCCATAGAATTTTCTCATTCCTTCAAAATCCTCCCTCCCTCCCTTATTGATGGGAAGAAGCAACTTCATTTTTAATCCCCTTTCCTCGTTTCTCTCTGACTGATATCATTGATCCATATGTCGCTGTCGTAGCCGCTCGCTGGACAGGCAAGGCCCGCACCACGCGCGCAGTTGCTGTACTCCGTGCCGTCATGCTGTTGCCATAGCCGTGTGCCTAGCTCTGAGCATGTCATCGTTGTTCTACGTGCCTTCGTTATAGAGAGAAGAAGCAAGGGGATAGGGGGGAAGAGAGAGATCTTTTCTAACAGTGTCAGGGAGTCCCATTTTTTTAGGTGTGGTGGTTTCTCCATCGGCTAGAGCACTTGTCCCCTATACTTCACAATTCAATTCTCTTTAATCTTCTAAACAGATTTCAAGGAAAAGGAGAAAGAGGATCTGGTGGAGTTGTTAGCTCTTAGCAAGGAGCCGGAGTTATGGGTTTCACTGGCTCAGTTCATTTAGAGCTTGTTTGATGCTGCTCGGGCCATACTAGTTTGCAAAACATGTTGGGCCGCCCTTGAGAGCCCATATAGGTTAGGCCTAGTCATGACGGAGGCCTGGACGGCTTTGTAACCCATGGGTCGCGTCGTTTGCCCCGTTCGCGGCCACCGACCCAGAAGAGTCCCAGGCTCCCCTACAATTCAGGGGAAGCGGCCGATCCGATCCGCGCGACGACGAACCGGGTACCGGGACACGAGCGGAGAGGAGGCATGCACGCCCGCCCGCGCGGGAAGGTGAGAGAGGACTGGCGAGACCACCACCACACCACACCGTCCACACGGCAGGAACGGAACCGTGCCATCGGATCGAGGCAGGCGCGCGGACGGACTATGCCCCACCAGGAGGACGATGAGAGCGTCGCCTGGGTGGTGCAGGGCGCCGCCGGGGACGACGCGCCGGCGGTGCTGCTGCACGGCAGCCTGGACATCTGGATCCACGAGGCGCGGAACCTGCCCAACAAGGACATCCTGTCCAAGAGGATGCGGGACCTGATGTGCAAGCCGTCGGAGGGCATGACCAGCGACCCCTACGTGACGGTGCAGGTCGCCTCCGCGGTGGTGGCGCGCACCTTCGTCATCCCCGACGACGAGAACCCCGTGTGGGCGCAGCAGTTCATGGTGCCCGTCGCGCACGAGACCGCCGCCGTCAACTTCGTCGTCAAGGACAGCGACGTCGTGGGCGCGGAGCTCATCGGCGTCGTCGCCGTCCGCGCCGACCGGCTGCAGGCCGGGGACAGGGTCGAGGGCGCGTACCCGGTCCTGGAGCGCAACGGCAAGGAGTGCGCGCCGGGGGCCGTGCTCCGGCTGTCGGTGCAGTACGTGCCCGTGGCGAGGCTCAACATGTACCACCACGGCGTCACACCGGGCCCGGACTTCGCCGGCGTGCCCAGGACCTACTTCCCGCTGCGCCGGGGAGGGAAGGTGACGCTGTACCAGGACGCGCACGTGCCGGACGGCTCGCTGCCGGTGGTCAGGCTCGGGAATGGAGACTGCTACCGGCACGGCCAGTGCTGGCGCGACGTCTACGACGCCATATCCCAGGCCAGGAGGCTCATCTACATCACCGGATGGTCCGTGTTCCACACCATCCACCTGGTGCGCGACGGCCACGGGGACATGGCGCTCGGCGACCTGCTCCGGAGCAAGTCGCAGGAGGGGGTGCAGGTGCTGCTGCTCGTCTGGGACGATCCCACGTCCCGGAGCGTCCTCGGCATTAAGATGGTACGCCACCGTATGCATGGTTCACTGGGCGGCTCCAAACGCTTGACAAGGATTTCATTTCATTTCCAAAATATTCGAACTGCGTTTCTTTCTTCAAATTTGATCTCTGTCCCAGACTTCTTTTGGGATCTCATCATATATAGATAGAAAAACAACTTTACGGACAAGACAAACACGAAATGTGGCAATATGCTATGCTGACGACATGCTGTTGTAGAATCCGAACAGAGCTGTTTGCTTATGGATTCTTACCTGTAGGAAGGTTACATGGGCACAAGGGATGAGGAGACCCGGAGATTTTTCAAGCACTCTTCAGTCCAGATACTGCTTTGCCCACGATCTGCTAGTAAAAGGCACAGCTGGGTGAAGCAACAGGTCTTATACTACAGCTTATTTATTGTGATGTCGGACAACGACATAAACATTTATGCATACACCTCCATACTATGTTTACCTGCATATGTGAATGACATCCAGGAAACAGGCACTATATTTACTCATCATCAGAAGACAGTGATCTTGGATGCTGATGCTGGGAACCACAAAAGGAAGATTGTTGCTTTCGTAGGAGGACTTGATTTATGCGGAGGGCGATATGATACACCAAGACACAATCTATTTCGGACTCTTCAGACATTTCACAAGGAAGACTATTACAACCCAAATTTTGCGGTGGGTCTCATTTTCACACACGTATCGTATCATCAAACTGATTTAGTTGAGAACCTTATGCAATTGGCCAGAAAAGAATTCCTCCATTGTTGTGTCTCTCTCTCTTTTTAACGAAATCCTCTCTTGTTGTCTTGGAACTTTGTTCCATTTTGTTTTTCTTTTAGGAGACAGGAAGCTCGTTGCAACTTTTTAGATTCTCATGCACCAACAATTTACTCGCAGGTTGAAGATGCTCGTGGTCCAAGAGAGCCATGGCATGACTTGCATTCCAAGATCGATGGCCCAGCAGCATATGATGTCCTGAAAAACTTTGAGGAGCGCTGGTTAAAGGCATCAAAGCGCAGTGGTGCTAAGAAACTGTCAAAACTGTCGAGATCGCATAATGATACACTGCTCTGGATTGAAAAGATACCTGATATTGTAGCTATTGATGACGAAATCTATTCAAATGACAATGATCCAGAGAGATGGGATGTGCAGGTAAGTCTGGCAAATGGCCCCATAAATCACTGCAAATAAAAAAATTTCTGTCATTCGTTTTGGAGCCCTCAGCAAATTTTACTTGGAAAGCAGATTTTCCGGTCAATTGATTCGAATTCTGTCAAGGGTTTTCCCAAAGACCCACGTGAGGCCACTAGTAAGGTAAGTGTACTAGATTATACCTATGTTGACCATGTATGCAGTGCTTCATTGTTTGTACTTAATACAAACTTTTGCTTTGATTAACAGAATCTTGTTTGTGGGAAAAATGTACTGATTGATATGAGCGTGCATTCAGCATATGTGAATGCCATCCGAGGTGCTCAACATTTCATCTACATTGAGAACCAGTACTTCCTTGGCTCTTCATTTCATTGGGATTCACATAAAGATGTTGGTGAGCATAAAAATCCACTTTTCCCTTCTGATCATCTGAAGTTTCAAGCATGTATTTGGATCCCTCACACTCTAATGGTACTCTCTTCTTACATTCAGTGGTCCAAATTGTGTTGATCCCCTCATTTTCCCAAATAACGCCAGAAACAAAGTAATTAAAGTACTCCGAAATTCAGGAATCTGATGTACAGTAGTTCCAATGTACTCTCTTCTTACATTGCAGGTGCTAATAATCTGATACCCATTGAGATAGCACTCAAAATTGCAAACAAGATTTATTCAAATGAGAGATTTTCAGCTTATATAGTAGTTCCAATGTGGCCTGAGGGTAATCCTGCTGGTACTCCTACGCAAAGGATTCTTTATTGGCAGGTTAGGTCTGATAACCCTTCTATTGTCTGTGTTAGAATATGACTTGTATTAGGATTAGGATTGTTTCCTTGTTTAGGAGCAGTGAATTATCTATTCTGTAAACCTTTAGTCATCGCCTCCCTCTGCAGCGAGAAAATTGGAAATTTTCCATTACCAACAGTGAGCTTCGCAAATTTGACATTTTCCATATAAACTCCTTTCGAAGCAGCATAGTAACTTATCTCATGTAACTCATTTTTCTTTCCTTTTACAATTGTAGAAAAAGACAATGCAAATGATGTATGAGATAATCTATAAGGCCTTGAAAGAAGTAGGACTAGATGGTACATATGAGCCGCAGGATTACTTGAATTTCTTCTGTCTTGGTAACCGTGAAGCTGAGGACACTAGCACTTGTGGTGGACCATTCTCAGCCAGTAACCCACAGGTTAGACTTAGCCTGCACATTGTTGTTCTGTTTTCTGCTGCTGATTGCGGCACACTTTAGAAATGCTCAAAACTGAAGGATGTATTGATTTCCGATTTTTTTTAACAATTATGCTGCAACTTGGATGTCCAATCAGGACCAAGCTCGGAAGAATAGGAGATTCATGGTGTATGTGCACTCAAAAGGAATGATCGTGGATGATGAATATGTGATCATTGGGTCTGCTAACATCAACCAGAGGTCCATGGAAGGAATCAGAGATACAGAGATTGCAATGGCTGCATACCAACCCCAACACACATGGGCAAATACGCTTTCTGCTCCTCGTGGACAGGTAATAATATGCCTCAGTTCTGATAAGTTGGTAACTTGGTATTGCAGTACTGCTGTAGTGCTATCTTGTCTTGTCTACCATATTTTCTGTGGCAAAATGACAGAAAACAGAAGTTCAGATCACAATTGGAATTGTGTTGTTTCCTTTCAAGAAACACTTAAGATTTTTTTTCATGGTAATACGTAGTAGAGCTACTTATGTTTTCCTCAAGAAGAAAATGCAGCTTACATGATGTGAGCCAAGGGAGTGGCGCATGCATTTGCCGCTTACATAAATTGGACTATACGTTAAACTAGCAATACCCAGAAAGAGATCCTAGCGCTAAATGCTAACAAAACTATCTCACTAGCCAACACCGTACGCTCCTATGAAGGCAACACAATAGAATAGTGCATTTTCATGTAGAGACGAATGGGCTTTGCTAATCTGGTGTGATTTCACCTGCAGATTTTCGGGTACAGGATGTCTCTATGGGCAGAGCACATCGGAGCCATCGAGGATTGCTTCACAAGTCCAGAGAGTCTAGAGTGCACGAGGCAGGTGCGACACATCGGACAGCAGAACTGGGAGAAATTCATCTCCAGCCATGTGACCGAGATGAAGGGCCACCTGCTCAAGTACCCTGTCAGCATCGATTCCAAGGGCAATGTGAATCCTCTGTCTGGGTGCACCACATTCCCGGATCTTGGTGGGAACATCTGCGGCTCATTCCTGAACATCCAAGAAAACCTGACAATATGAGAAGTCACTGTGGGTGACAATGACGCCACTCCTTTAGCATTGTGTCAGCAGAAAAGAAAATTCCATGTTTCCTTCTGGATTGATTCAAGATATCACCTAGCTTTATGTAGGGAGGTCAACACCAGAGATTAATAGGATAATACTTTGTGACAGCTCACCTCCGGGTGTGCAGTGCTGCCACTTACAATTGTCTGACATAGAATTGCTTAAGCTCATTTTGAAATACTCCTACGTATTAGCTAAAATATGTTAGTGAAACAACAAGTCAACAACAATCAAACAACCGATCAGCTGAGTTTCGCAAGCACCGTAGCAGCAGCATGAATTGGAAAGAGGGGGAAGCGGTAGTCAATAGAGCGAGATAACCAACCACCTGTGGACCGTGGACGCCCTCGAAGTTTTTCTTCAGCCCCTCTCCGGCACCGCAATCGGCCATCTCCAGCCGCGCTCATTGGGCGAACCTCCGAGTGCCGCCACTACCAGGAACCTGGGAACAATCCAGCCATCTGCAGCGGGGCAACGCCATGCAGCTAACCCCAACATCCGTTTCTTCACCATGAGTTGCACACTGGTGCATCGAGATTGGGGGAACGAAGCTGTGCATCGGCGCATGGAATGTGAGGAGGGACACGGCGGCGGAGGCCGGAGGGGCCCGGAGTAGTAGCGCGGCGCGCGCGACAGGTGATATCCAATGGGGAATGGGGAGACGAGGCCGCGAAAGGAGGAGAAGCCCATCGACGACGACGGCGGGGCGGTGGCGGACGCCGTCAAGCCTCGGGAGGCGGGAAAGCGAGCGCGGAGTGTGCTGTTATTAATCGCGACCCGATTTATTCCGGGGGCTCTTTTGCGAAATGCATTGAACCCAGTGGCCCAGGCCCAGTCTAGGGCTCGGCCCAGTCAGCCTTCTTTCTCCATCTCTGATGCGGTGATGCCACCGAACCGCAAGAGGCGAGCAGCAGCCATGGATCCCGCGGCAGGGGGCGCCGGGCAGCAGCGCCAGAACAAAGCTTCGGCGGGCAAGAAGACAAAGAAGGGCGGCGGCGGCGGCAGCGGCGGGAGATGGCCGGTGGTCAAGCCCAAGAAGGATCTCCAGATCAATCGCCTCAAGAGCACCCACCTCATCACCGTAAGCCCTTCTTCCCGGCTCGGCGGCTCCCCTGAATCCCCTATTCACTTCCCATAATGAGCAATTGCTAGTTTTGAAGCCGCAAAGAAGCAGCCATGATTACACAGCCATCCTTGATTTTGGTGGCGTCTCTTTTTTCTGGGTAGAGAATCTTGATTTGAGTTAGCTAGACAAGCAACTATATGTTTCCTGCAAAGTTGTTCCCTGTATGGAAACGCCAATCATGGTAGACCACTATGTTCTCCTGAATTCCTGGCTTTTGGAAGTAGAAGCCATCTCTGATGACATGCTATTCGATTGAAAAGAATTTCTGCCTAAGAGTATATCATAGGCTTTGATAAAAAAAGAAGTTGCTAATTGTCACAGCAACTGATTAGGTTTAACTTAACCTGATCCTGTCTCTTCTGAGCAATTGTCAACTTGTTGTAGATTCCTGACTTCTTCACTTCTGCCGAGGCTAAGGCTTTCATTGATGTCGCTGAGTCTATGGGCTTCACGCACCAGGGCAGTTTGGGGCCACTAAAGGGAGAGGCTTACAGAGATAATGATCGGATATCTGTCACAGATCCATTGCTTGCTCAAGCCATTTGGGAATCAGGAATAAACAGAATTTTTACAGACATCAGCGTCTCTGGCAAAGTAGCAACAGGATTGAATCCAAATATCAGGTTCTACAGGTATGTACTTTTAGAATTTGAGCAGTGATCTGCTGCTGGGTTATTGCTACAATCATATTGTTACAAAGCTTGATTCGTGAATGGTATCGAATGCTGATTTTAGCTGCATACAGGTACACTGAAGGTCAGCGCTTTGGTCGGCATATCGATGAGAGTGTCGACCTTGGGGATGGTTCTAAAACTTATTATACGCTTTTAATATACCTTTCTGGCAAAGGAAGTGCAAAGGATTCATCTGGACAAGCTCTTATTGGAGGAGAGACTGTCTTTTATGATCAAAGAGGTGGAGTTGTTGCTGAGGTACTTTCTAGTCCCAAAATCCTCATCTCTTTGATAAAATCACATCAAGTTTCTCTGATTGTTACATCCAAAAAATTCTTTCATGGAGAATATGTACTGCTCGTAATCAAATGAATTTTATCTTGTGTCTGGTTTCTCACTCATGCCATTGGAGGCAAAGTGGATTGTATGCACCACCATCCAGTTTGTGCTTTGGATTGGGACAATTATGCCCAAGAGAAAGTATCAGCTAAAGAATCTGTCAGGCACCGATGCACATGACAGCAATACGATGTCTTCCTTGCACTTCAGAACATGTAGATTATAGACTAGTCACCAGTCATCCATAATCATGTGATTTCCCACTGTAAAAGTTTGGAAAGGTGCCTGAGGGTGAAACAGCATTGCATGACCCATCTTATATATCTATATGCCACACATTAGAATGATCCTAATCTGAGGCTACTGCGTGATAGGTTGCTCCAGTGCAAGGAATGGCACTCCTCCACCTACATGGCGCCAAATGTATGCTGCATGAAGCCCGGGTTGTGAAAAAGAATGCCAAGTATGTTCTCCGTTCAGATGTTGTATTTTCTTAGCTGAAGAAATGCCTCAACTTGTTTTGGATCAACCCGGTTTCTAGGGTATAATGGATCTGGGGCTAGGAAGTGCTTCTAGTTACTTTTCCATTTTGTAAGTTGTCATACAAGAGTCCTGTAACCTTTGCACTGTTTGACGTGATTCTTTTGACATCAGAATCTTGTACTATTATCTGCTGATGCATTGTTATTGATCAAGTGCAAAAGAAGAGTCATTCTATTGTAGTCTTGATAGCTGCAAACGTTGGCTACAGCTGGTACTGTTTGCTGCAGTTTCAGTCCTTCGTCGTGCTATCTGTGACATCTTGAAGCCACACAAATTGCTTGTAATTTTGGTAGCCCGCACAATCAGAACAAATTATGAGCAAAACTTCAAATATTTTTTTCATGACATCTCTAGTAATAATAGGCAAACTGCAATCTTATTAACAAAAAAAAAAAAAATGAGTTTTAGACCAAGCATCGTAGAGGACAACAAATTCCCGGTTTCAACACAGTACCAAATATGAATTCAGAAACTCAGTGATGGCACCATGTGGATGCGGTTGGAAACTGTAATCTATCAATGGCACAAAATTAATTTTTCCACACTCGAAGGACTACATGTTTAGCGCATCCACATTCCGCATACAAATTTAGTTTTGAGACCACGAACCACATACTTTTATATATCTGCTTTGCCTACAATGAATTACTTCTCTCAAAATCCAAATCACTCTTGTAGCAAAATTCTGTTTCCTCAATCATAACCATCATATATACATGAGACCTCTTCATCATCGGAGTACATTGCAGACTTTTCAACCAAAAGATAGCACAGGTATTCCTAGCCACAGCATCAACATAACTTCGATTCTGGCAGAGCCTGTAGTCAGAGTTCAGGTCTGCAAAATGAATTATGCAGTCAGTCAATCAGTCAGATAACACTGCCGCTGTCACAATGCAATGCAACAGTACAACTAATTTAGTGAAAAAATGGCAGCAGGTTATATATTCATGTGAAATGATGTTATAGATGAGCAAGTTATATATATTCATGTCATAGGGAAGGCAGAAAGACAAGCTTATCTACAACTCAACTATATGTCTATTCATGTGAAAGGATGAGCAAAGAGCTTACAACAACTCGATGCAGCTGCAGTGTAATCTAGATTTCAAATACTATAATAGAATGCTCTTAATAAACTATTAGACGAATTGCACAATGAACAAGTTATTTAGTTTAGCAAGCATTTAGGATAATAAGGCGTGAATACTAGCAAATGCGGTTACCAATGAATATCAATCCAAACTTATTTTAGATCAGGTACAGGTATACTTACATCAGAAGTATTGACCAGTTTTGGACGACCTGTTTCCTTGTCAATCTCCACCTTGAGACCTATGTTAGCAATCTCTGGAGTTATAACAGGTTCTTGCATCTCAAGTTCAGAAACCTCCTTCTGATTTTCTTCATTTTCTTCAAGCAAGTTCTTAACAGCTAGCAGACCCCACTCCCTCAAGTATGGATTATCTTCATCGATGACGCATTGCTGCAGCAGCAACATGATCCCACCTAACTGCCTAATCTCATCTTGCACCTTCTTCCTTCCGTGTAAGCAATTAGCAATGACCGCAACCAAAACTCTCCTGTAACCAATGTATGGGCAGACCTTTGCATTTTCAAGAGCTGGATGGTTATCTGCTTGTCCTGCTGCCATTGATTTTCTGATTGTACTTGGTGGCTCAAGCTCACCTAGGTATCTCAGAAGGCGTTTTACAAAGCCAGTCTGCAATAGTGAGTCAACAGGGCGTTGAGTATCTGATGAGGTGGATTCCCAGGCACAGATGTCCCTCAGGAGCTGCAGTGTATATCCAAGGACATCGACTGCAGGGCTCCCAGTTGGAAGAGGGGAGGTACCTCGGTGGGTAAAATTCACAGTTTCAGCAGCATGCTTGTGTAGATTGAAAACATCATGTGCAAAACTGTCCGAGACAGTAACTTCTTCAGGATGGCTGTTCAAACACCTTGACAGCGTTCCCAGAAGAAAAACATGCTTAGCATTATACTCGCCACTACCTGTGCGTTCAACATCATTAGCGGAGCATAAGGCATAGAACAAGCTCTCAAACTTCTGCTCCTCAACACAGACTTTGAATAGAAGCCACTCTAACCACTCTTCCTTGTGCCCCACTGCATTACATCATAGTACTGGTTAGGATCATATACAGCTCTGAAGTCTGAACATGTACAAACAAAACACCAGAGCTCTGAACATGTACAGACAAAACAACAGAGGAACTTGTATAACAGTCTAATAAATCCCAGTGGTGAAGGCTACTGCATATTGCAACAAAATAACCAGAAAATTTTTCTTGTCATTAGATATATAAGCAAAAAGTATGCATCCCACTTCCAACTACGATAGAAAGCTCACACATCTTGCCATGCAACAATCTGATACTAGTCTAATGCCAAATTACAGACAGACCTAATAACCTAGCACGCACCTAAAAACAAATCATCGAAGTCAATAGCAACAACAGTGCGGGACGAGCTCATCTCACCTTGCGAGGCCGTAGTGACAACTTGGACGAGGATTGGCAGGCCCAGCTCCTGGTGGCACAGCTCCTCGAGCCTCCCGCGGCCGCCTTCCCCGCCGCAGCACGTGTCGAGGACCATGCAGAGGGGATCCAGGACTCCCTGGTCCCTGAGCCCCGCGAACTCCCGTAGCGCCTCGGGGAAGAGCGCCTCCCAGACGGCGTCGCGGTGGAACTCCCCGGCGAGCGCGGCGTTCCCGAGCACCTGGCGCGGCGGCGCGCGCCACATCGGGGGCGAGCGAGGGGAAGGAGAGCACGGCGGCGGCGACGGCGGCGGGGCCGGAGCGCTCGATGAAGGCGTACTGGTTGAGCTCGTGGCCCGCGAGGAGGTTGCGGAGGAGGCGGAGGCGCAGGAGCAGGAGGCGCGACGGGGAGGCCGGGAGGAGGAAGAGGGTGTCGGCGAGCACGTCGGAGAGGCCCTCCCGGCCCTCCGGGGTCCTGGAGACTTCTATGAGCGCGGCGAGGGTCTCCTCGCCGTCGTCGGATCGAGACATGTTGGTGGGTGGGGGTTTAGCGTTGTCCTGAGGATGATGATATGATGAATGCTCCGGCGCTCCACGGTTCATTTTGTTCAGGCTCTCTCTGGGGTCTTCTGGCGGTTTGATGAAGCATAGACGAACGTGTTGCTTTCATTGAATTCAAATGACGATTTGCGGGAATATAAAAACCAAATGTGAAAATAAATTGGAAGTTTATTACAGCTGGTCACATGTACCGCTATCCCAAATCCCAAATTATAAATCATAAATTGAATTTAGGCACCTGAATTTCAATTGAAACGTGTTTTTTCTATTGAATTTGAATGCAGACTTGCGGGAGTATAAAAACCAAATGTCATAAATAAATTGGAAGTTTATTACAGCTGGTCACACGTACCGCTATACATTTGTTTTTCCGAATTCAACTATGAACGAAAGACAGTCTAGATGCCTAAATTCTATTCATACATCTATATTTTCTCGGCTGAAACTAGAATACGAATACTGGAGAAATTTTTACAAGTAGACAACAAATCTATAGTCTAAACTATACGCGTACCTTTAACCCTACGCACAGGGCGAGAAACATTCTATAGCGCCCACACACACACAAAAAAACAAAAAAATTTGACGCGACACTTCCTGCTCCAGCAATGGAACTGAATCCAGATGCATTAATCGTGTTAAACATGAAATCGTGCATTCAACAACATATCTTGGATACAACCAGTGATTCTGCAGATTATTCAGAATTCTTATAACCCAGCAGTGTGCTTGATTTGAATTTTGCAAGCACTGCAATTCACGCTAAAGAACTGAAGAGCACCAGGATTTTTACTAAGCAAGCATTACAACAATGGCGCAGCTCTAGCTAACTTTACAACCGTACAACTGGGCAGAGATTAATCTAAGCTCCAGCTTCCCCTCCTAACAGATAATCTAAGAACACTCAGAATGCTTAGCACACCTGTCTCCGTTATTTGACATGTTGCACCTTCGGGCAGAAGACAGATCAGTGGCCGTTGGACAATGCAGTGGTGACACCGTCACCTTTCACGTCATAGAACCTTCGGTACTTGGAGTCAACGTGCGTGAGATAATATGTGCCTGCAGATAGCAAACTTGTGTCTTGACTGGTCACGAAATCTTTTGCCCCATAGCGGTGCTCCATCAGTTTCAGTGCCTCGACAAATTTCTTTGGGGGAACCTGCATGCAACATACCCTCACTTTATGTTAAACACAGTGGACTTCAGTGATAATTGAAATTTTTTTCTTGAAAGAATATCGCTGATACTCACCACATGTCTTGCCTTCAATTTCTTGGAAACATCCATTATGTTTGCAATGTTTAGTATACTGAAAGGGTGCTGGCCTTCATTAATCTTGAAAGAGAACATTGTTGATGTCAACCCACTGCCATATGAAAACATAAGGATCCTCTGGCCTGCCTGGACATGTCACAAGTACAGGAAGAAAAGAAATTACTTTAACATCAATCGACCAGTCTTGTAAAATCAAAGGGAAACACAGTGTAAATACTAAATAGTATTATACCAGAGTTTCATGTCTATTATGAATAACCGATGCAAGAGCAGCATAGAGGGATGCTGTATACATATTCCCAATTTGTTTTGGGATCAATGTTGTTGGCTGAACCTTGGACTCGTACAGGTTCTTTGCAACTTGCTGAGATGCCTGTGTAGCATAGCTGAATTGATCAGCACCAGATGGTTTGACCATGTGGAGATATTTCTAGTAATCTAACCTTTTATATACCTTTTCAAGGTCGCGACTCTGGTAGCTTTCTTCAGATGACAAGCCTGCAAAGGGTGCCAATTTTTCCCTTGACTCTTCATCAACTGTGCTGCTTGGTATGGATGAGAAATCTTTTAGTTGAGCCAGTTGTCAATTTTGACAAGTGATTCAAATAGTCTACTGTTTGTTGCATGCAAAGATGCTAATATAAATAATAAATGACCAACCTGCAGTTTCTCAAGAAATCATTGTAGTACAAACGAGCGAAGCTTTTCTGTACAAGCTGAACAAAGCAAAAACTTATAATTAGGAAAACAGATAATAAAAAAGACTTTGCAGAGAGCAACAAATTTTAAGTTGCCTTTGCAAGACTATCACCGAGATGCCACCAGTCATGTGCACTTTGCTACTGAAATCTTCAAAATCATATAGTATGTGTGTTTCTGGTACCTTGTTGTATGGAGAATGGAACACAACATAATCTGCATCAAAAATTGAAAACTGCTTTCCCTCATGCTTTTCGTACCTGAAATATGGGATAGTAGATTCAGATTCAGTCAGCTCACTCAACTTGGCTAATGTTCTAAAATAAAAGGGGTATTACTTACTTTTTACAAAATACATTGTAGCAGGAGTCCAATGCCATGAGGTAGCATGTCTGTGATAGCTTCCCATCAACCACCTACACACATTACACAATAAATTCCTTTCCATTAAATTTCAAGTTTATTGCATCTGTTTTGGTGTGCAAGACACATGTAGACTAGAGACAGACCGGATATTCACTCGCGAGGTCGGGCTTGTAAAAGTCGTATACATGGGACATATGAGATCCCCTATATTTGCTTTCAAAAGAAATAGGAGCATTTGGTCCAATCAGCATTGCAATAGCAGCCGCACCACCAGTAGGACGAGCCGGACCTTCAGCATAAACCTGAAAGAAAGGGTATCAAAGTGGAACGAAAATGTCAGCACGAGAAATAGCAAGTGCTTCAAAAAGGTCAAGTAAAATAATTGTGTTTTAGCTAATAAATATCATCTTTACTCAAGTCACAAATTGAAGAATAACAACATGTCACCTACCGCACTGTCTGTGCAAACAACAAGTCCATAACGCCCATCCCATGAGTTGCTTTCAACCCAGTTAACACAATTGAACAACGCAGCTGTTCCACCATAGCATGCATTTGAGGAGTCAACTCCTTCAATATCAGTATTGCCAGATTCCTGAATTCAAATGAAGCTGTCAGAAACTGTAACCAAATCAAGCTCAAATTTGAAAATTTCAAGACAACTATTTAAAATAAAATGGAATGTTTCACTTTTTAGCTTTATCAACAAGGATCACTGGATCATGCCTGAAAGCTTCAACCATTTAAGTTTTTTTTAAAGAGAAAGATTGAAAAAATGTTTTTGTAATGAAAGAAACAAACCTCAAATATCTGCATCAACCATGTCTTTATAGACTTGCTCTTGTCTATTACTGTTTCACTGCCAACTTCCAAACGTCCAATGCACTTTGGGTCAATGTTATAATTTTTCAGGAGGGACTTCACCACTGTCAAGCTGAGCCAATATCTTAATAAGTTAGATTTGTGAAAAAAGGATTAAATAAGAAACAAATATTGTCTGGGTATTGAAAATGAAATAACATTGTTTCAAATTGTATAATTTTAAACAGGTCATAACCATTTGGATCACAAATGACAGGATAAAGTTTTTTTTTTATGTAACATGATAGGATAAAGTTAAGGGGCCAAGGACAATTATTTTCACAAATACAGGAACTTCTGGTGTTGAAAGCAGAATCAAATAGCTTAAAATCAAGCATGGCAAAGTGCTATATTTTGGTTTACTAAGTACTCAGAAAATTAATATACCTCATCGAAATAACATCCTCAACTTCAGTGCAAAATGCCATACTTTCCTGCCCAAGCCCAATGGTATACTTCCCTTGGCTCACGCCATCATGTGTTTCCAACTCTTCCTGTAACAAATATCATGTTAATTTGCAGTCCACCACAGCAACTACCAAACAGAATGATACTATACTAATGAGCTGAAGACAAACTGAGGCGTCATGAGTGATTCAATTATGTCACAATAGAAAACAGAATGTATCCTAAAAACACCAGTTATTTTGAATGCGATGAAGCTATCGTTTAATTTACAATATTTTTTTCCTCCTGTCGTATTCAAGTTTACAGATATTTTCTAAGAGGTTTGACATGCTGATCTATTATTCTGCTCAAACAAATAAATTGTAGAAATAGCAGCATGCACTTGAGGACTGAAACAACTATGCACTAATGCACAGAACTGAGGTGAAAGCTTTACTGATTTCTGCAAACATGGTGAAACGACAAAGTAATACGTGATGGATTCTCCATGGCCATATGTGCCTGTATCCCATTCATTGGCCATGGTAAGTAGCATTGCTGGTAAACCTGTTGTGAACTGTGTGGCGTGTACTAAAAACAGTTTTGACAGATATTTGATCAGCACGAGGTGCTTAAATAAATGCCGTGTGTTCGTTTCAGTCGGCATCATCTAGGCCTTTTCCTCCCCGACACAGCATTTTTCTTTCCAACAAGCTAAACTGGCTAAGTGCCAAGAATTCTCATGTCGACGTCTTGTTCCTTTTGCAAAATCAGGGAAGGATCAATTTTTTTTTCACGAATAGAATGGACAAGGACCGTTGCTCCTTAGCTGGCTCATCAGTGACCATCACCTATATTATATACTTCATCTACAGTTTCCCTTCAGATCATTCAGACGCATACTGATCAGGAATTATTAAGGTTGATTGGGGTATTTTAGTGGACAACAGTTAAACGGATGAGTCCCTTCTTATATAAAGTTAAAAGGACTTGGATACTGACAGGTGGGCCTAATAATTACTTATTAGGCACGATATTTTGATACGACCTGCCCAGCTCGACTTCCCAAACGACACAGACAAGGTATACATTCGATCGAAACAGTTGGCACGGTAGCAGTGCAGCTCTTTGAGCAGGAAGGCACCAGCTCTGCTCCGTGCCGCACACGGAGCCAGTCCACGGGAACGGCCATCCACGTGTCGCCGAAGGCCCAGGTGGAGGTCCTCCTCCCTCCAGCCGGGCCTCAAGGCGCTGCAACCCCGGCGCGAAGAACGGCGGCTGACCTGAAACTCTAACCGGAACCAACAGCCTGAGAGGCAGGCTAAAACCCGCGGCAACCGTAGGCAGGCGCAGGGGAACCACGCAAAGCGTGTGGTGTGGTGGTGGTGTCCACGCGGCGCTGCCCCGCGCGCCTTGGAATCAAACGGAACGGACGGTGCGTGCGTGCGTGGCCCGGTGGCCGGTGCCCCTGACGACGGCGAATCCAAGGGAAGGGACGAAGGGGAATGCGAATCTGGTGCGCGGAGAAACAGAGGTGGCGCTGGTACCTGGAGCACGCAGTTGGGCGGGAAGTAGATGTCCATGGCGAGGATGCCCACTTCCTTGGCCTCCGACGCCATCTCTCCGCCGCCGCCGCCGCCGCCGCCGCCGCCGCTGCACGCACTACTGCAGACAGCCCAGACACATGCAAACCGTGTAAAGGAGCAGAGCAACTGAACTGCAATATGGAAATTCCAATCTCCGGCCACGGATTGGGAGATAGATGGAGAGAGAGGACAGTACCAGTAGCAGTGCCGGTGGGAGAAGCGGATTGGGGAGAGGAGAGCCTACAAGAGCGGATCGCAGTTGGCACTGGCAGACAGGGGTGCGGGGCGGGCGAGGCCTCCCCCTCCGCGGCCCCGTGTATATATAGCAACGCCCCGTGCAGCCGGCAGCGCCGCTTTTTCGAAATCCTTTTCGCGGTTTCCGTTTATTATTTATTTTATTATTGTTATTCTCCTCCTCCGGTCCTCGAGGTCTTGGGGTTCGGCAGGCGGCTGCAAAGTCTTGGATGGATGCAGTGCAGTGGAACCGGCGGGGTGGCGCGGTCGCTTGACGCTGGGCGCAGGCGGGCAGCGGCTGGAGGACCGGCTGGAGGAGGCTCATGTCCGAGCTGTCCTTTTCCCTCGGCGTCGGCGGGCCTCGGTAGTATCGCCTGGTTGCCACGGGTCCAAGCACATGGCCACCCACGAGTCTGGACCTCCGAGGGGGCCATCTGCTTCTGGCCCTCCTGACTTTTTTTTTTTTTTTTTCTTTGATGATACGCTGGCCCTCCTGACTTGGGTATGGCTTGCAACATGAACACCTGTTTTTTGATGTGAACAACAAAACTGTTGGGAGCACGCGCCGGGTGCCACGCGGGCAGGACAGGACACAACAGAAAACAGGGGGGCAGCCGTGCGGGATTCATTCGTCCAGCCCCCACGGACGGGCGTGGCGTGTGGTGGGCCTGGCCTCCTGGGCCCTGGTTGGCTGGCTCCGGCCTCTTTTTGAGCCGATCGGATCCGGCCGGCTTTTGGACCATGTTGACGCAATGCGAATCAAACGACAACGAAAATTGAAGTACCTGTAGAATATTTAGTTTCAAAAAAAGATCTGAATCCAATATTGTTACGGAAACACCTATCCGCTTTGCGTAAAAGAGATCTATCTATCATCACGGATTCAACAATATTCATTCTAGCACAAGACTCTTAGACATAAAATTGGAAATAATACTCAGTCTTTGATATGACATATTGGCAAAACGTACACATTCATGCATAACATTATTTTGCTCCACTCCAAACTTCTCGGTTTTGAGCTTTGCGGCTACCAGCCTCCTGCTGAGCTCATGGGCAATCGATGCCGCCAAAGATCAAGTTGTACACGTGTCAACAAAAAATGGATATTACTTTAGGAAGTTTGGGAAGAACACTTCTCCATAAGCACGAGCAACCAGTGTAGTGTGGTCTATCTCGGAGGCTGTGAGGAGGCAGCTCCGCCACAATGCACGATATTATAGGTCATCAAACACAAATCATCGACAGTTGCCACCTAAATAAAATGATTGTTTCCGTAATTTGTCAGGTATTTTAGAAGACATGTAAATTTTTTGCGTGCCATTAGAAATAAAAGAAGCATGTCTCTTTAAATTCTTTTTTTTTCTAATGACATAGAGGACTTCATCACATACTGATACGTACAATACAATCTAATAAAGTCAGAGTGACATAGTCGCAAAACAACTGCAAGACTAGAGATACTAGAGATCACAGATACAGATGCAATAGAAGAGTTCAAATATCAAATTGTTTGAGCTTTCTGTGCAATACTGACATATTAAAAATCTATTAGGTAAAAGCTCACATCTCATGAGAAACCCCAGACAATAAATTTGATATATAAATTCTGGCATAAAAAAAATGCTTCTGAAGATCACGACTGACATGATTACGAGCACTCGAGATGTTTCAAAAATCAAAACCTGATCAGTCCCTACTTCTTAATTATATTCCGTGAAGCACGCTCTTTTTAAAAAAATAAAATGAAATGAAATAATTTGGAAGGACCGCCACTTACTCGAAAATCAGATCGAGAGCTGGGGCGATGTATACGTACGTACATGCTGTTCGTTCTTTAATAAATATAAATAAAATAAGAAAGGACTCAACTTGTGAGACGATAAGCAAAGATGATGGGCCGGGATTTGATCAGCAGCTGCCTATATGAAATGGAGAATATTTTTTTTGCAACTGCCTAGCTAGTTACTTGATGCAAAAGCAAAGATCATACTTGCATCAATGGCTCTTCATAAATCATAATTTTATTTAAGAAACTGCAATGGAAGATGATGACTTTGATATATATGAGAGAGCATCTCTAACAGTTCCCCATTTTAGATTATTATTTTTATTTATTTTAGCAAAAATAGAAAAAATCTTTTCTAACAGCTCCCTATCTCAGATTGTCATTTATACCAAACTAGGAAAAAAAGTCTCCACATGCGCATATATGCGCGCTCCACACTGTGCATGCATCCGTCCGTATTAAAAAGGTGGAAGTGTACAAAAATAATTTTGTTTCTCTCTCAGAGTTCCTGATGTAAGTTTTTAAGAGGAGGAAGAACATAAATATAATTTTGTTTTTCTCTCTCTCAAGTTCCTTATATAAGTTAGATCTGGATTTGGCAAGTGAATTATGTCAAACTATTAGAGATTAGCTCTTTTTTACTTAACATATCTTTTTAAGAGTTGGCAAAATATAAGATTTAACAAGTAAAATATAAAAAACAGTTAGAGATGCTATGATACTGATGAAAATTAGGTGCCATTATTGGAGTGTCTAGTGTCTACATCTCAAGAAACCGCTAAAAATACCCACGTGTAAGATGATCATCAAAATATGAATGCCTTTTGTGATAGTATTGCTTTTTTTCGAATCGAGCAAAAAGACATTTAAGAAAAGAGTTTTTTTGCAAGGATTTTAAGCTCGGGGAGACCTTGCATCATATACCTATTACTCGCGGATTAGACAACTAAGCTTGGTCGCCCTAATGGTTTGCAAGCTAGAAGAGAGTGATTGGGAAATGAGTGGATTTTCTAATGAAAAATAATAAAATTTGTATGTATTTTTTAGTTTTATTTCTGCACTTATATATAATGTATTTATACAAATACCATTAAAAAACCACGCAGTGAGCAACAGCTGTGAGCAGACTGCAGCAGTGAGCGTTCATAGGTGCACAGCGTAGTGATTTTTTGGAATTATAGCAGTAGCAGCAGTACAGCACAGCGAGTGAGCAACATGGAAAATTTGATTTTCGGAAGATTCTGCAGCTATTATTAGCTCTCTGTTTGGATGGGCTAATTTAGGGTAGCTAATTATTAGCCGGTTATTTATTAGCTCTAGTTTTAACTAGTGAAAATTAGCTCAAGTCAATCCAAACAAACTCTAATTCACGAGATGAATTTACTAAGCCTAATTAACCATGATTAACATATGTTTGTTGTGGCATTACATGAAAAAAATCATAGACTAATTAGTCTTAATAGATCTATCTTGTGAATTAGTCTTTATTTATGTATTTATTTATGTAATTATATACTAACAAATATGTCTACGCATTGCAATGGGACGTATAGTTTACTGCATGATCGATCACCTTGCTTTTGAATTTGTGTTGGCATTTAACTCCATCATGTGAAGACACATGCCGCTCTTACGTATGTGTAGGTATAGAAGATAGTAGCGGGCCATACAAATGATTCATATTATAATTAGCTTTGAAATTGGACTCTATACCATATAAGATGTCATGACTTTTTAATATGTTTTGGTTTAAATGTATCTATAGCAGAACTCATGTATCTAGAAAAACAAAATAACTTACAACTCAAACTTCTTAAAATATTTAGGTTTTAATATGTATCTATAGCTGAACCATGTATCTAGAAAAACAAAATGACATACAATCCAGAACAAAGAAAATAGTTATTTGAAGTTTTGAAAACACGGATTGTAAACATTTTTTTTCCCCATGTAATTTACTTCTCCATCCATGTTCTCCTTCCACATCATATTTAAAACTAGACGCTGAGAGGCACACCTCCTCAATTCCTTGCCTCGGTTCCGTCACGGCCCATGGCCTACGATCGAGCTCCACATTGCTATCGCGTCCAGTGGCCCATGGCCGAGCTCCGCCTTATCACCGTCACGGCATGTGTTTTGCGTCGTTGTCGCTGGCTGCATCTGATGCCTGAGCTTTGCATCGTCGTCGCATTTGGGCTCCACCTCGTTGTCGTGATCCTATGGCCGAGCTTCGCCTTGCCCTCGCGTCTTGTGGCCTACAATTGAGTTTCATCTTGCAGTCATCATTGGGGCCACGCTCTGTGTTGTTGTCGCGGTGTGAATCATAGCCGGTGTGAATCATATATTTGCAAGTCGCAAGCAATGAAAATTTTGATGTGATGGACAACAGGTAGTAGGTACCAGCATTCGTGCCACTGCCTCCTGGTACCTGTGAACAACAAAACACAGACCTCAGGGTGCCGATACCTAATGACTCACTGGCCGGATGCTTCACCCGGGCATCTTGTGGACCATTCAGCTCTGCGAATCAAACTCTCAATTGATATCGGAGTTGTAAGGACGGTTTATAAATTATAAATCGGTAGTTACTAGAAACTGGTCCTCACTAATGTGCGTCGGTTTGCCCAACTATCATATCTGGTGTGACTGACGTCTAAATATAAGAGGGGAACCCTCTTCTAGCCGGTTGCATGCATGTTGTACATTTAAAAAGTGCTGTGCGTTACTTAACGGGAGAAAAAAAAAGTTAGAGAAAAAGTGTTAATAGAAAGTGGAAACAAAATGCTAGTAAATAACTACACCCATTTCAATTTTGTAAATTATAAAACGTTTTGACTTTTCTAATCTAGATACATTGATTTTTATTTTACATCTAGACATAGTATCTAGTATATAGAAAAGCTATAAACTTTTAAAAGGCTAAAACGTCCTATAATTTAGAATAAAGGGAGTATTTATATTTTTTATATATTTTTATGAATTTGAGTAAAAACTTATGTGTGACGAAAAATGAGGGAAAAGTCAAAGTTGAACCTTATCTTCTCGTCATGTAACCGCATCAGAAATTCAAAACCCGAGTGAGGATTATGGTGGGTACAAAGTGGTTGGGGCGGATCCGGACGGTGACATCACGGGAGAGGTAGTGGTTGAGGCGATGCACGTGCCCGGGTGCCATGTAGGCAAGGGCGTGTAGGCTAGAGCGGGCCATGTGGCGCGGTCAAGAAGCGTTGGACAACGCGACCACAAGAAGTTGTTGTTTGTAACAGAACCGACCAATTTATAAAAGCATAAGTGATAAATCACTCGCTAAGCAAGCAATTGTCACACTTAAGCCGTTATAAACCCGGTAAGGAAATCTCGAAGGATTTCAAACCAAACATCACCAACCAAGATCGTATGGGTTTAGCGTCACCATTCGCATGTTACAACATTTCACAAATAGTTCTATAACATCGAGTGCGGAAAATAAAGTTATTACAAACCGAGTTCTTCAAATTCAAGTAGCGGAAACAAGATAGTTTTAAAAGCTCAACCCCACTCACACATTTAAAGATTAATACTGGTGCCAGTCCGAGTCCATCCATCAAAAGAGTTGGGGAGAGTATTAAGATTAACCTTGCCCAAGGCCTTCTAGTCCAGGAAAAAGACAGGTCTCGCAATACCCGTGGTAGGTATGCCCGTCTGCACAAACAACAAGCGGGAAAAACCCCGAGTACGAGAAGGTACTCGCCTAGACTTTACCCGACCGACTCAAAAGTAAAAGACTCAAGGAGGATGACGGGCTTTATCGGGGATAGCTTGACTCTTTTTACGAAAAGCGGTAGTAACATTTAAAGAGATAGCTCGGCTTAATCATTCCTATTTATGCTAAGTGAGCACTGTACTATGCATCATTATAGTATATTAGTCAAGATTAAGCAAGCAAGTAGTATCCATAATTATAAACATCAGCTTAACCCATCATCATCATTAACCACCTTCCATAATCATTACTACGATGGTGCGGCTCAAGTCAAGTGTTCCTTTGTCGAGAACGATGGCGATTCGAATCGATTACTACTGCGAGCTCGGGGGTATTCCTCATGCAAAACCACACTCACCCGTCGGTGAGTTCAGATCACCATGGCACGTATCCGGGGGAAGACAAGCACGCGGACTCGCGCGCGGAACCACCGTGCGGGGACCGCCCTGCGAATGCCTTTAGGGTGACCACGGCCTGGACCTCGGACTTACTCTTGGCGCCCCGTGGTCCCCCATCCATCTCCGATCACGGTGCGAACGGATCGAGAACGTCGCCCGGATAGTGTTGGGCTTGTTTCGGAACGACTTATTGTACGCCTAAACATGAGGCATGCGTTCAACATGACTTGGGGTACAACAACAGCATGCGGTCCTTAATCGACACAGGACGGGATCACTATGGTCCAACAACCCCACAAGACTCCGTCAGGTCTCCATTTATCAACCATAGCCATTAACCGGATGATATCAACATAAGCTTTTTCCATCAATCATAGGTAACCACCTATCTCGCGGATGACAGGAAATCACCCGACTTCTACCGTCTAAGCAAGCTAAGCATAAAACTCGCCCTAGACTAGCAGGGTGTATCAAGGTAGGATAATCAATGGTAAAGCAAGGATATAATGCAGCAACGGTGTCACACAACTCCTATACTTAATGCAGCAATCATAAATCATAATTAGACGGTTAGAAAGCATAGGTAAGTAGATGCGGGTGCTTGCCTTGCACGAAGTCGACGCGCGCGGTGGTGGTCGGGGCACTCCGGGAAGCTCCTCCTCTTCTCCTTCCTCTTGCGGCACTTCTTTGCTGCGGTTCCTCCGGGACGATTCTCCTCGCTCTCCGAAAATGGGAGGTCCTCTTGCGAACCTGTATGATGCGATGCACATGCGTGAGTATGACGAATGCACAATGCGTGATGCTCATGGATGAAGAATGATTAACCGATCTTTGACAGAATAGGTGCATATCTCTTCTCTACTACAAACTGAACTCATTTACTGAGTACGTGCAAAATCTCTTCTCTAAGCACTTAGAGGAGTGCATAAAGAAGAGTGGCGTGCGCGGACACACACACATACACGCACAACATGAATGCAAGAAGTACTACTACTACTCATGGACAAGTATCACATTTTAGATATGGTACTCCAATGCATGACCAGCAAGCATAACTTAATTGAAAATGCACAAGAATTGATATAAAAGCCATTAAATCATTTAATCCAATTACTTATCATTTCATGTGAATAAATAGGATTGAACTGTGACCTCTGTCTAGACAGTTCAGAAAATTCTACAAAAATTACAGGAGCTACACTATGCTATAACAGAGCCATGATAAATTTTTCATCACATTTTACCAAGTACAACAGCCTACACAAAAAGATGAAGCTACTGGCCAGAAATGCACATTTAACCACTTTGCATTATGAAAAGTGTTAAACAACAGATTTCATATTTTTATCTATAACTACTTAGCATAAGAACAGTCACCAAAAATTACCAGGGCCTAATTCCTTATAATTTATTTATTAAAAATCATACAAGAATCAGCCCAGAAATGAAATTAAATCATATTCCAATATTTTTACACAGTAACTGCATATAATATATTTTTCCCGGAATACACATCACATAACAAGTCTAACAAAAGAAGAATCACATTTTTCTAAGCTATATTTTATTTATTATGCATTTACTCAGTTTTCAGCCATTTCAAGAATTAAATAAATCTACACAGAAAATATTCACCAAAAAATACATTTCATATTTTTCAATGACAGATCTACTCATCAGGAACCTAACAAAACAAGAATCATCAAATTTGGAGTTCATTTACACTAGCATTTAAATAAAAAGGCATTTTAATCATTTTCGGAAAACAAATAAAAGAAAAGGGCTGAGCCACGGGCCTGCGTGGAACCGGTCCAGTGGACCGTGTGCCACTGCCAGGCGGGACCCGGGGTCAGCCGACCCCACCGGTCCGGCCGGCCGAGGCGAGCCGGCGTTGGCCGGCCGGAGCCCCGGCGGACGCCGACGACCCGGTAGTCCCTGCTCCCACGATGAGCCGCACCCGTGGGGGGTGTTGGCAGAGTGGCGGCCGGTAGTGCCAGATGGTCATCACCGCTGGGCCCTGCATGTCACGGTGACTACTCGGCGATGGCAAGCGAAAGCGTGAGGCTGGGGAGCCGCGGCAGAAGGTTACGGGGCCTGCTAGGAGCTTGGCGACCCGAATTAGTGGCGTCGGGGGAAGGCGGCGTGCATGGCGGCGGTGGGTTGGCGGTGAACGACGGCGAAGCCACGGAGAGGCACGGCGACCGCGTCCACCGAGATTGAGCTCGTCGGCCCTCGATTCAACCCCTAAGCGCGCACCTCCACGTCCCGCGGCGATTAAAAGGTAGGTGAACGTCACGGGCGCAAGAGCTCGCCATGCGCGTCCGTGAACCGCAATGCGCCCTTACCGGTGTGCAAGGTGGTCGGTGGGCGGGCCCGTCGAAAGGAGGCCGGCCCAGCGCGCCGTCGGCGCGGCGCTTGCTCGGGCGATTTTAACGACGCGGCGGCGGGTTTTCTGAGCGGCGGTGGCGCGAGAGAGAGCGCGAGGCGAGAGAGCGAAGCGGCGAAAATGGAATGCCGAGGCATTCCCTTCCGGGCGCGGGGGGGAAGGCCGGCGGTGGGGCCCGCATGCCGGGGCTCGCGGGCCACTTGGCACGGCGGCCGGCGACGGCGGCACGCTGCCCCGCGCGGCGCTTCCGTTGCGGTCGCCCGCCACGCCCGGCCTTGGCCTTGGCGCGCTGGGCGCGGACGCTGGCCGTGGGCGAGCTGGGCCGAAATCGCTGCTCGTTGTGGCCGGGCGCTTTTTTTTTTTTTTTTTGAAATTTTGAATCAAATCCAAACTGACCAAAATACACCTTTTGACAAATTTAAATGCATTTTCAAGAGATGCTCCAAAAATAAAAGTTGTAGATCTTTTTGAAATGAACAACTTTCATTTAAGGCTCATCTCAAAATTCTGAATAAATTTTGAAATACAAATTCATTTTGAATTTAGGGCATAAAAAGGGATTTTTCCAATAATTTCTCTTTTGCTCCAATTTGCACCAAATCTTTTTGCAATAATTTTGTTAAATCATTTTGAAAGGCTGGGCACCTGAATCCAAACTTGATCAAGCATTTGCAAGCTAATTAATTAACTAACACTTCAATCAAGCATGAGATTAGGAATTAAAGGCAAGCACATGAAATGACAAAATGCAACTTAGGGTTTATGCTTAATGATGCTCATGCCATGCTTAGTGATGATTAAGTTAATTAATTAGGTGCCTAATGCATGCTTAACACCGAGGTGTTACATTGTTTGCCTTGAAGGGGTGGGCGTGGCTCAAGATGGAGGACCTACTCGTGCGCCCATTGTTGTTGGGCGTGGTAACTTTGGCAAGCCATACAAGGCAACCTTTTTGAACAAGCCATCCCCCAAAGGTGAAAATGGTTCAAAGAGTTAAATGGCATCATGCGAGAGGACTTCTCGAAGCGGATGCATAATTATAGGGAGGTTGACTTGTCCACCCAAAACTACTCGATGTCATGATCTACATCTTCGAGGAGAAGGAGAAGGTGCTCGTATCAACTAATTACAGACTACATGGTGAGCGGCGGCTTGACTTATGCTTGATATCTAGCTCTAATAGTATAAAATTAAAGGTGAATAAATTTTTTATGTGTTACATGTGTTTTAATAATCTGATATATATAGACTTAATAAGGCTGTGTCATATCACTATCAATATTAAATTTTATATAAGGAATGAAATTGCTATTAATATTTGTTATTTTTTTCTCGTTATTACAACGGACATGTTTGCTATATGTTTGCTCGTATAAGCTAAAACAAATAATGTTGGGAATCATCGACTCGTATTCTTTTTTTTAAGACTCTCAAGCAGTACGGGCCTTCACCCAAATTACGAGTACGTTAAAAAACCTTGGCTACGAAGTTCTCCCACGGAACGGACACCGCGTCGATGATTCCTGAAACCCCACATCGTGCAGCGGCCACCGGCCAACGCCATACAGTGCTGTGTTTGTCCAAAGAAAAACTGCTAGTCAACAAAACTCCTGATATTTCAGCACCGCACTGACTCTAACCTTATCCATCCGCACCGCCCAGCTGCCTGTTCCTCGCGCCACCCGTGGCCGCCGCGTCGATCTCGCACCGCCTCCACCTGAAGCAGCAGCCCCTCCCTCCCTCCCACACAGCTTCCCCTCTCTGTGTGAGCGCCGCATAGGGGGAGGACTACGTCGCGAGATGATGCCGTGCTCGTGCAGTGCCAGATGGAGCAGCGCCGTCCCTTTCTTCTCCGGCCTTCTTCCCTCTCCTGGTCTCCCCATGGGCTAACCGGCTGCGAGCGTGCCTGCTGAGGGCGCAAGCTGTGAGCATGCAAGCCGTGGCGGTGAGCCGCGAGCTAGCGTGCCAGCGCGGGGGCGCCATCAGCCAAGGAGTCGGGGACGCCGGCCTCAGGGCAAGTGCGCCGGCCGTGGGGACGCCATCCATGGGCGAGCGCACAGGTCGCAAGGATGCCATTCCATGCTAGAAGCGCCGCCTCTCCCCGCCCGACACTGTTGCCCTGTCTCAGCGCCTCTCTGCATATCCGCTAGCCTCGTCTACGTCGGCCTCGCTCGAGCTATCATCGTCTTCCCGCCTTGCTTCGCCGTGGCGTTGGTGCCCTGCCTCGCCCACGCCGCCGTCTCCCCAACCCGCACCATGGCTGTCGGTCGCCGTGCACGCTCTCCATCCCGTGTCGCTTCAAGCGATTTTGACATGGGGCATATGCTGTTCAATTTTTGTTATACATGAGGTTGTAATTGGAGGTGATTTCTGGTTGGAAAAAAGATTGAATCCCTTTCTCGATTTGATTTGCAATTTGTTTTTTACTTGATTTGGAGTTCTGATGGCGTTCTTTTGATGGACGAGACTTCCTCCGGTCTTTGGTTTGGTCGGAGTTAAGAGGGCTGGACGAAATTTACTGCTGGACCAAAAAAAAAAAATTTGAAAGTTATGTCTCTTTATTATTAGGGCCTTGTTCAGATTCATCAATTTGCGCAAGTTTTTTCACTCTCTCTATCATATCAATTTTTACCCGTATACATAGAAAGCATTAAATGTAAGTAAAAAAATAACTAATTACACAATTTAGTTGTAAATCACGAGACGAATCTTTTAAATCTAGTTGGACCACGATTAGACAATATTTATCAAATACAAACGAAATGCTACAGTATTTCGAATGCAAGTTTCTTACCATCTGAACAAGGCCTAGGTATAGATACACACATACCCTCCCGATCGTGAACACCTTTGCTTCATTATTCTGAACGGAGCACGTCGTGTTTGAGGCTTTAAGTACTACTAGTCAAATATATTTTTTTAGTTACCCCTATCATGATTTATTGTGTATTTTTGGATTGAAGTGAACTGAAATAATTTCATGTATGACAATGTTGGCAGACTACAATCACGTCCCGAACTTTTTTCCTTTTCCTCTTATTTATTTTTGCGTGTTGCTGTGACCGTCGCATATATGAAAAATCTTTTCATAAATGATAACACATGCACTAAATTTTTTGGCAATTCCATCGAGAAGGACCCACCTGAATGCATCCTGTGATTGTGCGATTGGTCGAAGCGAAGCAGCATGGTTGGGCGCTGGCACGGAACTACTGTTCCGCGCCATGCACATAGCACATGCACGCACGGATGGGCACGCCGGCTTGACGAGTTGGAGAATTGGTTGGGCGTTGGCCGTTGGGTCGCCGCGCGCAGCTTCGATTCGTTCAAAATGGCCTGTTCTGTTCTGCTCGGGATTTTTAATTTAAACCCGGTCGCGCCGTGTTGGTGAATGGTGATGGGTGGATCCTGGGCGCACTAATTCTGCTCGCGACCACGTCGCATCAGGTCAGCTTGCATTGTTGGGCCCTTTTGCCGTGCACCGCACGGCCGGCCATATCGATGGGGATGGGCCGGTGCTCGCCTTCACGTTTTCTGACGTTCATGTTCATTCATCGGGACAGAAAACGAACACAACATAATGACTTACTTAATGAGCGACGACTCGCCCTGCTAATGGGTTGGGTGGAAACGGCTGTTCTTTTGTTTCGTATAGTATCTGGAGAGCTACGCATGTAGTACGTCGCATGTATGTATTTTGTCCTTGTTTTGGACACGTCTGTAGGATTGTACGTACATGATGTGCACGGCAAGGCTGTAGCTGGGGCCGGTACATCAGAATCCAGCAATCGGTCCAGGTGAATTGTCCCCAACTCCGATCGCTGCCATTCCAATGGGCTAATGGGCCTTTTCTCCCTGCGCATCGGAATCACTGGGCCGTGGCCACACGGCCCACACCTCAGTCCTCAGCTAGAGAGCGAGTGAGCTGCTGGTTAGCTGAGCGCTTGCAGCTGAGCTTTAGCACCGCCTCGGAAGTCCGCGAGGAGGAAACACAAGATATAATGCCGGGCCTGGGACGATGCGGCACGACCTTACTTGAACAGGATCTGTTCTATAGGATCGTACCGCTGCATTCTTTGCCAATAAGGAGGCAAGCACTTACGTCTGGTTGATGATCTCTGACCTCTGGGCCAGAGCGTGATTAACGGCCTGGATGGCTCCGCTTGGTGCCATCTGACGGCTGTAGAGGATCGTTCCTGCCAGGCCTGTCTTGGTCAGGGTGGCTCAGTGGTTGTCTGACAGACCTTTTTGATTTTTTGCATTTCATTTTTCATTTACGAGCAGCAATGTGCAATGCTTGAATAAATCCTACTGAATTCTTCTTCTATTCCTGATGTACTGGTACCGAACTTTGTGCATTCATTCATATTTTTTTTTCTTCTTCAGCATTTCACGAACTTATGATGTCTGCACATCAGAGTTGACAAACCAAGATACACAGCAACATACTAAGCGAGGATGACGATGTTATCCAACTGCTTTTTCTCGCATTAGTACAGTGCATCAAGCACGCGTCATATCAACAAATGCCATTTGTATAATGAAACCTATCATATAAATTACACAACAAAACAATCTCCTCCTCAAGAACTAATGCTATTATCCACTACTATCTTGGATAGACGGACTAATACTTGTCCTCAGCGCCTTTCCTGATCCACCTCTCCTTGAGAATTCGCAGGCCCATATACCTGTTCACCATTCAGCCAAACCAAACGCAAAGCGATTTCAGTTCAGTATATCAAAACACAAGCGACGACGAGGGACTGAACTGAAGTGTGGTTCTATATATTCCATCATTATTTCGTACCTGCCGAGCATCATGACGGTGGCCTGCGGGTTGGTGCCGGGCGAGTACCTGAACGTGGAGCTGTCGACGACACGGAGCCCCTGGACGCCGACGACCCGGTAGTCCCTGTCCACGACGCCGCCGACGTGGCAGCCGCCGTGGTAGTGCCAGATGGTCATCACCGTGTCCCTGCAGTACTGCTGCAGCGTCCGCGTGTCCCTGGGGTGCCGCGGCAGCAGGTTCACGGGGAAGTAGGCCGTCCCGGCGGCGCGGCGGAAGGCGGCGTCCATGGCGGTGTGGTTGGCGTAGGTGAAGCGCGAGAAGGCCCGCGACCGCACCACCCGCTCGATGGCCTCGATGCCCCGCGCGCACCGCTCCACGTCCCGCGGGTCCTGGAAGTAGTTGAACGTCACGGCGGGGTTCGCGTGCGCGTCCGCCGACCGCAGCTCGATGTGCCCCGTCGACAGAGGGCCCAGCACCTTCTCCAGGATGAAGCCGCCCCGGAACGCGCGCCGGTCCAGCCGCCGCATCACCTCCGCCGCGCGCCGCATCGGCTCCGGCGTCCGCTCCTTGGGCGGCACCGTGCCCAGCTGCCCCGTCTGCGTGCATGCCGGCCGTCAAAGCTAGCTTCTGCAGAGGGGAACTCGAACACTCGATCGCCCGAACGAACGTACCATGGGGGAGAACATGCCGAAGTTGCGGGCGGCGTGGTGGGCGGCGCCGCGGCCGTGCAGCGGGATGCCGAACTGGGAGCCGCTGATGCCCTCGATGAAGCTGCCGAAGCGGGTGACGCCGACGACCTGGACGAGGGAGAGCGCGACGGGGACCGGGGACGGCACGAACACCGAGTTCATGGGGTTGTCCGCCACGCCTTGCCCGACGCCCGGCTGGTCGTGGACGGTGCGGATGCCGTGCTTCTCCAGGTGCGCGCGGGGGCCGACGCCGCTCAGCATCAGGAGCTGCGGGCTCCCCAGCGTGCCCGCCGCCAGGATCACCTCGTTCTTGGCGCCGCCTCGACGCAGGTACACGTGGTGCTGCACGCCCATCGGGTCCGTGAACACCACCCCGTACGCCACGGGTTTCGCCGCCGCCCCCTCTGCATGCACACACCGACAATGCATTGCCTGGTGAGCAAATAATAAAACGCACACGATCGAAAGATACAGCGTCATGCATGGACGACATACCGGCACGTCTGAAGAGGATCCGCGAGACGGTGGCGTGCAAGAACACGGTGAGCCGCCTGGGGTAGGCTCTCCGGAGGAAGTCGGCGGCGGTGTGGCGGCGGCCCCGGCGGTCAAAGATGGTGCCCCCGATCTTGGTGCCCTGGACGTGCTCCAGCGTGTATCCATTGTCCGGCGTGACGCCGGCCTGGAGGAGGCCCTGGCGCAGCGCGTGCTGCCACTGCGGAACCGCCGGGCGGAACACCAGCGCGCGCTCCACCCAGCGGTAGGACGCGTTGACGAGGCGGTGGTCCCAGCCGGCGGCGCGCACGTAGCCGCCGCTGGCGCGGGTGTAGAAGCCGGCGTTGAGGCAGCTCCCGCCGCCGAGCACGCGCGCGCGGGCGTTGACGACGCCGTCCTCGGACACGAACCGCTGCGCGGGGACAGCGGGGACGTGTCCGCCAGCGCGTCCGCGAAGTGGTACTCGCTCGACACGTTGCGGCTGCCGTAGGGCAGGCCGCCGCGCTCCAGGAGGAGCACGCGCGAGCGCTCCGACAGCGTCGCCGCCAGCGGGCAGCCCGCCGTGCCGCCGCCCACCACGATGTAGTTGTAGTAGGACACCAGCGGCGCGTCCCGCGCGTGCCGCACGAACCTGAAGTTGTACCTCTGCGCTGCAACAAGCAAACAAACAACAGGCATTGCATTCCCCGTGTCCGTGTGAAGTGAATCGAAGAATGGGTGAAAAACCTATTGTTCACCAACGGCATTCGCAGCTTAATTACCTTCCGGCGAGGCGGTCACGACGGTGATGCAGAAGGAGCCCAGAACGGTGGCGAGCACAATGGCGGCTCCGACACCACCATGTGGGCAGCCGACATGCTCACGGATTCAGCTTGGGCTTTTGCTGACAAAACGTGGTGAGTTAGTAGTGTTATATAGATGCAAGATGCCGTGGCTGGATTAGATAAGGAGTAGATGCCAGTTAGGTTATCATCGTGAGGACAAAAGGGATAATGTCTCTGTAATGCAAAGATGGTCTCCGAGTGATGCGGTCATCAGAAAGACAAGGCACGGGAGGCGGGCGTCATCAGAACCTTTGTGTGCCAGTGTATGGGTAAACTCCAGGTCTCTTGGGGACAAATATTTCAATGGCGGGAACCATGCATATCCGGGTGCGATCCATGACGATGCAGCAGGTGAGCCGTGAGCTGGAATCTGCGGGATGATGACAAGAGAATCAAGGGAGAAGTGATGGTGCTGGATGGTGGGGCTGCTAGAATTGATGGCCCAAAGGCGCTTGCTAATTGGGAGGCCTATACGTTTATTGCGAAAAAAAAATTCTTTTGCTAATTGGGCTAGGCTTTTTGTTTGGTCCAATAGTGGATCGGACAAGTAAAAAATGTGTCATCCGGATTACAATAAGCTCGCTTATTTTTTATTTGCATTTAAGGCACCATTTGGGTGTTAAAATTGATGTGTTTCCCTAGTAGTGGACTGGAAAAAGTGAGAATGTATGCCGATAAAAAAAAAACTGTGTTGTGCAAAAGGAGCTAGTTCTGGAAGAGCAGCCTCAAGATCCGCCCGTTTGGTTAGCTCTTTTTTTTTTTTTGATGGCAGAAACACTTTTCAAAACCTGAACCAAACCCAGTTACAGTATTCTTAACAACATACCGTTTCTGCCTTCGAATATGTTTAGATTCACTTACGACGCCTAGCCTCACGTTTGCCGGATAAAAAGTGAAACAAGTAGGATCGCAAAAAAAAAAAAAAAAAAAAAAAAAGGATTACAAGTTTGATGGTCTGTATTTAGCCAAAAAAAAAAAAAAAAAAAAAAAACTTGTCAAGAGACACCTTTGAGCGTGATTGTGGGGGATGAAGACAAAGGTAATCCCGCAAGACATTATCCCCATTACCAATCCACCATATGAAATCCTCTTTCAACAATTCACTACCTCTTTGAGAGCACTCTTCCAGATAACAAGTATATGCGAGGAGGAAAGATAATATAAGATGTGGTACCCATAGTAATAAAACTTTCTTTAGATAAACAGAAGACGTACTATTGTATAATAACTTATAGCTATTGCTCTTGGGTATGTCTATCTTCTTTCTTTTTTTTTTTCTAAACAAGCAAGGTTTTTCTCTCAGTTGCTTGTTTATGCTGGCAAAGCTAGTTTTGTTGGAGAGACGAGGCGAGGAAACTGTAGCTAGGAACTACTTCAACCTTCTCCAAGACTCCAACGGTCCGGTGCCCACCACCACTGACGACCAGAAGAATCTCTCGGGCGTGTTTGGGGATAGAGAATAGGATAAAGAAAAGGAAATAGATGGTTGGTTAGAATTAAATGAGTGTGAAAAATAAATAATAATATCCCTCGAGAAGGGTGGAATAACCTATCCATATTTCTAGGAATCCAAACAAAGAAAACGAGTGCTTCTCCACCTAGACTCCAACGGTCCGTTTTTATTTACTCCGGTGCCCACCACCACATAATTAATATCATCCTTTGGATCTAGTTTTTTTAATAAAATTAAGAGATATAAATATTACGTATTTTTTATAAATTGTTAAATATCCAGCGATAAATAAAAAAAAGGACAAAGAGTACTTTCCCTGCCCCACAAATCGCTTTGGTAGTGGGGCCCGGGAAGCAGAGGAAACGGCCGAGGCCGAGGACCGTTGGGCTTGCGTGGCATCAACTCATCGGCCGGCCCGTGCTACGTGTCGCCGCCCCGGCGAGATGGACGGTGCCACCCCTCATCAACCTCAGCGAAACCAGAGCAAGATCTGGTACTGTGCTGTACAGCACCGCTGTTCGGCAGCAGCAGCAGCGTAGCTGCAGGGGAGCGCGGCGGCTGTGGCCTTGCTGCTGGCTGGCTGCTCAACCGCAGAGACGGCCGAGTGCATGTGCTAGTGCACGAAGTTGAGCTGTGCCTGGAAGTTAAAAACGCAGAGCAATTTCTCTCTTCCAGCAAAAACAAGAAATGGAAGAAGACGACGATCGGCCAACAAGCAGCAGCAAAAGCAGGAAAATATGTTCATCTCATGAACTTCTCTGTTCACAACACTAGTGATGTCCCTTACAAGTTACATGAGGAGTTCAAGTTAAACACACGCAAACGCCTCACACCTGCTACACGCTGTTCGCCTGTTCATGGCATCCTCTGCATTGCTACGAACACGACTGCTCAGCGTACGTACGCAGAATGCAGAACCGATTCACAGAGCTTGTTTGACTTGCTGGCTGGATCGAACACCAACAAACACGGGTCGCTGTGACTGGCCACGCCGACGACGAGACGACCGACGGATGAATGATCGCTCTTGCTTTTCTACCTGGGCTTGGACGGCGTGATCCGGATGACGAGGCCGGGGAAGACGTCGTCGGGGTCGTGCACGTGCGGGTTCCGCTCCAGGATCAAGGGGTCGCCGCACTTGTCGCTGATGCTGTGCAGCGTCTCCCCCTCCGCCACCACGTAGATCTCCTCGCACGGACGCGCCGACAGCGCCGCGCCCCGCACCACCACCACGCCGCTGCCGCCGGCATCGCCACTGCCGGCGCCCAGCGTGCACACCACCACCAGCATCGCCACCAGCGACAGCGCCACGCACCACGACGCCGCGTCCGCCGCCGCCGACACCCGCCCCATCAGCTGCCGCCTCGACGTCGCCATGGCGCAGGATCACAGAATCCGCTCGAGCTTTGCCTTGGTCTTGCTAGTTGCTACGGATACTACGATGGCTCGCAGCGCCGCCGTTCGTTGCCGGTAGAGTGAGAGTTTGGATTTGTTTTCTTGGGCCGTTGGTGGTGGATGGGGATGGGATGCGTTATATAGAGCCAGACAAAGGTCAGGACTGAGGAGAGAGCAGAGTGGTGTGGTGGGGTCGCCAGGCCGCTGCCGCCACGTAGTGGGATGCAGCTTTGGGCAAGTATCCGTTGGAAGATAAGCTCAGCGCTCTCGGTGTCGGGGGTGTCAGTGAGTGGCAAGTGATGTCGCAGGGATTGCCGGATTGGCACGGCCTGCTCCATCACGCACGTTTTCTGGTCTTGGAGGACTGAACGTTCATTGTTCAATGCAGCTCAGTAGATAGATTGAATAATGTGGCCTGTATATATGTATTATTACGCTTTACGAAAAGCGGCTTGAATTGGTAACAGCTGCACCAGGGATTCCGTTCGCTTCAACTAAAAACCGTTTCAGCTTATCAACCAATAATATTTAAATTTTATAAAAAATTAGTTATTTCAACAATATTTTAATTTATCAACTGACTTATAAATTCTGTCGAACAACATCAAAGAAAAAAAATTATTAAGTCTCATATGCTAATAAATCAACTAGGTTTTAATCAAATTTATATTTTACGAAGACAAATTACACAACAACTGAGGTGATACTAGCAAGTACTTGTAGTTTGAGTGTGGTGATAACTACCTATTTTATTTGTATTCGGCTCAAACACAATGGTGCAGCACCGCCCTTAGGGGTGCATACTTAGCCTGCCCTTTAGGTACTTTTTTGCGCTGTCATAAAAAAAGGAACAAGGTTGCTGTAGGATTAGTGTGCAATAAGCTTCGTTTAGAAGAAAGGGAAAATAGAGAAATTCGGCTCAGAACCATGTAAGAATATTCCTATAAAATCCTTTGCGCCCTGTTCGGCTCAGAACCATGTAAGAATATTCCTATAAAATCCTTTGGATCCAGGGATCATGTTCCTACAAATTCTTTGAAATTCCTATATAGAGTGACTTATTCTATATAAATTTTAGAAGTTGAACCTAACGAAAAGTATCCTTTACGTCACTCTTTTCCTAAAATTATCATATTTTTTATGCATTCATTAATATAGGATCCAAGCTAGGCTGAGTATTACATTCCTGTGATTTCTTATTCTCGTATGTTCTATAATCCTACGTTCTAAATAGACTCTAAAAAAGTGCTTGCCATTGCCAAATACTACCATGTCCCCAATTTAGACGTGCCATGGTTGTTGTTTGGTTTATTACCAAAGCTATCGCTTATTACCGTACTCATGGCTCGTCTCTCATTAACCCATTTCTCTAGCAAGCCATACGAGTATTTATCTAAGGTGTGGTGACTAAATTGTTAGCCACACGTTTGACATAGTTTAGCTATATGATTGTGGATTATGGATGTAAATGCCAAATTTATATGGCTATCTAAGCTCTAAACATTTGTTCAAACGGGAAAAAAAAAAATCTAAGCTCTAAGCCACACGACATGCTATTCTTCTACAAAGAATGGACGGATATATATATCTACACGAATTTGCACTTGAAATCTCTATATATAATCTACTAAGCTGTAAGCCACTCCAACGCAAACTCGATCTTTTTGACTCGGTCATCCAAGGTGGGTTTCTCTGAGCTCGTCAAAACTTGGGTGTGATGTCCTATAGGAGTAGGACCGGACAGTTGGTGGGTGGGGGAAGGAAAACCCTGCCACGGTGGGATGAGCTAGTGGCTGGCCGGCTGGCCGGGCGCCTGAGATGGGGCACACGGACACGGAGGCGCAGCATGCAGTGGAGCCAATCTCAATCATGCACCAACCAAGTGGCGTCCCGGTGTCCACGAGAAGAGTGGCCCCTTTCGGTGCCCTGCCGTGCCCATCGCTCACTCCGAGTCACGCGGGCGGCGTCGTCGGTCCAGCGAGGTGCCGCACTGCCACCCGCACGCACCGGCACCGCCCCAGCGCCGGAATCGACGTAAAAACGACCGCCACAACCGGCGCGAACGAACGAAGAGACGGACCGACTCCTCCATCTCCATTTCATTTCCACCTCGTCCTGGCTCTGTTCGTTTCGGAATTGTTTTAGTTTATTTTTTTCTCATAGAACTAGCCGAACAGATCCTAGTCTCTGGACCACGCACGCACACATACGCACAAGTAACCCGCTGTTTGTGTTTGAGAATAGACATGTTTGTATGTTTTATCACTCTTCTTGTCTTAATTAGACTTAGTCTGCTTCTTCTGTGATTGTTGTTTCTGCTTCGTTTATTTTTGCTTCCCCTGTAAACTTTAATTTCTTTTCAATAAAATTTCTGCAGTCCCTCAAGTTTTATAAAAAAAATTCGTAAAAAAATTCGAATAATATTTTTTTCTTAGAACAAATCAGCCAGCTTTTCTAAACAATACTGTACATGTGTCCGGGGCGCTTTCCGGAGACGCCACCTCGGAAGAACGTCCGGGAAGACGTCGGGGCGGCGGGCGGGGCTTAACGCCATTCGGCGTCTTCGGACGTCCCGGAGGGGCGACGAGGATGGGGCGTCTGCCGTCTATACGCAAAAGGGCGCAAGGAGATTCGTGTTGCCGTTGCCACTTGTATCACGCTGTAGGATTATGGAGATTCGTGTTGCCGGTGCCGCAAGGGAGTCCGCGGGGCTCGTGGTGGAAATCCTTGGAATCGCATGCCGTTCGTTCGGGTAGTGGGTGGGACTTGGGAGCTCGCCATCGTCAGTGTCCAGAGCGAGACGGCAGGCAACAGGTTTGGCCAGGCGCACAGAATAAAAATAATGCCCTAGTTTACTCCGTACTATGTCATCTCTCTGCACTCTCCTGCTGCACGCCTGCACTGCACCTGCACTTACACTAATCGGAGCCTCTCAGACCACAGATCCACTTGCTGGGCTGGCACCATCAACGTGACGCGCTTTTGCGCGGGCTGAAAGGAATAGAGCCCATGGCCCAGCTATGAGGCCCGCATGTTATTCGCGAATCTTTCTCGGCCCATGGTTAATTCAGAGTTTGGCTCGCGAGCGAGCGTAGCGACAACAACTGGGCAAGAAGGAGCAATGCATCCCGAGTCTGAATTTGAAGCTATTAAGGTCCGTTTGAGTTTTTTTTCTTTTCTATTCTTGCTTTTTTCTCTCGTAAAATTTAGTCGATGCCTACAAAATCTATTGTATGATTCTTGTGCAATTCCTACGTTCTATAATCGACCTTTATCGATAAGATGGTAACCACACTTGGCATGGCATGGACATTCTACCACCGGTCACATCAAATGGCATTTGATTTCTCTCTCTCTCTCTCTCATGTTCTCTTCCTAGATATTGTATTTTGATTCATTGCGTACTTGTTTATATATATAAAACTCCGATAAAGTAACAATGATCGCCGGAATAAATCGTGCTGAGAATACAAAATGCTCCACCTAGTAAAAGGGCCTAATTATTCTTTATTTCTTTTGAGGGACGGATAACACCCACTCTAACCGTGTCTCCTCCACTGTCTTCTTCTACTGAAAGACGAAGAAGAGAACACTAATGTAATCAGCCACGTCTCTATCGCTCCCAAAGCAGCTGAATTTCTTCAGATGACGTTGTTTATAATATGATCAGGCCATCGACGTTGACATCTGGATCTTCTAACCGTGTTTATCTTTTCGTAACATGCATGACCCTACTAGTAATCCAATCATCACTGGATACGGCTAAAGTACTAAAGCTATGTCAACGCCTAACGTGCCAGTCCGTGATGAGCTTGCCTTTTTTCCCTTTCCGTTTAGAAAAAACCGGGCGCAGGAACAGTGGAGCGCGGGGCCCATAGTACGATCGGACGGCGGCGAACAGTTTGCCGGTGCCCTCGAACCCAATCACGTCCGTCCGTGTTTTGTTTTTGTTTTTTTTTCCGCCCAGCGGTCTCGGTCCCGGCCTCCCGGGTCCCCCTAGCACGGCGGCACCTGTGACTGCGACGGAAGAGTGAGAATGAGAGAACCCTCGGAGCATGTGGGGCCCGCCCGCCCAGCGACTGATGCGGGGCGGCATAAATTAGGGCCTTTGGTTTTTATAGTTTCAATCGACAGGGGAAACAAATAGTAATCTGTCACTGTTGTGTCGTGGCCCAGCAGCTGCTGTAGACTTTTCATAGGGATTTGTCTGTCGCAGAAGCTAGGATTTTTTTTGGGCCTCATATTTATTAGTTTATGTGAGCTGTCTTTACGGTATGCATGCTACTTGTATATACATACTTCTCTATAAAAAAATATAGCTTCTAGGTTGCGGCCTATTTAGAGCTCCAATCCTGATTTATAGAACTTGTTTGGAACACGAATTGTATAGAAATTTTACAGAAAGCGCTTAAATTTTATAGGAAAACATAGGAACAAGAAAATTTTCACGTTCTAAACAAATCCTTAATTAATTCTTAATAGTTTATTATTATATATAGGAACGGGATCCTAGCCGAATTGGTTAGGTGGCTCTAAGGATCCACTATTTCTCACATGGGCAATGATGCCACGGTGTATGAGTGAGGCAAGGGTTCGGAGGTTTTTTCACCCTGTTTAAGAAGGCTATCTCTAGCTTAAGCAGAAAAAACAGAGGTTGTCTTACCCGCACGGGTCAAGTTTCTTTTAATAGTTTATTATAGCGGTAGGGATGAGGGACCAGTGAGAATTGGTTCTGGAGCGATTCTAGTTTGGATTGAACAAGGAGCAGCGTTGGGCGGATTTTTAGCTCCTACTTCCTCCATCCTAAATTATAAGATATTTTATTTTCTATATGAATTAATCTAGCTATTTATCTAGACATAGCGTGTCTCTAAGTGTATGGTAAGAAAATATATCTAGAAAATTCAAAACGTTTTATAATTTAGAACAGAGAGAGTAGCTCTCGATAAAAGTGAGTCATGTGTGCTCTTCCTAGAGTTTATGCGGATTGTTTAAATAAGGAGTGATCCTCCTAGAGGAGATGCTCCTAGAAATACTACCAAACAACTCCTAGACTCTAGAGATAGGTGTGTTTGGTTTGTATATCCATATGCACCAAAGGATACCAAGTTAAATATTGGCTATTTTGACCAAATTTGAACTTAATTTTTGTGGGTGCCAATTTTTGGCTTGGCAGCAATCATTAGACCTTCCAGTTCACTTTGGTGGCCCCATAGACACCAATTATATGACCAAAAAAAAAACCAAGTGCCAGATTTTGGCTTTGGCTAGTGGGTGGCAATGGAACGTTTGGAGAAAAACAAAAAACCAAACATGCCCCTGGGAAGAACCGTGGGACGAGAGCAGAAGACGAGTGCATCTTGGAAAAAAAGTTATAGAAAAACAAATCTCAAAGTAGTGTAGCTGTTAGATGCCAGGTCGAGCCCGACAAGAATCACAAAATTCTGCACGAGGACCAAGGTGGACAGTGGGCAGCGGGAGCAATGGCCGAAGAAGCCAGCAGGAACCGCGTAGGAACCGCGTGGGTCGAGTGCCCTCGGCAGAAGAAATGAGTTGCCAACGCCATTGATCGCCCAATGCAAGACGGCAAACAAGACGCTGCAGAAAGCTTTTGTTGGCAGCAAGATCCCGAGGAAGATCGAAGGACTTGGCGGACACGTGTACTTGTCTGCTCAGCTGCGACTGCGATCCCAGCCTCCCAGTGCAGCTCGTGCCAATATGCTGTAGCCATACTTCTCCAGACACCTGAGTACTCTTTTCGTTTCAAGAACACCTGAGTACTCTTTTCGTTTCAAGAACACCTGAGTACTCTTTTCGTTTCAAGAACATGAACTCTCTTGTTTCAAAATAAATCTTGCTATGACATTTATATCAGTCATTTTTTTTAAATTGAGCCAGATTTATATAAAATATTAGTAATGCTTATATCTTCAAATAGATTTATTATAAAAACATTTTCAAAGATATAGCTAATGATACTAATTACGTATTATGAATATTAATATTTTTATATATATTTGGTCAAAGTTAAAAGCGTTTGACTCCTTAGAAAGTGGGAACGATACTTATTTTGAAGTGGAGGGAGTACAATGGTATTGCTTAGACTAGTCTAATTGGATGATTTATCGTAGCTTCATTTACATTTAAAAATCTACCACACATGCGTTTTTGATGATGTAACAATTCTCTGTGAGTTATGAAATTAAATATATATGACACCATAGAATGTAACTTTTCACTGAGAGTCCATGTTCGAGAAAAAAAATAATCTGTGTACACCATTGAATGATTCAACAATACCGACGAAGCCACTACAAAATTGGTTTGAACATGAGTGCCATAGAATTTATCTGTAGGTTTATCTCATGGTTATCTGTATGTTCTAGGGCTCTCTGGAGGCCTGGAGCTTCCTTAAAAAAAAAGAATCCCATTTAACCCTTACCCTTTGAGTGAACTAGGTGACATAGACAAGTCACGAGCCCGACCAATTCATCCCTTGCGTTGTCAAAAATATTGCCCGTAACTCAAGGGCAAGTGAGGGCGACAACGGCGAATCCCACCCGACCACGACATTTCCAGGGCGGAAGTGGGTGGTTCCAGGTGGAGGAGGAGGTTTTTGGGCGACAACGCGGTCTCATCTTCTTTTTGAAATTGTCTGTATGGAAACATTAGAGATCTGTCGTGCTTGATATGTAAAGTGAACCTATACTATCTTTAATATAATATGTGCACCTAGCACTTACATAGGACACTTGTACGTGAGAGTTTAAAACTTTATTGTCTCGCCTTATGTGCATTTGGATGACATGCTACTACTGTCTATGTACTCAAACGAGAGAGATGAGCAAGAATAACTAGAAATAACTACTGTCCATGCATTTATATCAGCCAAAACAAACGACATTGGTCATGTAGTGGCACACATAGAATGTGAATTTTATCAAACTTCGTTAGGAAACGCAAATAAACGTCTTTTTATGCAGGAGATAACCGGAGATAACATACTATAAAAATATGTTTCATGATAGATCTAACGACAAATATTAGTATCTACTGTCTTTTTACATAAAAATATAAATTCAACAGTTATAATTAAGGGGCTTTGTCAGAACACTGGTTTAGAAGGGCCCTATTTTTATATAATACCATGGAGAAAACTCATAATATGCCATCATTATGTGCACGAAACATGGGATCGCATAATTAGTCGGTGACACATAAGGAACACTAACAAAATCAAGGTGCAAATTTTTTATAGCACCCTTGAGAGACCCGATCTGTTTTTTGTTTGTTTTTTTAGCAAGCAGATGCGCCGTGGTGCGCAGTTTGTGTGCAGCAGCATTAGTTTATGCGCGCGCACCGGTCTCGTGTTGGGGCGGCGGGGCGGGGCGGCGTTGCCCAAGTGGAGCAGAGCACACGCAAGGCAAGACACCCTTCGGGGCCAACCAAGGCAGGGCAGGCAAAAGAACACGCCGCGCACGCACACCCAGACGCGAGTGGCTGGCGTCCCTCCAGGGCTCCAGAGAGCCCTCCAAGCTTCAGGCATTCAGGTTCAGGCTGCCGCCGTGCCTGCCTGTTGTTATCGTCGTCGTCGCATCAGAAGAGAACCCCGCCGCGCCCCGCGTGTCGATCTGCTCCCCCAAAACAACACGGACGCACACGCGCGCACGCAGGAGGAATCAATCACGCGCACACACGCACCACCCCCCTCCCGTCCTCCCCTTCCCTGCGTCCCGGAGAGAGAAAAGTCTCCTCCTCCCCTCTGGCCTCTGGCTCTCTCCGCACCCCTCCTCTCCGTTCCTCTGCCGCGCCGATGGATCTCCGCCTCATCACCCACTAGGCCGCCAGCGCGACCGACCGTGGGTGGGTAGGGGGGATGGGGCTCCTCGGGCGGAGGCCGTGCCTGCTGCTCCTCGCCCTCGCTTCCGCGGCCGTCGCCGTCGCCGTCGCCGTGGAAGCCTCCGAGGGCGACGCTGATCCGCTCTACAGGTACGAGATCCTCCCTCCTCCTACGCTGCTTGCCTTTGCATGCTGCTTGGCCTCGCTCCTCGCTCCCGCTCCCGCGGGTGGCTGCTGCTGCGGCTGCCTTGCGTCGTCGTCCCGTCTGTCTGTGGTGGGGGCACTACGAGTATAGCCCTGTACACTTACGCCTTTCCCCTGCTCTCGATTCTAATCTACCGCCGGCGCGAGTGACGCGAGGCGCGGCACTATTTCAGATTCTGCTGCTGTTGTATCTGTGATCACTTCTGCGTTGCTTGCTATATGCTCGCTGAACCTTGGCGACTCGCCTCAAGTCTGATGAAACTTACTAGCAGATTACGTTCGTTTAGTTATGCGCGAGCGTTCGGAGTTTGCTCACCTTTACTTGTACGGTGCCAAGCACGGGCCTCGCTGGAGCAGGGTCTCGTGGTTTCGGCCGGCCAAGCCCTCTTTGGCTAATCTTCTTTTCTTTTCTGTCCATATAATTTCATCACTTAAAAAAAAAAAAAAAAAAAAATCTCTTCTCGATCAATACATGATGGGCAGAGAGTCCTGCCACCGGTTTCGGAAAGAAAAAACGGTGCTGTCTGTCTTCGCCTCTTGGCTATACGGCATTGTGGGTGTAAGTCCTGGCTACGTTACATGATCCACACTTCTATCAGGGTTTCATGGTAAGATTGAGCTAGCTTGATCATCAGATCTCCCACCGTGGGAGGAACATAGGTAACTTTATACTGCCGCCATACCAATCCTAATAGTCCTGGCATTGAAATCAGATTCAGTACCGTTCTGCTGAAACCAGCAGACAATAGCAATGGTGGGGGCTTTAAAAGAGAACCGAGTCAGAAGTCAGAACCAGGCCACCATCTCTCCGTACATATGGTTAAGCCCTTCTTTTTTAGATCTAGTAACAGTTAAGCCCTGTGATGAGTCGCTAATTATTGTTCCAGCACGTAATAATTTGGTCTAAGTTGATGACCAACGAGCACCACTGATAACTCATGTTCCTGTTTGTTTTGCCAGAGCTTGTGTGGAAGGATGCCAAGAGACAGGCTCCCTGAAGGATACTTCAATCAAACACTGTATGGTGCCAACCGATGGCCAACCTGCTGACAAATCATGGTACACGCACGAGCCACTGTACTTGCAATGGAAGGACTGGAACTGCAAGAGTGAATGCAGATACCACTGTATGATGGAAAGGGAGAATGAAAGGGCAAAGCTTGGCCTTCAGCCTGTCAAGTATCATGGCAAATGGCCCTTAAAGCGTGCCTCTGTGTTTCAGGTAGTCGATTGCCCGCTTTGAACTGAAGTTCTCAAAAAAAAAAAAAAAATGTTTCCTTTTCACTTCCTAACTATATACCTTTGCTTTCATTCCCAGGAACCTTTATCTGCATCTCTCTCTGCTCTTACTCTTGTTGTGCAATTTAATGGGTGGTTATCTTTTTTCCTCTTGCTTTATTATAAGCTTCCTCTACGGCCAGAAACTCACAAGACATACTATGAATACACCAGCTTGTGGCACATTTATGGGCTCCTTGCCTATGAATTCGTGGTTCTGGAGTGCCATATATCACAGTTGGTAGGCTCTATCACAATTGATACATCTTTTCAGATGAATTGTCTGTTGCTAACTCATTGACTAAGATCTGCTATCTATTGCAGTGACACAACTTGGACAGAAAAGCTATATTTTTCATCATCTGCTGCCTTTTTGGGGTATTCTCTCATTTTGGCGATATTGCGGACTTTAAATTTAAGAGACGAAGCTTCTAGAGTTATGGTTGCTGCTCCTATTCTGGCTTTTGTGACAACCCACATTCTGTACCTCAACTTCTACGAACTTGACAAAGGTAATATTGAGCATGACCGCGGATAACTGCACCCCTGATATTGTGAAAATAGCAGTATTGTTTCTGTGCACTTTGTTTTTTTTTTTCCCAAACAAGTATGTAGCTCAGATTATGATATATACACAATTCCATCAGTATGCTAGTTACAAGTAAATTCTGGGTATAGATTAGAATCTTTATTACCTGAAAGGTTGGTTACTGAGTTTTGTTTACAAATAAAAATTACAGCATCTTTGAAATGTAGGATTTTAGAAACACAGGAATAGGAAAACATAGGAATTAATATAATGCCCCAACATCTTAAACCCCTATGGACTGAAAATACTTAGGTCCTGTTTGGAATACAGGAATTTTTTTTTCCTGTTCCTATGTCATGAAAGCAGGCCCTTAGAAATTGTAAGATTGAATACTTGGATGGAGCATAGAAAAACACAGGAATTCAATGAGAGAATGACACAAAGGAACATTTCCAATTTCCCTGAGGTTCAACCTCTTGGTAGAATTTCCTCTATAATCCCTATGAAACAAACCATTTCATTGGAATATCCATAGGATTTGTAGGAATTTATATACCTTTAGTATTCCAATGATCCAATCCTCTAGAATTCCTCCATTTCCCCCTTGTTCCAAAGAGGGCCTTAAATTGAATTTTAGTTGTTCCTTGATTGATTAAGCTCGCTACTTAATGGGGTCAAGAATTTGTTTGTTGCCATGGTAGGTTAGTAGCATGCTGCTTTATTTGAACTTGTTAGTTGTTACCTTATAGCTGGGAATTTTCTTTCCTATTTTCATGGGATATGGATATTCAGCAGCGAACAAATGTAGCTCTATTGAATTTAACACGTCAGTGGCTTATGCTTGTAAACCCTGCAGGCCTGAACATGAAGGTCTGTACTGTGATAAGCATTGCTCAGTGTCTCCTATGGGCACTGTGGGCTGTCCTGGCTCAGCATCCTTCGCGGCTGAAGATCATATTTGTTGCCATTGGAGGTGCGGTTGCAGTGATTCTGGAAGCTTATGACATTCCTCCGCGATGGGGATATGTAGATGGCCGTGCTATCTGCCTTGCTGTGGCTATCCCCCTGTCGTACCTTTGGTGGAGCTTTGCCAAGGAAGATGCTGAGATGCGAACATCAGAGATCATGAAGAAGACACGATAACGAGGAAATACGACATGCCGCCTGTGTGATAATTTTATGTCTGCATCCAGCCATTGTAAAGATAAAGTTTCACTTGTAATCTTAGGTAACTTAGTATGTGAATTATCGTCTTATTTTTGTTCCTCGATGTTCCTTGTCTCAGTTCAGAAGGGCATATTGTTTAAGGGGCCACTTCTATTCTTTAATTTATACAGCAACTGAACACTTGGTAGGCTCGTGCTCATCAACTATAATCTCAGAAGATTGTTACCATGCGCTAGTGAATGGCTATCATTTTTTTTTTTTTTTTTTTTTTTTTTTTTTTTGTGCGCGCTATTGTTGGGCTGTTGGGCATTGGCTATTCCTTGTGGAGATGAAAGTTAACTCATCGCTTATATCAAGTTATCAACATTACTCGACGCATGGAAAGAAAAGGAAACCATAGATGCTTCCGGGGAAAATAAACATATGGAGGATATTTACTTTCAACAAATAGAGACCAAGGCGGTAATCTATTTGACATTCCTTAATACATCTCAAAACACACCAGATTCGAAATATCCAACTGAATGACAAAAATGCAGAGAGAATGAGAGAGTACAGGCGTTCATAAAAGGAATGAGCGACAGAGCGACACTGCTCATACAAATGCCAATGCAACGTCAATCACATTTAGCAGGTCACTGTACCATCTCAAGGTCCTTGAAGTACTCATGCTCAAGTGCTTGCCTCGCTGTAATTCTTTTGCTTGGCTCGTATCGAAGCATTTTCTGTCAACAAACAGAGATAATAGGTGCACTCAGTACAGTGAGGATATATGATGCAGCAATCATGATCATCAACAGAAATCCTTTTGACTTACAGAGAGAAGGTCCAAACCAGCAGGTTCCAGATTTGGGACAATTGTTGCCAGGTCCTGGAATGAAGGCATCAGATATACATGACAAACACAAACTCTAAGCTATGGATGGGGATACACAATGCACTTGCCACATGTGCCCAGCAAAATGCTTATGCTGTTGTCCTACCTGAGCTTGCCACCTGGGGAAAGCAGTCTTGAAGTCAGGCAAACAACTGACTCCTGGCCAACTTTGTTCATTTGGTGTACCTAGTACCCTTTAACAGTGACCATGATACAAACAAAATCAGATAAGTCTAAAATATGCAAATACAACAAAAGAAATTTAATGCCAGCATAATCATAGAACCTGAATATCTTAAACAGTTCGTCAATCTCAGAATCACCAGGGAATAGTGGCTTTTGGTTCACCATTTCCGCAAAGATACAGCCCACAGACCATACATCAACTGGTGTGGAATACTGTCTTGCTCCAAGAAGAATTTCTGGAGCTCTGTACCATAATGTCACTACCTGAAAAATACTTCCATAGATATGTATTGTGAGTTAATGTGACTAGAATAGAAAGCTAAAAGTTACATGGGATCCATAATTTTGGCACCCCTCACAATATTTTTTTTCCCCTAACAGGACAATTCAAACTCCCTTTCTCAAGTTAGCAGCATAACAAATGTACCTCATGAGTAAATGTACGGACAGGAATTCCAAATGCCCTGGCTAAACCGAAGTCTGCAAGCTTCAGTGCATTAGTACGCCGATCTATCAATAAGTTCTGAGGTTTCAAATCTCGATGAAGAACTCTATGAGAATGGCAGTACGCAACGCCACGGAGTATCTGGTAGAGGTATGACTGGAGAAAGAAGAAAATAGTCACATTTAAAAATGCATCCACAAGCACCTCATTCATTTTCTGGTTACGAGATATAATGGAAATGAGGAAAGAGAAATAAATAAATAAATAAATAGGATGAAAAACTTCTAGTCACATTAGTCTTGTTCACTATAACTCCAACCAAATAGGAGTAATTTGCTGTACCGCATTGAATACAGTGCATTGTGTAATGGGATCAGCAAATCCCTAAAATCATGTTAGAGAACTAGTGGAAGGAAATGAAGTACTATTACTGAGTCAATTTTACACAAAAATAGTGGGCACTGGAGCAGTCGCGCCCACACGAGGATCCCACAGTTCTGGGATGGTCAAGCTACATTGGCAGTCACTTTACAGCAAAGAATCGACAATAACAGCGAACACATGTGGCATTCACAGGAGTTACTGTGGAGAAAAAGTTGATTTCAAGTCACTAGGGCAGTGTGTCTCTTTACTTGAGGAGATAAAACCATGTGCTCTGTAAAGCCCAAGATAACCTTATAAGGAAATATGCAGTGCATGGGGTCACAAATAAGCAGGTCCTACCATACTACTGAGGTAGGCACTAGAGGCTAGATGAATGAAAACTCCAATCTCACGCAACAATGTAGTTCATGTTATTTCCAAATGTAGAAATCTAAATATGGTCCAAACGGCAGGTGCGAGTCTGCCACCGCCCGCCAAACCCCCCCCCCCCCCAACAACCACCCACACACACACACACAATGTTTACAGTGCCACAAGTTCTAAACCAAAGGGACGCATGAAACAATATAACCATGGATCCTTCCTTCTTCCCAAATCGTACATCCTGGTTTACGTTACTACAAACACAAGCCTAGTTAGTATAAAAAGTCTAAATAAACACTTTTCTCCTACCACATAAAAACACAGTAACGCTCGATGAGAGAAGACAACAGGCAAATATGGCATATATTGAGGTCAACTGATGATGTGGGACCCATCTCTGTTTTGTATCTAAATTCTAGCGCATCAGATGGGAACAAAGCAGGTTTTACATGCAATAGGAAGACACTAAATAGGCCTCTACTCTACAACCTTGAGCCGTCCTTTAGTTAGATTACTTTTTAGTTCCACATTGCTGTTGTTCCGTTGCAAGTTCAATTCCAAGAATAGCATAACAAGATGTATTAGGATATACCAAATCAGTAATAATCAATAAATGCATGAGCCAACGTTCTGAGTTTATGTATATGCAGAGATGAACAGAAGCAAGGTGCAGACTCAGTGTCACACACTTATCATATTCTGTGCTTCTCACCTTAATCAAAGTGGGATTCTTCGCAAACTCCGGGCAAGAGTCCATGAACTTCTTGAGGTCCAGATCCAGGTACTCAAAGACAAGATATATGCGCTTCTCGCTGTGGACAACATCATGTAACCTGCAGGCAGCGAGTAAAGCTTCTCAGCGTACCAACACTAAAGGACATCATGCCATCAAATGCGACGGCTTGACTTCATTGCATACAGACACTCCACCACCATCATTTCCATCGATGAACGAACCCATCCTAAGATGACACCCACCCATTGTTGCATAAATGAAACCACCAAAGCTACCTACTTGGACCAAGGAATCGATCGATCACTGATAGGGTCGGCCTATCGATCGATCCCGAATCCGTCGTAGCAACAATAACAACTAGAACAGGGAAATGCAAAAGGGGGAATATATATAAATATAATGGAGGAGGGAGGACAGAGCAGGCGCAGCGCAGCCGACCTGACGATGTTGCCGTGGTTCATCTCCTTGAGGAGAGAGATCTCGCGGATGGCGGTGGACGGGACGCCCTCGTCCTCCTGCTCGAGGCGGATCTTCTTGAGCGCGATCGTCTCGTTGGTGGCCTTGTCGACCGCTCTGTACACCACCCCGTACGTGCCCTCCCCGATCTTCTCCTTCTTCTCGTACTGCAGCAGCAGCAGCAAGCACGCTCAATCAGAGAAACCAAATCAAAACCCTCGAGTCCGAATCGGGCCAGATCGCTCGCTTACCTGCTCCATTGCGTCCCCCCCTCGGCGCTCAATGCGGCGGCGGCTGCGGGTGCGGAAGGAACCAAGCTGGCGAGGAAGCGTGAAGGGGGTGGGGGAGAAATGGAAGGGGATTAGGAGGAGAGGGAGGGGAGGTGGGGAACAGCAGCGGCGGGCGAAGCTGCAGCTGCCATTGATGACGCCTCTCCGCCGGGGGCCGGGGCTGCTGGACTGGATGCTGGCCTCTGGCCTGGTCCTCGTCGTCCACTCCCTCCGCGCCCCCGCCGCTGCCTCGCTCGCTCGCTTCTACTGCTTGCTGCTGCCCTGGTGGCTTTGGCTTTTACTAGTATGTGCTGTTTGACTGCGGCAGCTTTCGTCGCGGCTGCCCAACCCTCGTCGCTCACTACTCCCCATTCATTGCCTAGCCTAGGTGGTTGTTTTTTACTGGTGGCGATGACCTCTGGGCAGTTTACTGGTTCTTGTTCAAGCCTGCGTTAGGGTTGGCTGGCCTGTTTGGCAGGTTTACTTACGCCTAGCTGAGCTGCCTCTAAGTCGAGTCTTTTGTTGAATCTCTCTCCAGCGTTAAGTTCAGCCTTGTATTAGCAGTTTTTTTTCGTGGTTTGTTGCTGTAGTAGGGGCATAAAAATGTACCAATCTTCGAAATTTTTATTTACTAGCGGTCGTGTCCATACGTTGTAACACAATCCAATACGTTTAGATATTCGACTCTATATCATTGCTTATACGAGTTGTTTCTAAGTTGTATGGACGTGGATCATTAGCCTAGATCAAATACTAGATACACAAGTGAAGGTCGTTAAATGTCATGATGAATGATGAATTTATTCGGACGAGCTCACGATGAACTTTGTAGTTATCATTGCTTTGATAGCTAAACTAGGCAAAACCAGGATAGTTGAGGAGGGAAATGACCATGAAATTGACCTAGCTCAACATGGCAGCCACCATGCTTTTCAACTTTTCATTTTAAGTAGTGATTTTTGCTCTTAAAGACGTGTTTGTCTGTTTCTTTTTTCTTTCTGCCACCGTGTCTCCTTATGGAGTGAGAATTTTGAGTGGACATATGGGTTTAGTTCTCATGTGGAAGAGCCAAAACAGATCACATGTTTATGTTGAGTTTCTCACTACTCATACCAGCACGGCGAGACATCGCTGGAAACCAAACGCGCACTAAGTTTTATGTTTTTGTTTATTGGCTCCCAAATTTCTAGTCCCAAACAATTCTACAGTGTTTTTTAATAGAAAATATGCATAAGATTTTGGCAACAACTTTGTTGGACGTCGTATATACTATATAATATCAAGTGTTTTTTGTATTCACAACTCACAAGGCGAGACTAGAGGTCGTGGAACGCAAACACACAGCTCGAGTCAAGTAGTGTCACTTGTACCGAAGTGCTATTGAAAACGACAGCTACCCATAGTTGCTAGTAAAATGCAAGTGTGCGCTGCAAAGCTGAACCCCAGAGACATTCTTAATACCTCCACAAGACCACAACATAATCTAGCTACAGGATCCCCCTTAGTTTTATCCACTCGCCCACAAGTTCGGTAGGTAAGCTCTTGCTTTCGTAGTGTCTTGGAAGCTGAAATCTGCTTAGGCTCCATTTGATCATAATTGAATCGGAGTCCATTCTAAAAATCACAATCTAGACACGGATCAATTAAGTTAATATGGCCACATGTACAATATATATTTTTTTAATGTCTCTCATCTGGGTATAATTGTAGTATCTGCTCATATACACGCATTTTCTATTGTACACACACCACATACACCACTCATGTACAAACAGACCTACAACTACAAACAGATTGAAGACCACGTCCATCTTGAGATCACCGGAATCCTCGACTTCGTAGACAACGGGCACATTGTGTTCCTCTTGTGACACCACACGTGAGAGGCGTACCCTTTAAATCCATCCAAGCAGAAAATGTTCATTATTTGGGTGCGAGATAGGAAATTCATCCCCTCGGGGAATCAAACTCTGGCCGGCAGGCTTCCAACGAGCAAAGTCGTGCCACTGCCACCCGATCTAGTGCTCGGTCGTACATGTAGAATATACTTGTGTACCATTGTTAATCACATGGAGAAGATAGTTATTGCTATAATTCTGCTACAAAGAAGCGATTGAGCCAAAGAACATGGTATAAGTTATAGAGCAGAAACATAGTACGAGGGATGTACTGGATCAGTTTTTATTACTTATCCTATGAATTTAACACAAGCTTATACATGTAAACTTTGAAAAATTGTGAAATATTAAATTACAAGCCAAATATGCTATAGTACATAAAGTAGTTCCAATTTCTTCAAATAAAATAATCTAAATGGACCGGTGTGGTTCTGCCTTCTACTCCGATCGGCAGTTTATATTTAGGTAAAAGAGCACGAGGAAACATTTTTTGACACGCGGAAAAGAGTTGGAGTAGTTTGTTCGGTATACAGAAAAAAACTATGATTTGTGTGGTCCTATAGTCCTATCTTTGACCTTGACTTCGAGCCTAATGGAGGAGGAGCAGTTGAAAGGGAAACCATACTGAGGTTCTTTTAACTAACTGTAATTTTTAGATAAAAACAAGCTAGGGAGGGAAACTAGTAGGAGTAGAAGTCTATCTTTTTAAATGCTGGTTTTATCATTTCTCCGAAACCGAAACGCTGGTTTTATATCTTTTTAAATGCTTCGTTTTTCTGGAGTAAAGTCTCTGGAGCTGTCCTTGTTTAAGGAGGGAAACTAGGAGTATAGAGATGAAAAAGATGAAGCTGAGTTTTTTTTTCTTTGAAAGGTGAAGCGGAGTTTCAATTGGACTGTTGAGATCAGATTCACCGGTTGCTGTGGGCTCAAATCAAATGGGGCTTCGAGCCAGCAGCCCCTGTGAGCTTTACAAGCGTGAGGCGTGTAGCAGCAGCAGCCAGGACCCAAAAAAACAAAAGAACACACGGGGAGGGATGGAGAGAGGGACGAGGAGACAGAGAGATGGAGAAAAGACGAGGCCCCGGCCGCTTTGGCGACGGCGACGGCACCAAGGAGCGATCGGGCACGGAGCGCTGGGTCGCCGCTTTCGATGCATGCCGATGCCATGCCACTCACGATGTCGCTCGGCGCTTGGTTTGTTATTGTTAAGGTTATCTTGTGCCTGCCGCCTGCGCGCCGGCTGCCGGCTGCTTGCGCGCGCGGGGCGGCGGGGACGCGGAGCGCCGTGCCGGGCGACGAGGAACCGGGGAAATGAATGCGTCCCGTCCCGTCCCGTCCCATCGCTGGGGCGGGCGTGCTTCTTTGGCAATCCAATTTGGCATGGCCATGGTGGTGGGGTGGTGGCACAGCGGCGGCACGATCGAACACGATGGAGAGCTCGATCGGCAGTCGGCACCACTGATACTGTTGCATGTTGGATTGCATCAAAAGCGGCGACTGCGGCATGTGACGGCCATAAAAGCGGCACGGCACGGCACGCCGCAGTGCAGGGTCGCGGCAGCGTAAAGCCTCCTCCCCTGGGCCCTTGGCCGGGCGCCCGGCATGAGTGGCCACTGCACTGCACGCACGTATACTACTCGTACATTGCGTACGCGCGCGGTGGCCGTAGGACAAATGCACGGGCCGGTGGCCGTCAGGCCGCGTCGTTCCGGCCAGCTCCAGCCTCCATCCATCCATCGGCATCGGCAGCGCCAAGTCACCCGTCACAAGTAGCCGTAAGAAGGAGTACTACGTGGCGTCCGACCACGGACCACCAGCATCAGTCCTAGCTAGTACGTTTGGTGTGGTGGCTGAGCGGGCATTTAGACCTTGTTTAGTTCAATGAAAGTTTTTTAGGAGAGAGATTGTAAAGTCTGTAGCACTTCGTTTTTATTTGGTAAATATTGTCCAATCATGGCCCAACTAGGCTCAAAAGATTCATCTCGTGATTTACAATAAAACAATGTAATTAGTTATTTTTTTATTTATATTTAATACTCTTTACATGCGGTAAATTATTTGTAAGAGGAGAGAGATTGTAAAGTCCTGTAGCATTTCGTTTGTTTGTGGTAAATCTTGTCCCAATCGTGGCCCAACTAGGCTCAAAAGATTCGTCTCGTGATTTACAACAAAACTGTGCAATTAGTTATTTTTTTTATTTATATTTAATGCTCTTTACATGCGGGTATAAATTGATGTGATGGAGAGAGAGTGTAAAAACTTGTAATTTCAATTGAAAGTTGCATGGAACTAAACAAGGCCTCAGCACATGTTTCTTATCTCCGACAGAGGCCGAATTCAACTGTGGGCTCAATGGTGCATATGGGCCACGAGGATGCCAGGTCTGAACCTAACTGGACCAGGTGAGTAGGGTAGGTATTTGCAGAAGCCCATATAATTTGGGGACCTTTTTGCGTAGTGCTCAGAGCATGCGTACGGCTAGGCTATATCGGTGGGCTCTCCCGAGAGATACATTGATTTTTTTTTTCTTTTAACTACGACTCAATGTCCTTGTGGCGTAGAGTATTTTTGTTTGGTTTACATTTTCTAGTAACTTTTTCTTTCTTTCTTTCTTTATTTATTTAATGTGCTTTCATACTGTATTTTTCGGGACCGTTCAGATCTCTAGGAACCATGTAACAATTCCTACCACTAACTAATATAATGCTCGTGCTAACGCTACGGCTGCATTTCAAAAATGCTCATAAAAACAACCAAATGATGATGTTTTTTTTCCATTTATGACGAAAACAAACAGAGAGCCCAACTTGATGTTGTAGGGGGGACATTTGAAATGAAAACCTAGTTGATAAACCTGATGAAGATTATTTAGGGTTTGACATGGCAAAGGCGTTAGCACATTAGTACAACCCCACCTAACCTGACAAAAGTTTAGGAAATGACTGTTGTTCGTACAACAAGGTATGAAGGTATGTCCACCTAGCTAAACAATCCGAAGAGTTTAACATCATGCAGTCAAATTCCAAGATAAAACATTGTTCAGCCACACCCATATTCCACCTTGAGGTTAGGTCCAAGAGCTTTGTATAGCAGTGTAGGCGTATTGCACCTCCTCCAATCTCTACCTTGATTTCACTTGTGCCTGCGCTCGTGCCATGCTCCTGGACTTTAAACTGTAGGAAACAGAACCCAGATTGTAAGTGTGCATCTATTTGATCAGACCAAAAAAAAGGGGGGTATTAACACAACATATTTAGGAACAATGGATGCATGCCAAAAATCCGTATCACTGGTCAATCAAATGATAGGAACTGAACTCATGGCAATCCCAACAAAGAAACAGGTCACTTGCCTACAGGTAAGGACAAAGCATTGACACCTTTATAGAAGAAAGTGAATCAGAAATAAATAATATGTTGCCAAATTCACCATAGCACTTTGGTTTTTTTTGGATTACAGTGACAAACTCATAAATACCACTTAGTCGTTATAAATCTCTACAAAATCTTGCTTCTGTATGAACCGTATAGGATATAACAACGACATCAAACACTTGAAGACAACGACATCAAACACTTGAAACTGCATGATTAATACAGAATATCAATAGCAAAGAAAAGACGGGAACAGTCGAATTTATCACTCCTTTACGGCCATCTGTCCGATGGCTATCGCCCCGACCATGGCGCCGACACTGAACATCAATATGATCTGAACACTGAGAACTGCAGTGAGCTCAGACACGGTTAGTATTCTGGGCACAATACTCCAAAAGGAAAAAAAAGAAACAAATCTCATAGATGACAGCCTGTGGGTTAGTATTGTTGCCTTGGAGATGGAGGGGTTAAGGTCCCGAACCATGTCGTCCTGGGTAGGGGAGGAGAAGCCATTGGGTAGGTCGATGCCATTGGGCACGAGCAGCTCAATGGAGTCGGACGCGAGTACGCGACGCGTCAAATTCACGAAAGTTGAGCTGCTAGATGCAGCGGTGGCGTCCAGCACCAAGAACCATAAGCAATTTGCCAAGACATCACGCAAATTCTCTACATACAAATCCTCATTTACATTCTTGTTTAACATCTATCATGAGCCAAGGTTAATTCAGAGTGTGTGTCCAACTATCATTCAGAACTAATAGTAGACCATCTCGGAGTGTGTGGCTAATAAGTTTCTCAGAACTAATAGTACACTATCTCAGCAACCATGATGGCATAAAGTATTAACTTATTATAGAAAGTTACAGAAGGTATTACACTGAGACTAAACCTGAAAGTCAAACATTCAGGATGGAACAAAATAGAAAGAAAATAGTAAAATACTCATAAAGTGTACAACTAAGCGGCTACAAGATATAAGATGCCACTTGCAAAATACCAAACGGATCAATCGATCTAAATAAAAGACAGGGTTCAGGTGTAGTATGTCTTTATCACGAATAAGAGTATGCATTACTCGATCGGTTGTGTCAAATTCATTACAAAAGGCAAGGGATTATTAGGTTACAATCACATGAACTTCCTAATTTTAAACATGAAAAATAAGAATCCAATTTTTTTAGGTATATTGGTATTGAAGCCTGAAATAAACAAAAACACAGAGCATTGACATATAACAAATGATGATATATATTATTAATAATCATGATTTTACTATATACACCAGCTAATTCGACCCTGTTTTACCTTATGTTTAATTAGAATTTTACAATGCTTCGCCTTATACCAATATCTATATCTATATCTATAAAAAAAAACATAATATGGTAATAAGGAAAACCAAACCTCCAATATCTTTGCCTTACTGTAGATTGCCCCTCAGGCGCAGATAAGGAGGAATGACAAATAAAGTTGCAAATGCTGACAAGTTTGTGAGTGACTGGTACATTCCTAAAGCTTTCAGAACACCGAAGATGTTTCTTGAAATCATATATAGAACATTTACAGGTTGAGCACGTTTCAGTTGTCCATGCATTCTAGAACCTGTTCTGTATCAAATGCATCTACAGGCACATCTAAACAAATTAACTCACCTCTGATCGCTGCCACAGGCAGGGCACTCGAAACAGAAATGCGAGATGCAGTACAGAGTGATCAAAATTGTAGTCTTGTGCATGCGCAGACTCTTCAGCATGCAGTTAGGCCACGCAAGACTGAGAGTGCATGTAATCAACATTCAGAAAAACAACATGAATGAATTCATGTGTGACACAGGAAAACTACCGATAAGTCGAGCATTCAGACAACTACAGCAGAAAATCCAAACCTAATTCGTCATGCCAGGCCTCAATGCATGGGACATCCGGAAAAGCTCACAAAAATATATTACATTATTACACTAATCCGGAATATATGCTAGCCCTAAGAAAACAGACTGAGGATGGCAGTAGACTGTTTACCTCAAGATGTTCTGGGCGGCCGGCGCTGTTCTGGGCTCACTTACGCTCGAGGGTTGTGGCTGCGGCCGTCCTGCACCTCGGCGCGCCGGACATTGCGGCCTGCCGTCGAGGAGATCGTGGAGGCATTGGTGGGTGCTTGCTGCGATCGGCGCCGTGCAGAGTGGTCATGCCGGCCCTAGATCTCGGCGGCGGACGGATCACGCCCACGCCCAGCCGTAGGTGCAGCGTCTCTGCCCGAGGTCACTCCAGCCCTCCGCCACCGCCACCACACGCCATGGCCCATGGGGGGGGGGCGCGGCCATGGGGGAGGCTTTGCCGCCGGTTGCGGCGGCGTGGGGCCGCCTAGCCGCCGCACCACGAACGCCCGCGCAGCCCAGGTGGCGTAAGCAGCCGCCATGTCCTTCGCCAAACCCTAGGCGCGGGAGCTCTTGCACATGGAGGGAGCCGCCGCCGCCATCTCCCGATCCCGCTTCGTGTTTCGACTTCCGGGCCGCGAGATTTTTTACGTTTACTTTCTCTTCGAGACGGAGAAGGTGAGCTAATTCGATCTATCTCGCCGCGGAAGGAGCAGGGGGGCTGAGCGCATGCCGGGGAAGCGGCCGGCTTCAACGCGCTGAAGCCTTTCATCTGTGGCCGTAAGATCTTGCGAGTGTTGATTAAGGACCTTAGATTTTGATGTTGTTGGTTTTTTAGGTACATTTTGTTGGATGCGTAATGGTTGGAGTGGTTGGAGGCCCTCAGTAGGGGATGTTTTCTTGTGTAGACGGAGTATAATTTAACAATTCCATTATAGTAGAGATCCTTAACTAATTCCTATAAACTTGAATGAGCTGTGGCTAGAATCCTAACTAACTGAATAAGTGGGAACATGCACCACCATTGGATCAAAAAGTTTCAGGTGTATGGCTCCAGCTTGAGACTTTTCCTATCTATGTCTATATTGGGTAAAATCTAATACCAGAGTGGAAGGAAGTATGCTACCGTGTCTCGTGGACATCTCGTTTGTCTAACTTCTTGTACATAAATTCTTTTGTCTTAGTTAAGCGGAGTACATCAATTAGCCAAGTGTTTTTTCTCAAATTGAGTACATTACAGGATGTTGAACCAATAAACACCCACCTAGATAGTTGCTGTATGATAGGTCTAATTTACTCTCGTATTTATTTGCACTAATTAGGATTCAAAGTTTCAAACTGAAGACCTTTATTGCCCTTACATCAGAATCACAAGGTGTTAGAAAAATGTTATTGATTCCTGTATTTGTATCCTATCCTCCTTTCGAAGTGTTGTTTTCGATGACTGAATTTCTTTTGGGATTGCTCCTAATCGAGCTGGCGTCTGTTGTTATGCTCTGCTCGGGTCACCATCACACTACACCAAACCAGCCTTTTCCTCCTCCGCTTCTCTGCTCTCCCGGGGCTTGTCGTCATCGCCGGAGCGCTCCACCTTCTTGGGCAGCCGGCGCGGACGGCCCTCCTTGTTCTCCGGCAGGAGCTTGATGACGATGCCCATGGTTATCAGGAGGAGCCCCGTCGCGTGCTGCTCCGTCAGAGGCTTGGTGAATATCAGGTATGACAGCAGCAGCGTCACCGCCTTCCTCGCCGTCGTCACCTGCAGATCAATCCATCATTTTTAGATGCATGCATCGGTCGTCGAGGTGGAGTCGAGTGGAACAAACAACGATGGCTGACCATGGCTGTGGTTGCGGCACCGAAAAGCGCGATGAGGGAGAGCACGGAGACCTGGCCGACGAACGTGGCCATCGCTTCCAACACCAGCACCGCGTACACGTACAGATGCTGCAAGCAAAGCAATGCAAGCGTGCGTTTTAGTAAACAAGACGTCAGCTCAGCTTGGTCAATCTAATCCTTTCAGTAACAAGCTACGTAGCTAGCAAGTAGCAACACTTTTTTGAGTGGACCTGATCCTTTTCCTGACAATCAGGTCTGTCTGGTCATCAGTATGAGGAATTCAGTGTTCAGAACTTGAGATTGTTTCTCTATATAAAGAGGGATTCCTTGAAGGAGGATATATATACCAATAAAAGAGCATGGAGTATTTGATTCTTTTCCCACTGCTTGGGCTATGCACATTCTGAAACTATTATCAGTGATGTGCTAAAGTGAACTACTAAGATTCTTATCATTGCTAGATAACTCTGACAAATTCATGCATATACTTCATTGTCCCCTTCTAATGGCAAGCTAGAGAATCAAACCTTTTTACTCAAAAAAGAACTTGTGACATATTATTAAGCTTAGTTAAGTGATACTACTAGTGTAGAGAAAATTGAGAAGGCGAAGGCTTGTTCACTCACCTGTGAGCAGGAAGTCCATGCCGTCATGAGCTCTCCTGTTAACACCATCGGCACAGCTAGGAAGGGAAGGCCAACAACAGTGGAGCAGAATAGCATCTCCATCTAATTTCACAGAACGTTTGACTATCAGCACAGTAAATTCTGTCAGCAACAAAAATTAATAAACAGGCTGTAACCGGAGTACCTGAGTCGTGTCTGGGTTCATCTTGAAGATTGCTTCTTGCAGGTTGCCAAGAAAAGCATCCATGACGAGTGCCCCGGACACCATGGCCACGCCGACCATGCTGAAGTTAGGCGATGCCTGCGCATCTGCGAGTGTGAAGAGTATGAGGCCAATGACGAGCATCACGGCTGATACGTACTCTTGGAATGGGTACTTGCGCCTTAAACCAGGGATAAAGGCTCCCATTATCATCACTGGTAGAACCTGAGGAGTGATGATGACAAAAGAGAAATAGATTAATGCCTCTCTACTATATACTTATTATGTCAAAGAAAGTAGAAATGTACGTACTAATTGCGGGAAAGGTAAGAATATACACTTAAATATATTAAATCTCTGCTCAGAATGTTTCTGCAATTATGTATCATTAGAAGCACTCGCATGAGATTGTGTTTTATTGCATATGACGAGAAAGTAAAAGGTGTTATTACTATATTGTACTAATACGTCGGTTTTCTTTGAAATTCAGTCACTTAGAAACAGAAATAAAATCAAACCCTAGCTGCCAAGAGCTTTTACAATAGACATATACCAAGTAAAGAAGAGTCCAAAACGTGCTAATCATATCTATCAACAATGTTATCCTGCCTGTCCAGTTATTTTCATTCTAGCCAGAGAAGTAGTATTCGTACCCCTCAAGTAGAAAGATACATGACATAGCTGGCTAGTTTGGCACCTAACCAAAACATCAAATCTGATGCTGGACTCATACTTGGACATTTCTAGGTACACCAGAGCACCCTTTCTTTAATAGTTGTGCTAACTGTGTTCAATATTTTCAGACTGCATTGTAATGTCACAAGAACTATATTTCTTTTTCTTTTTCCTCGCAAAAGGAACTGTACTTCTGCTAAAACAAAAACAAAAGGTCCATGTATAAAAGGTACAGGTGAAAAAGAAATCATGAACCCAGGAATGTTTGTTGCTACAATACTACTCAACTTGCCAGCTCATGAAGACATTAGGCATTGTTCTTCGAACATTTTTTAGAGCAGTAGTACATTTTGAGTTTTCCAGTGTATGGGGAACAGTTAAAAAATAAAGGAAAATTACCTTGGTTGACTTAAACATGATTTGTGCAGGGTAATTGAGGAAGGCGAGGGAGCCCTTGGTGAGGCCATTGGAGCCCATGAGCACGGCCGAGAGCCGCACGTAGGTCCGCCACGGGTTCACCATCTGCTTCACCGTGAACCCCTGCAGGCGTATCAGCGCCAGGTGCACGAACCCCTGCACAAACGTGAAGTACCAGCCGTAGCTGCAGCACACGGCAAAACAAGTCAGATTTCAGAAAACGCGTAAGTGATCGCTTGCACTTGTTTCAGGTGGTACGGATGAAGGCGTTTGCTGTTGTGCAGTCACAAGTTCGGTCACCTGAACTGAAGCCTGTTGTACACGTATTCCTGGAGCAGAGCAAAGACAAGAGCAGGAATTAGGTAGCTACTACCAAAGATGGTAATGTAACTGGGAGAATAATTGTGAGCTGAAGTTTCGCTGTCAGCAAAATTTGTGCAGACAGTGAAATTAAACATGGGAAAATTCTTGTGGGCAACGCTTGCCTAAGTTTCAGGAAACCACGCTGACCAAGAGAGGGTATTCAAAAGTCCATGACGACGGAAACGAGGTGGGAAAAAAATGCAGTTTTGTGTGTCACGCAATTGCACCGTACAATTTGAAGCACTTCCAATTTCCATGGGAGTACTGGCATCAGCATGAAAAAAATGGCACGATAATATGGCGTCACGGCGACGAACTCTCGGTACAAAACAAAACTTGTCATCGTACCAGAGAATCGACTGCATTTCTTCATCGATCGATACTGTATGTATGTGTATGCCGAAGGAGGATCGTAGGCGAAGGGAGAGGAAGAGGAAGAGGAAGAGGAAGAGGAAGAGCTGGCGTACGTACCTCGCAGATGCCATTGACGAGGTAGCCGAAGAAGAAGCCGGAGGAGCAGATCAAGAACTGCTGCCACCTGGGCCGGTCCGTGAGAGACACGCCGAACAGCGACCTCCCCTGCTCCTCACCTCCTCCGGTCATGGCGGCGGCGCTAGCCTCCTCCTCCTCCTCTCTCTGGGTCCTTCCTTCCCAAGAACGAGAATGAAGGATTCAGTCGTCGTCGATGGCCGCCCGGCCGACGGCGCGAGAAGGAGAAGCGTTTTGATGGTATGGAGGCCGAGGAGACGACGAAGGAAGCAGAGCGGCCGAACAAGGAAGGAATAGATGTGGACGAGTCCTGGGCTCGCAAGTCTGCAACTACTCGCCAAGTCCAAGATATGATAACCGCCCCCTTATATTATACATACAAACTCATAAAATAAATAAAGATATTGCAACTTCAACTGCATGCAGGCCAAGGGATTTTTAGGCCAGGACAGAGGAGGGGAGGGGCGTCGTCGTCCTCACTCCTCACTCAATCAACAGCCATGGAGAGGAGAGCTGCAGCTGCAGCTGCCTCAAAGATTCACAGCTACAGCTACAACTGCGGCACACTATCCATCTTTTGCTCGTCGTCCAGTTGGAAGTCAGCGACGGCTGGCAGTGGAGACCTGGTGCTGCCCGATGCGAACCACGCGGCGCGCCACCGCCACCGCCACGGCGTGCATGCACAGATAGATCTTGCACTGGAGACTGACTGGAGTTTCTGCGGATGGCTAGTCTAGTCTATGGAGCTTGACAGGTGGGCCCACTAGTGTGGTGGGACCGGTTGACAGTGGAACAAGAAATGCATGCTGAGATCTCTTGTTCAGCAAAGGATATCACTTAATCAGTGGACATTTTCGACAGGTGTTAAACGCAGTTTGCATTTATTTTCTTTGGCACAAGATCAGATCAAGCAAAGGAAGTGGTTTTCCGTGCAATTAATAATAACACAGAGATTAGTCTGTTAGAGCAAGTACTCCCTCCGTATAGGAAAAGAATGTCGTTTTGGACAAGGTTTTAGTCAAACATTGGAAACATAAATCATAAATAACTTTTAAGTTGTTGAGTTTGAAAACATGAAAACCATATGAATAGATTTGTCTTGAAAAATATTTTTATAAAAGTATAAATATATCACTTCATAATGAGTATTTTTATAAAAATATGAAGTCAAAGTTATACTTTGGAGACCGTGTTATTGTCCAAAATGACATTCTTTTTCTATATGGAGGGAGTATAGTAGTAGGCTATAAGTTGGCTAAATGCTGATATAGAGGAGAGAGAAGAAAAGCGGGTTGTAAACTTATAGCCAGCTTGAACATAGAAACCAAGAAATCTGTTGGCTATAACTATTATATGAGTAGGCTAAGAGAAAGTTATAAAAAACTTTACAGCCAACAGTGGGCTATAACTATTAACTTTGCTCTTAAGGACCATCATGCACATGCACACTCATGACCATGCAAGAGTGTTACTACAACAGATGCCGATTATGTGGTAACTATGGAAAACGTAACACGTGTGACCATGCAACAATAAAAGATCTCTTGAGTGGAGTGTGTAATAGCCAATAAAAGATCGATCAGGTACAAATAACTTTTAATAGGAGATAAGGGAGATAAGGGACTGTCATTTCGGCCGCTTATGTTGCTGTTACTGAAGCATTGCCTCCATTCATGCATGGGCGGGCGGTCAAGACGGGCACATAATCTGATTCAGTGAGAGCACCAGAGATGACGCTGCAAACAAGGTATGAGGGAAAAAGCAAACAACTTCTGAAACTGAAAATTAGATTAGATGGGGTCATACAATGTGATGGCATCCCACTTTTAGAATGAGAATTACAGCGAGCGCGTGAATAAGAGATCCATACGAGAATAATTCATTGAAGCAAAATGGTGAGTTACAGTAATCAAGACAAACATTGTATACTCGTAATCGCAAGCCGATATTTACGAACTCTTGAAATCATAACCATGCCAGAATGCTATTGTTAAACATAGCAGGCAGTGCACGTTTTCACAAACTAGTGCATGTAATATTAAATTCTGATAAACACCGATTTCTACAGGACCAGGACTAGCTCCTGCAAGTTTGGTTTAAATAAAGTACATGAAGAAGCACAACTACTGACAAGTACAGAAATATTGGATAACAAATTGAGAACTCTGCAATTCAGGTGGCTTCAATTCATATGAGCATTTTTTCTGTTTAGCTTAAGAAAATGTAGTACTCTAACAGGTACTACAATTCTATATGTAACATCAGTACATGAGGTAGCTGATGTGAGGGGGGGGGGGCGGTGTGTGAAAGCATCTTAGGCAGCATAGCATTGACACGCAATCTTCTGAATTCTGGACATTAGGCTCTGCAAAACTTCAATTTGGAGATTTTTCCCCAATCGTTTTCCTTTGCTTATTCTGAATGAAATCCTTCCCATTTTTTAAAAAAGAAACATATATAAGATGATAAATCCAAGAACAGGTTACAACATAACCTGCGCAAATTCATGGAAAAGCATGCCTTACATGGAAACAAAGGCATACACGGCCAATCAAGATAAAATGGAGATCGCAGGTGCAACCCTGCTAGTTTCATGCAAGGATTGGGTACATTACTATCCTCTCCTCACTAAGATCAAAACCACGTGTTTAAAACATCCAAGTGTAGAAACACGCCCATGAATCAAGTTATACATTAAGTAGTAACCTAACTAATATCAATCCAGACAGAACGGAGCAGGCTGACATGACCCCCGACTTCACACTCTTACCTAACAGTGACAATGTCGTCAATCTTCAAGATCATTCTGACACACTCACAGGCTAGCGTAATGGCACTTGTGCTCACCAGCAAAGGCTGCACGACATTCTCCTCCAGGATGTTTGTGATCTGCCCTTTCCTCACATTGATGCCAGCATTCTTCTCACCTCTGGCATGGCGATTCCTGAGTTCAGTGACGATGGAGATTGGATTGAGCCCAGCATTCTCAGCCAATGTGTAAGGGATGACCTCAAGTGCATCAGCAAACTCCTTGATGCAGTAACTCTCCATCCCACGAAGCTCCTTTGCCCAAGCAGCCAGCTGCATTGACATCTCTATTTCTGGAGCACCACCACCAGCAATCAAAAACCTCTTGTTGACCAAGCACCTGAAGCATCAAAGAAGTACAGCATAAAACTCATCTTTACTTGTTTAAGGAATATAGACAGCATTACAAGTGCAAATGTTTAAGTCAATTAGTAAAGGGGGGAGGGGGGCATTTTACAACGAATACACTGTGTATTTACGCCTAACTACATTGTTATGGAATTTGTAGCTACCATTATAGCCACCATACCATGAAAATAGCCTTACTAAATGATGAAGGCATGCCAACAATGATCATAACAATTTTCCCAGCTTCGACATCTTCAACATATACTAAATCCCAAGTCAAGAAATGAGCAGACTAACCCAAAGCATTCAAGCAAAGACAACCATCAAAACACTGTACAGACTCTAGAATGACAGTGTACAATGATCACACACTTCCAAAGCCTATTTTGCCATGAACTAGGTAAAGGAGATTCATAAATTGTTTGGTAGCATAAAAGGACAATGAAAAAAATGTAATCATTCTGCTAATGCAAATCAAGTCCTGAGAGCCCTCTATTTCAGCTTGTGTGAATTGAGCAATAAACCAAAGTTGAAAGGTTTTGAAGCTACACAGGAGTCTGACCATCGATATAGAGCTAGAGCTCAATCAAGCCCAAAAATGTACAGTTCAACAAAGGATCCAACTTCGTAGACCATTGGACTAGAAAGCAGCAACCATTTTGTCATTAGGCCAAATTGTGATCATGCTAGACCAAGGAAAATCAATAATCAACACACCATGCATGGACTTGTGCTAACAAGCCCTGCTGACCCAGACAGGCTTTTTCTTCAGAACTGCCAGAAGCCCACCATTGATACATGTCTCTCTCACTTAAAATTCAAAACATGAATTCCTCCAGAGAATTCACAAGCAATTATGAACATAGCATTGGATTGTTATCTCAACATAAGATAAATTACCTTATGACACAGAGGGCATCATGGAGACTGCGTTCAGCTTCATCGATAACCAACTGGTTCGACCCCCTGACAAGTACAGTTGCGGTCCTACCCATGTCCCTGATCCCAGTTATCTTCACAACCTTGCCCTCCCCAACAGAGATTTCCTCAACAACATCTGCATACCCAAGCTTATCGGTGCGGAAGTGCTCAATGTTAGCTATGGGAAGGCAGTTTAGGGTCTTGGTGATGAACTCCATCTCATCCCTCTCCACGTCCTTCACCACCAGGATCTTTGCCTTAGCAAGATAGTGCAGAGACAAGTCAGTGACGGCGTCGCGCAAGATGCTCTTCTGAATGAGCAAGACATTGCATCCAGCTGCCTTGATCTTCTTGACCATCCCGAGGATATAATTGCGCTCCTCACGTAGGATGGGTCCATCTGTCCATAGTCCGATACAATGACGCTCTGCTCAATGTCAGTCTTGGGTGGTGAGATTTGGAACTGAATGACAGCGATCTTGGCATTCTCCACCCGAGTTGGCCCCCCAGCAGCATGGCTAGCCTTCCTGTCAAAGATGAGGCCAGGGACGAGCTCAGTATCGTCGACGGTGCCACCAAGCTTCTTGACGATGCGGATGTCACGGAGGTCCAGAAGGTCGGGGTGAGCAGGATCCACCACAGAGAGGGCGGCGTCGACGGCGAGGGGCGAGAGAAGGGTGGAGTACTGGGAGACAACCTTAGAATTGAGAGCAGTGGAGGCGGACTTGACGAGGGATTCCCGATCGGACAGCTCAATGGGAATGGCCATGGCGTGGAGGATCTCAACAGCGCGCGTGGCGAGGCGGTGGTGGGGCGTCGGCGGCGGCGGTGGGGTGGGCCCCGGCGGAGAGGAGAGACTGGGCGCGGCGGAGGAGGGATCCAGCGAGTACGACGACGGTCGTGGTGCCGTCCCCGGCGGCGGCGTCCTGGGAGCGAGACAGCTCGGCGAGCATGCGCGCGGCGGGCTGGAGGAGCGCCATGCGGGAGAGGATGGTGGCACCGTCGTTGGTGATGATGACCTCCTGCGCCTGGTCGCCCGAGGAGATCATCTTGTCCATGCCGCGGGGGCCCAGCGATGTGCGCACGGCGTCGGCGACGGCGCGCGCAGCGGCGATGTTGAGGCCGCGCACGTCGTCGCGGCGCTTGGTGTCGGTGTAGGTCTCCGTCTTGCGGGACGGCGCGGTGGCGACGACGGCGGCGGCCATGGATCGAGTGGAAAGGGGATTTGAATGTCAGGTCAGGTTGGGTGTAGGAAAATGCTAGGCGGCGCGAGGTTTCGGGAAGGAAGAGGTGCACGGTTCAAGCACACGAATCGAACGAGTTTTGGCGGCCGAAAGGAGCGAGATGGTATGGTGGTACACATCGAATCGAAACAGAGCAAACCTAGCATGTCTTCCGTCCAGAAACAGAGCCCAAATAGAGCCCACATGTATGAGCCAAGTATTTTTTCTTATTTATCTTTTCTTTTTAATTAATGCCACACAGCCCAAACGAGGCCTGTGAAGCAGGAGCCTTTTTTCTCCGGGCCTGCGGCATTCTATTTTCTTTTGTTCGTCACGATTCTAAAAAAACTAGTGATGGGGTCTTCCGTCGTCGAACGTGGCGACGCCGGGAGAAAGGGAGAGGGCGAGGGCGAGGGCGGCGAGGACGGAGGACGCTCGCACCGCGGGAGAGACGTTGGGCTTGGAAGCTCGCACGGGCACAGGGAGGCTTGAGTACATATTTTGGTGTCGGTTTTGGAGCGCAAGCAGGAGAAGCTAAAGGCAAAGCCGTTTCTGATATAATCCAAGCTGAGCAACATGGGCCACAAGATAATCATATTTTGGTGTCCGGTTTTGGAGTTGCTTAAGTCAAAATTTTTAAACTTTGACCAAATTTTTAGAAAAAAATATTAAGATGTATGGTACCAAATTAGTACCATTAGATTTTCATATAATGTATTTTTATAAGATACTCATTTTATGTCATAGATATTGAGCTTTTTTTCTTTAAACAAAGTTGGGTTTGACGGCAAGATAATCATATTACTGTATTTCATAAAGTAAAAAAAGAAAAAACTTACGTGTCTTTGTATTAAGAGAAGTTAGTGTCTGAATACGAGGGTGGGAGGCCCAAAGAATTTCCACTAAGCTCATGGTCTTCCCCGAACCAAAATTCGTTATCCTATTACTCGCTGAAGCAATATAAAGAAGAAAGTTGAACTTACAAACTTTGAATATCGATTATCAAAACTATGCAATATATACAACAAGCTTATGACATAAAACTTTGAGTCAACAGAATTGTATTCAAAGTGCGTCTAAGATTATGATCGAGATTGATTCTTGAAGGAAACGATAATATAATAAACAAGATTAAGGGACAAAGGCTAGTTTCCTGTTATCAAAATGCGGCTTGCCATTTAAGGACGGATAGAGTATTCCTTTATTGCAAACAACCTTAGATCACACTATGGACTATGCGTCATCTAAGTTGTCGTCAACGCCATAGCCCGTGACATACCAGGATAGATAGTAATCAAGACCTGAAGGTCCACATAGAGGGGTGTCCCTGTCTCTGAGGCTCCTTTCCCATTGATGAACTGGGCTATTGCTTGTCATGCGACTGTCAAAACTCAAGTAAATCGTATCGGCACTAATAGACGGGAACACCAAAGGTGAGACAGAAAGGGCTAATTCCATACCAATAAACACAGCACGTCCACCGAGCCCACGGACAGGCACCATCTTCCTTGCATCCAAGTCCACACGATGCACATTATATTTAATAGGATTGATGTTGCTACGACTGATTGGGCATTCACGGTCCACAAGCATGAGCTCCCCGTCATTGTTTACCAGATGTACAGTATCCATCATTATCCTGGCAAACGGCCTGACCAGTTTGGCGAGGACGGCCAGCCGCGGTGGCCGATCTGCACTGATCTCAACCACCATCACAGCCTGACTGGTGGCGCAGTAGAAGCTGCCAGCGAAAGACATTGCCGGAAAGAGCAGTTTGCCACGATCAACAACCGTCCAATGCTCGTCGCCTGGCTTGACGACGGCGAGTGTTCTGATCAGATGGAAATGGACAGCGAAGGTGTCGTCGCCAGCGAGGCCAGCGCCAGACACCTCCGACAACACCCTTGTCAGATGGAGACCCCTCTGACCAATCAGAGTGGTGGCCGGCGGGAGCTGTGCCGCCTGCCGGGTGAAAGGGTTCAGTAGGCGCATCGCGTAGGTGGCCCTGTCGATGAGGAGGAGGAGGCCCTCGGAAGTGGGGCCAAACGCGTAGTGGCCGTCGAGCTCCGGGAGGTCAAGGTCTCTGTAGCAGCCGGTGGAGACGTTCAAGAATCTGCGGCTGCGGCAGTGGAGCTGAGGGGGAAACACCCCTGTTGCTGTTGCCCCCTTGAAGATGATCCAATGACGTGGGTGGAATCGGCGGTCCAGGATGCCGTGCGAGCGCGGGTCCGTGCAGCACAGTCGCCACGGACGGCAAACGGCGCGGAAGCTCACGTAGTCCGCGACATCGCTGGCCAGAAGGCGCTCCGCGATCAGACCCGCGGGGCCATCCCCTAGATTCGTCCAGTCTCTCCTAAAGACGATGAAGAAACGTTTTGGATTGGTTTCCAATGGACTGGAAGATAAAGCTGCAATATAAATCGAACTGTACGTACCAATTGGACCCCCGTATGATTAGGGCACTGCTTGCTCGCTTCGCCCCCCAAATCGGAGGGATCTGTGAGGAACGCAGCAGCAGCAGATCATCACCACCCGCACCCAGGAGGAGAGCGCTCCGTGCTCGCTTCGTTCCCCAAACGGGGATCTGCGCGGAGCGGCGCAGCAGATCATTTTCTGGCTTACGGATCATCTTTTTGCGGCGGTGGCGGTGGCGGTGGCGCGGGTGATGGTTCTTTTGGAGGAAAAGTAACGGCGCCCGTATGCCGTATTTGTTACAACTTAGAACCCGGGTCAAGGACTCAAGGTTCTAACGGAAACTGGCCGGAACCGAAATCGGAATCGAGATAGATTCGAAGCAAGAACACGGGCGAAAGTTCAGACATTAACGATACAGAAAACTATACGGGGTTCAAGGTTCTGATCATTCATTTCGTAACCGATTCAGTTACAATAACTCGCGACGCTGGGCCTTCGCTACTCACACTAAGGCCCACAAGGCCGAAAGGCAGCTTACTCAACAGATTACATCGCGCACCGCCAGTGCAATTGTCCACCTTCTGCTCATCTACTGACAATAGCCGCGTCATCAACTGCGAGATTCAGAGCCCACATGAAACACATCCGTGAGACAAAAAGCCCACATGAAACGAGACATGTATTAATTCTTATTTTCGTTTTTTTCTTTTTTGTAATCCCGCAAGGCCCAGACGAGCACAATGAAACAACCACGTTTCTCTCTCCGGGCCTGCGGCACCTCCTCTGTTTGTTTTGTTCGTCATTCGTCACTCACGATGGGTCGTCGAACGTGGCTCATCTTTTCCTTCCTTGAATCAAACGATGCAGCGTTTCTATTAGCATTTTTTTGGCGACTCGTTTCTATCTACTATTCACTTGTAATTGATCATTAAAACACTTTGATTTGACACATAGCAAACTCACAGAAAAAAGAAAAAAAAAAAGTAAACATTAACCTTGAGCTTGCCACACCTAAAAACTCCAAAATTTGAGTGCCTAGCCTAGCTAGTAGTAACTCGGAACCTCGGACATGGAATGTACACGCTCTATTGACTGCCCTGCTACGTTACTACTGGAACTCGCCGGCGAAATCCCTGTGACGTCAACACTCAGTTAACGAGCACATCGTATCGCGCAGCTCCGACGCATCGACGACCATCATCATATCACCGCGCGGCCACCAAGGCAGCACCAGCTCAGTGACCAGCTCGTCAACCAGCGCGTCGACGACGGCGGCCTCCACGTCCACGCCGACGTCGCGTTCTTCCTCGCCCACGCACATCCACCGCCGGCTCCGCTCCATGTCGTCCAGCGCCGCCTTCCCGGACTGCACCACGTCCCTGATGCCCCACCGCGGCCCGGCGCCACGCAGCCACTCGGCGGCCGCCCCCCACCAGCAGCGCCTCGCTTCGGTCGTCGTCCAGCGGCCTGCTGCCGCCAACGACCGCGCCGGCCGCCGACGAACGGATGATGAGACGGTCGGCGCCCTCCGCGAAGAAGTCGAGGATGAGCACCCGGGACACCTCGTCGTCCAGGCACGCCGCCGCCGCCGCGTCGTGTTCCAGCAGCCGTGCGAGCAAGCGGTACTCGTCGTCGGGCTCTTGGTCATGGTGATCGGGCGAGGGCGAGGGTGAGGGCGCGGCGCTCTGGTGCTCCGCCTCGTCGTCGTCGTCGTGCCGTGGCGGCGTCGTGTCCGCGCTGCTGCTGCTGCTGGCCGTGCTCGAGCTGCTGCTAGTGGTTGCGGGACGCGTGCTGGCGTCGGCGGACTCCCCAGACTCCGAGGTGGCCACCGTGAACCGTGCGTCGAGGTCCACGGGGTCGATTCCCTGCGCGACGCCGTCGTCGTACAGTCGAATCTTGTGCAGCAGCTGCGCCTGCTGCTTCGTCTCTGCATGCAGCAGTCCGATGACATCCAAGTTTATTCAAAAGGGCATGCATGTATGCAACTAAATAAAATTCAAACTCGTACTGTGCTCCATAGTGTATGCTTAGCAGCCATGTTTATTTGCAACCAAAATGGAAACTTAAAGTATCATTTTATAGCATAGAAATGTAAATGTTTTTAAATCGGGAATGTGGACGTTATGTTCTTAAACAAGAAACAATGTTTTTTCTTAAAAAAAGCAGCCGTTTCAATTTAAGTACTGCCGAACAGAACAATGGCCATGCTACAAGTTTCCAATCGTTAAGCATAGTATTGCTACTCCTCAACCATCCTAGTAAATTTACTGTAGCTGATACCCGGACCTCTGACGCCTAGCTTTAAGCTGGTATTATAGTATTAAATTAAATGCTAAGCGAAGAAGAGAGGCTAAAACAATTTTACCTAGCAGAAAAAGAAGCGTTAGATCCATACGGGCTTATTTGTATGCACACAAATACACTTTAATTCATATATTCTGAGGGTTTGTGATGAATTTTAACTTAAATTTCATCCCAATTCTTCTCAAACCATGCGGATTTAAGTGTATTTGCATGCAGCCACGTTTAATTTCAAATACATGTAAAACATAACACCTCCTCAACATCAATCGTTGGAGATGCTGTTCAACACGTACGACGATGCATCACAATTACTAACCTAGTTGACCTACTAGGTGCACGACAATCGTCGCCATCATCACGTGCCATTGATTCACACGGTCAGCGATGATGGCCTACTGTACACTGTAGCACCATATGTTAATGCGTGATCGAGGACAATTATAGTTGTACTAGCATTGATTAACACTATTAGTACATCCTTGGTGTACAACAGATAAACTAAAGCCTCTATAGAAAGAGACCGGCGCAGCTACTATCGTTGTTTTCCTTTTACAATCCGCCGGTTGCCTGATCGAGGAGGCTCCCGGCCGGGTTTCGGCATTGGAGCTGGAGTGCCTCAAGAATCGGCGAAGGTAGCATTAATGGTGTTCGGACAGTGCACGATTCTTTGATCGCTGGCATTATTGGCACACATACCAAGCAAGTGTTACTCGAACACGGTGTGGCCATCCTGTCCTAGATGAGCGGAATAGGCCTGGTTTAGATGCAGGTTAGAAAGAGAGTGTAAAGTCCTCAGAAGACTTCGTTGGTTTGTGGTAAATATTGTCCAATTGTGGCCCAACTAGGCTCAAAAGATTCGTCTCGTGATTTACAACCCAACTATGTAATTAGTTATTTTTTTATTTATATTTAATGCTATTTACATGTGGGAAACAATTTGTTAGAGGAGAGAGATTGGAAAGTCCAGAAGCACCTCGTTTGTTTGTGGTAAATATTGTCCAATCGTGGCCCAACTAGGCTCAAAAGATTCGCCTCGTGATTTACAAGTTCTTTTTTTTTATTTATATTTAATACTATTTATATGCGGGAAACAATTAATGTGAGGAGAGAGAGTGGAAAAACTTGCACCAAACTAAACAAGGCCTAGAAACAATTTGCCTGCCTAGCCATTCTCTACCCCTAGAGTAGCATCTATAGTTGTAACAAGCATCGAAGCAAACTGAAAGTTTTACCTGGTGTGTATACACACAGTTAATTACTAGTAAATAAAGCAGGTAAAAATGAGGAAGAAATAGTTGAGATCGATCGATGGGTGTGCTGTGTGCAACAGTGCAGGGGATAGCAAGAAACTTACCGTGGAGGTCCGCCGGCGGCGTGCAGCGCTGGAACTGGAAAGAAGGGGAGGAGCAGGTGCCGGCATCGCTCCCTTCTTCCTCGCCGTCGTCGTCATCGAAGTGGAAATCCAGAACGGACACGGGGCTCAGCTGTTGCTTGTCCTCCACCATGCTGCCCCCCAGCTTCTTGCGCCCCACCGCGGAGTCGCCGTCCGCTTCCCCCTGCATCTCCATACAGGTACGGCACGGAGTAATTTTATTCGCTCGTCATCCACCATTAGCAACAGTTAACACAAGACTGCTGGTTGCAGCAGCAGCAGCCAGCAGGTGCAGATCCAGAGCATGCAAGAACGTCCAAGATGGTAAGTACATGGCTCGTGCAGAAAGTGGAGCACACCACACATGATTGACACAGTGGCCAATTGCTTGTCTTCTTTGGATGTATTTTTTTTTTCTCAAAAAGTCAAGAACAGATGAAACAAAACACCTCAAGTGGAGGAGAAAAAACATTGCAAGCCTCACGGGGGAAAAAAAAAACAAACCAATCGCTGCAGGATAAAAGAATGGGGCCCGGCGTTTCCAGAAGAGCAGAGCAGATCAGGAATCGGGATCCAGGATCAGCAGGCAGGGTGGCAGTTGGTGACTAGTGAGTGGCGGCGTACTGACACGCACGGTGCTTGTGCAGTCCGGGTTTTTTTTGTTCCTCTCTAAAAAAATGGAGTATACTACTCCGTAACCCGATCCAATCATGCATGTGACATGGTAGTGCCAGTAGATATGGCTTGTTTTATTCATAAATTAATTTAGTAGTACATTATTAAATTTTAGAGGACATACAGATGATATACTGCCACGCTTGCCTTGAACAAACTATGCTGTGCGCCATTAAAACCCTAAGGAGTAGTAAGGAGGAAGAGTAATTAAGCGGTGGAGCCATCAAGCCAAGCTGATTGATGCCTACTACCCTAGGCCACTGCATTGTGACAGCAAGTGATATGATAAGAGTAGCTACTCCACTGCTGTCTGCAGGAAGCTTTAAACTCACAAGGCTGTTACACCACACCAAGGCCACAGGCAGTCACACTCACCATAAATTTTACAAAGCGCTAACTCTAGCATGCTATCATTAGTTAGCACATCTAAACTACCGGATTGGAGTACTCCCATATGAATATGAGTACTTACTATATAGTCCGGCGATGAGAAGATAAAAAAAAGGGGGTATTTAACCGTGGATGGCCTACATGTCAGGGAGGTAGGTAATAAGGTGTCCGGTTTCACTCAAGCCGACGCTGCGACGCAGTTGACGCCCGGCCACAACGTACTGTCATGGCTAGCTGTCTCTGTCTGTCTGTGTGCCTGATTAGTGAGCAGCGATCACCTGAGCTGACGACGAGGCACGCGCGTGCTCCCCCAGGCCACAGCCCCCCCAGGGTACAATCTGAAATCGCATCATTTTCTATCACATCGATGTGGGGAATATTTGGGGCGTCACCGACGAACAGAAACCCATCCTTCTTTTTCCCTGCCCTCAATGCTCAAGTTTAATGATCTTCGTTATTCACTAAAAAACTAAAATTTTCTATACACTGACACTGCTGCATGCGCACCACTTGTAAAACTCCTACGCCGCTTTGTTTACTACTCCTTCTCAGATGAATATGCAACAACAAAAAAGGCAATTTTGCTGCACATGAAGAAATTTGCTAGAGATGTGTGTAAGTCAGTCAGTCACCATTGCAAGTGTCTTTGTAACATACCTACGTACATGGTTAAATTTCTCTTGCAAAATTTTCGAACGGTTGAAGTGCGGACCAGTACTACCGAGCCGAGAATTACCACTACCGAAAAAAATGAGCAAGGATGATATGCACGGTTGACCTGGGACGCAAACATGTACAGTACTGTGCTACCATGGGTAAATAGAAGGAAATTGGCCCACTGGAGTGTGGCTGTGCATGGGTATGCATAGCGATGGATCACCACACCAGCAGACGCTCACGCTCTGGAATTTATGCTAGCCCAACCAACAAGATGCAGGATGATTGAAGCAGCATTAACGCGCCAGGAGCCAAGGACGCAGCACACACACGCTGGGGCACTGGGCGGAGCAGAGCAGCAGAGGCAGAGGTAGGCACTGACCTTCTTCCCGTCAGCTGCGGCGGCGGCGGCGTCCGTGCGGTCGTGGTCGGCCGAGCTTGAGGAGGAGGAGGACGACGACGACGATGAGGAGGAGGTGGAGGCGGTGGCCTTGTCGCGCTCGGACGCCGGCGTCTCCTCGGTCGTCGTCATCGTGATGTCCGCCTCGAACTCGGCAGCGTACTCGTACTCGTCCGAGTCGGACGCGGAGCAGCTGCTGACGAGCGGCGAGGGGAAGCCGCAGGAGTCGCGGTCGTCGAAGTAGGCATCCTCCTCGTCGTCGTGGCCCTCGACGTCGCGGCGCCTCCAGAAGCCTTCCTTGATCCGCCGCGAGAAGCTCCTGGAGAGGCTGGAGATCCTGGCGAGCGCGCCGGGGCCGGGGCTGGGGAAGGAGAAGAGCGAGAGCGAGGACGGCGACCGCGAGGAGGCTCCGCCGGAGGAGCTGGGTTGCCGCGGGCTCGGGCCGCGGGGCCGGAGGAGGCGCCTGCTGCTGGTGGTTCTGCTGCAGGTGCAGCAGGGCGGCGTCGGCGTCGGGGTCGAGGGGCAGGCGGCGCGGGTAGGAGCGGAAGCCGTCGCTGCTGGAGTCGCAGCCGAGCTCCAGGAAGTCCCGCAGCGTCACCGGCCGCCGCGGCGCCTGCACGCCTCTCGCCGCCATTGTCGTAGATGGCGCGTCGATCGTCGGCCGGCCGGATGCCGGAGTGCGGTGCTTTGCTGCCTATCTATGGATGACCAGGCGAGGAGGAAGTGGCCGGCGGCATGTGGGGGCTGTGTGCTGGCGCGCGCGACAGGCCGCTGAGGTCTGAGGCTGGGTGCTCGTGGCGTGGGCGCGCGTTTAAATGAGGAGGGCGAGGTGGATCGACGCGGAGCGGAGGACGGAAGGGAGAAGAGAGGAGTGGAGTGGGAGTGGGCAAGCAGAGGGGGAGCGCTCTGCCGCTGCCACGGTGGCTGTGCTGCTTGCCTTTCTGCCTGCCTGGGGCCTGGGGAGCTCGGGCAGCTGTGATAGATGAACGGAATGGAATGGAGACCCTGCTGGCCTGCCGGCTGCCGCGATGGGCTCGGCGGCTCGGCCTCGAGTCGGTTTAAGTAGACGACGACGGCCGGGGGCGGGGGTGGATGCGCGCAGCTACTGTGTGTTATGTCCAGCCTCCAGCCGGTGCGAGGTCGTTTTTCGTCTCATCGTCTGCCTGCCAAGTGCCAACGTCTCAGGTCGTGACCACTCCAGAGTCCAGCCACTAGACACACTCATGTTGTGTACATTGTAGAATGTACGTAGTAGCTCAGTCACAGTAGGCAGCGATGAGCAGCAATGCAGCAGTCAGTTCAGGGCGGAAAAAAAAAAAACAAACAGAACCAACAACTGAACCAGGAAGGAGGGTGAAAGAACGGAAGCAGGCCGGGTGGAGCGTGCATGGCACATTGAATTGAATCCGTACGTGTACGTGTTTCATCATATCATATGCGTGCTGGTTTGCCTACTCGTGTATATCTTGGGGTTAGACCACCCAACCATTTGCTTCCATGACGCTATTTTGTTTCTCGTGGTAGCGGACTAGCGAGGCAGAGTCAAGGATGATCGGACCTACTTATTATCTGTATATCTTCGTAGTTTCCAACCAGCTAGACACACAACACACACTACTGTTCCATCTTTTCTGCAGTAGCGTACAGTACCAGTTCAGTAGTAGTCTAGTCTATCACCAACTTAACATCGCTCAGTCAGTCATCCAGTGTTTAATTAGGTGAACAGCAGCGAGCGAGGTCGAGCCTGCAGATCGAAGCAGAAAACGGGCACACGTTGCGAATTGTTAAATTTAGTTAGCTCACCCGTAAACATGTTCACTGTGCATACATACGTTGTGGTTGGGCAGCAGCTTGGAGCTTAATTATTGTAAGCTCGTACCGGCCAGCGCAACCAAACCATCGCTTTACTGTACTGTACGTCGTCGCTGCATGCGATGCGGTGCGATACGACGCGCGCGTATTTGTTCGTTCCCGTACGTCGCAATATACCCTTGTACTGTCACGCCACCATTTATCACGTGCATCGCTCCGTGCGCCATGCATGCATGCATCACCATGATTGGTGTGCCCCAACCACACACGGTTCTTCTTCGTTGCATTGCATGCGCAACGCTCGCTCGCTCACTCACGGCCCTGGCCTGTCCGCGCGCTGTGGGACACGGCTGCCGGCTGGGTGCCGCCGAATTCAGTGTCAGTGTCGTGGGCAGCGCCAGGCCAGGCGTGTCGACTTCGCCGGTTGGTTTCATTTCTGCAATGAAAAAAAAATAAATCCTGCATGCATGTGGCAGACGCGCGCGCACACCAGACACGTACAGTACGTACGAAGGATCGATGTATCCCTGGCAATGAATTATTCCCGGTTGACAATTATATTCCGCCCGTATGTAGCTATTAGCAGGCTCGTCGTCGTAGTCGAGTGTACATGACGGATGGGATCGGAGCGTCGTATACCTTGTGTCTGGTGGCTCGGTCGGGTGCTCCGTCCGTGCTCGTCGTCGTCGACTCGGACGCTGATGCTTGCTGCGACAGTGATATCCACCGTGCTGGGTCGGGTGCTACCGTGCTTGTACCGGCACTGCCACGCCACGCCCGCAGCCACTGTGCACGCGAGAAGCAATGGTGAAATGGTGATCGAGGCAGCAGGCGGCAGGCATGCATTGACCTCGCAGCGAACCTTCGGCGTAGTTTCCGATAGATCCGGGGACGCACGCATGCGTTCGTCTCGTCGCCGCGTGAGCGTGAGATTCGGAAATTTTCGAACGCAAGCGCCCAGGTGTCGGGATTAATCGCGGTCAAAATGAACTCTTCTTTTTTATATACGGGTACGGATGCACACGTGTAAGGGGTTGTGTACGTGTATGTGCTGCTGCTCTCTGTCTCTGCCCTCTGCAATCTGCATGGAGGGGAGTACAATGCTGGTTGTGCGCGTCGAAGCCCGCGCTCCAGCTGTGCCCGCCATTAATCGTTAAGATACCCCTTGCCTCCTCCTCTGTGCTTGCATTGCATTGCTCGTCTCGATCGTCTTGTCAGCCGTCGTCGTCGCCTCCTGATGCGGTATGAGAGTATGAAATGGAAAATCGTCTGGATCTCGCCAGGGATTAGTTTATCTTTCCACGTCCATGCTAGTAATAATAAACTGACCTCACTAGGAGTACTAAGTATGACTAGGACAGCTTGCCAGCTCCGGCTAACGACAGATTCCCAGGTTTCTTCTCTCTTTATTAACCCGTCGTCGTTCATGGACGAAATTCACTCAAAATTTTGATTTGATTTCTGGCGGATGTGATTTTCAACGGGCATCACATTGCGGCCACCTCAGGTCGCACGCGGGAGGAGCGGACAGACGAACCCATCACGCGGTGCGCCGCCGCCTCTGGATGTACACTCGTGTCACGTTGGGGCGGTGGACCGTCGTAGCGTACGCAGCGGCGGGGCTAGAAATTGGGATCTTGGTTTTGTGTAGCGACGTCACGCGGATTCGGCACAGCCGTCCAAAGTGGCGGAAGAAACCGGCCCCGTCGTCGCCCCGACACGTAGTTCCCGTCCCGTTCGGCACACCGCCCGCGCCTTGACATGACGACATCAGCAGAGAGCCACCGCCCACCAAATACGAGGGCGGGCGGGCGAGCGAGCGGCGTCCCGCGCCACGCACGCTCGCTACCACCGACGAGGCGACAGCGACTGCCGAATAGCGTCGCGTGCCCACCCAACAGCAGCGGTGAGGACGGACGCCTCGTGTCGAACAGGTACGTACGTGACGGTTGCTGTTTCCGCGTACAGCTGCTGCTAAAGTGACTGCCGAGTCATTGGTGGTGCGCCAGCGACATGCATGATGTCATACTCCTACGAGCGATACGGTTGCAGGCAATAAACTACCGGGCCGGGGAATCGATCGGATGCCATTTCGGGCATGGCACGCCCTAGCCCCTAGGCCCTACTCGGCTAGGCTACTGCAGCTGAAATCTGCTGCCGCCTGAGCAACAGTGCAACACCACACGCAGTCGTACACAAACAAAGTGTGGTGAGACGTCATGTGAGAGGTTTCCGCGAGCTGCCCTGACTGTACTATGGCTTTTGGAGAGTGCCACTGCCACATGAACACACAGAGAGAGGACGTTTACATGTTGGCGGATGAACCTTGAGTACAGATTCGAGCACGTTACAGTACATGTTTGGCCGATGGCCCGATACAATGCTTGGGGGTTCAGATCTTGCAATGCAACGTACGGAGTACTGCACGGGGGAGTAGTAGTGTATTGCAACATCTGGCCGGGACACCCTGTCCTAGTACTCCATGCTCTGCTCTCCAGCGAAGTGTGCACAGTGAGTGCGGACCGGTACTGTACTGGAGTTTACAGATGCATGTGTTCAGCGATCTGGCGGCAGAGTATCAGGAGCATCAGCTCCGCTGTACACCACGGCTCGCCTAGTCACGGCTAGCTAGCTAGCTGATCCACTACGGCATGCAGTGCAGCAAGAAGGAGGACAGCTTCGTTCCAGAAGCACACGCTCTCCAGTCACACTGTGTGCGCGCGCGCACAGCCGTTTGACGTTCACGTCCACGTCAGCAGGATGCATTGCAATGCATGCATGGTTTGGGTTCACGAGTGATCCCACAGGCTCACCACGCCGTCCTCGCTGCCGTCCTCCTCCGGCGACACGGCGCCGTCCGTCGCGAGGCCGACGACGAGCCTCGGCGGGCTCATCATCAGCCCCTCGGCCATGCCCGCCAGCAGCCGGGGCACCTCGAACACGTCGTCCTCGTCCACGATGCGTCTGCTGTCGCCCGCTCGGTGCTCCAGCGCCGGGCCCGGGCCACCGGCACCGGCACCGGACGAAGAAGTGCTTGCACCACCACCACCGGCAGCTGCAGCTTCACCGCCCACCTGCGGCGAATGGGAAAGGATGATCACCGTTGCGGCGGCGGCCGCCGCGGCCGCACGGATGTCGTCGGGGGGAGCACGACGCCGGCGCGGGCCGCGACAGCGCCGCGCCGGGGAAATTGAGCGCGGCCTCGGCGCCCCGCAGCGCCAATGCGGCGGCGTCGTACGCGGCGGCGGCCATCTCCGGCGCCGGGTACGTGCCCAGCCAGATCCTGTTGGACTTGCGCGGCTCCCGGATCTCCGACACCCACTTGCCCCCGCGGTACCGGATGCCGCGGTACACCGGGTGCCGCGTGTCCGCGCGCACGCGCCTCCCGAGCAGTTGCTCTGCTGTGCCCGCCTCCACCTCCCGCTCCCGCTCCATCTGGCCCGGACACGCGCGCTGTTCTGTTCTTCGCCGGCGAAACCAAGGCTTTTCCGGCAGCAAAAACGTGAGCAATGCCAGTTTCCGGATGCTACGGCTACAGCCACGACCACGGGCATTGCGATGCCAGGAGCTCGAGGGTTTAAAACGACGGAGTAGGTGGTGGAAAAACTTGCTGGGACGACGCGTCTGATGATCGAGTTGCTTGCATCGCTAACGATTAGCTGGGAAGCACAGGGAGCGACAAAAGCCTATACTTTTGAAGCCTTTCCGGCAGGGGTCGAATAGGAGGTCGCCACGTTACTTGGTCACAGGTGGTTACGAATGTCTCAGTGCGCGGACAGGGACATCCCTTTTTCCCTAACGTTGTTAAGAATATCCAGGTCGCAAGCATATATCTCGCCACCCGGTGTTGTGTTGTTCCAGCTGAGCTGACTGGTGTAGTAGTTTAGGAGGAGGATGGATTTGGATGGGCTGATGGGTCAGAGGATCACTAGATTACGTTGACTCGTTCTTCCTGGGACCGAATCATGATTCTCCACCACACGGGCGGATTACTGGGACCAAAAAAATATTATTCTTTTTGAGGCAACAAACGTGTCCAAATGGATCAGCAGTGAGATATTTATATTTATTTACACATATGAGGATTTTTTTTCAGTGACTGATATAGTGGTGTAGCATGAGATTATGCACGCAAAGAGCTAACAGATTTACAGGGAGTGAATCCACATCACACCGAGAGGGATAACTGTGAAACATATTATTATGCTTATTCTCATGTGAGAATAAACAAAAAAGAAACTAAGCCGCCAGCACATATAAGTAGTCTTCGATTATGGACATAGCTGATGAACGGTACCCGGAGCCAAAAAGGTTGTAGTGATTCAGGTAGTGGTAGAGGAGATACAGGTCCCTCCTCTTCTCAAACCCTGGTTGTTTCGGCATCACCTGTATCAGTAAGAGTAAAGTACTGTTAATGTCTCCCTCAAAATAGTGAACAATTGAGTAATCCACCGACCACGAGCCTTGAAATTTTAGTAGGACTAGAGAAAGACAGGCACTCAGGAAGTAAAGCTAGAGGTGGTAACTTTATTTTGTGGCAGTGGTCCAAAGATATTCCCTACAAAACAAGTAAGCAATTTCCATGCCAACACTTGGACCGCCGTATTCGATGGTGTCAAGACGATAACTATGTTGTTGACGCTGTTCTTTACCAAAGGAACCTTCCTGCTTGAGTTTTATGGTCTGGGACTTTATTAGAGGCCAACAAAAGGTAACTTCGCAAAACAAATCTGACACGTAACCATTAACCTCGGACGGTGGTTTGTTAAGTATGTCTATTATCCATTTGCACGTGAGGACGTTGCGGTGCTCAAATCAAATCTGCAGCAAAAATCAATGGGTACCTGAAAATAGGCATTATAGAAGTCCGCACCAAATCCAGCACACCAGGACATCCCAAACTCTGCCTCGTTGTGTCCATCTGCAGTTGAAGAACAGGTAATCATGTCTTTATAAATTGTTTGTTGCTTGTAATTTGCTACATGCAATACATCGTGGGAATCCATGAAAATTTCTGTGACACAATATTTAAAATAGAATACCTTGATGAAAATTACTGGAAAGAATCAAGTAAATTCATCCTTTTGCATCGACTGTTCATGATTCTGAATATGGATGCTAAAATCAATCAATTGTACTTACAGTAGCAAGCAGGATCCAGTATTACAGGATCTCCGTTGCTATCAGAGCTTATGTTTCCGCTCCACAGATCACCATGAAGCAAGCAGGGTTCAATAACAGCTCCATCAAAAAAAGTGGGCGGATATTCTTGATCAATCGCTGACCTGTGCATAAGGATTTATGCAAAAAGGAATAGAAAAAATCAGTTATTACACTTTTAGCAAAACTTAGCTAAGAACAATGGCAGACCATGAGGGAAATGATAAATACCAACTTAGTCATCTTTAGAGAAATGATAAATACCAACTTAATCATCTTTTTCCAACTGTACCTTTTTCGAGTATGGCCGAATCTCCATATCGTCTTGATGCCAACTCTAACTGGTAACCCAATCTATGCTTGGAGTAAAACTCAACCCAGTCAGCAGTCCAAGTGTTAATTTGTGGAGTGCTGCAATAACATAATAGGTGGATTAGGGAGACTATGTGGAGACTGACGTAGCTGTTGCTACAGTGTTTTGGCTTATCAGCCCGGCTTATAAGTGATACTACCTTCCAATAGTATTGTCAACAGGGAAACCATATCCCTGATCAGATTTAGCAGCCTTATGCATTTCGGCAAGCTTCCTTCCCAAAACTGACTGACAGAAAGTGTTATGTTAATTATAAAAGAATAAAAAAGAATGTGAACTAAAGCTTGAAAATATTTGGTATATAGTTACCTGGTCTCCCCTTGAGCGGCCAAATTCAATAAACTCCATGATGATAAAAGAACCACCTGTAGGTAAAGACCCAACCTATACATGCACAAAAAAAAGGGATGAAAAGTTGAAAACAAGTGGATGCAGAGAACTGCTGAAATAAGTGAACTAACATCACTACCATTGGCAGACATTGGTACCACTAGATGATTATGAATCACTAGGTCAGCGGGGAAAGAAGGAACATGTATGCTTCTCGTCAAAAAAGGAAAATGTATGCTACATAAATAGCCAGGACTGAAGATTTCTGAGTTTCTATACGAGTACTTCCATCGTTTATATTAATGTGTTATACGCTCGTGTTCTACATATGCAGCTGCATATATATATATTCCAGCATCAGCTGCCACTTCTCTCACCTTGTATGGCAAAGGAACACGGATCGACTTTGTGTCATACATTGCCTTCAAACCAAGAGCCTCCCCTTCAAACATTTCTGGACCAATGCGGCTGGAACATACAAAAGGGTAGTCAAATTTCATCATTGTCAGAAAAACCCTAAAGCATCATTGCCTACATAATCTCATGGCAACAATTATGAGTTCAGAAGAGAAATTTCCATTGAGTGCACCTATTACTCTTCACAAAGAAGGGGCCCGCATCAGTATCATAGCGCTGAGCAGAGTTAATGCAGCCACCACCAATGGACCTGATCCCTTTTATCTGCGTAGCCTTCCCTTCTGTAAGAATCCATTCCCTGATTGGGTCATCGCCCAATGCCGCCACTGCGAAATGCACGACAAACCAATTACAGGCAAACAATTAAGGTAATAGAAAACTGCAAATTCCATAGATTTTTTCTCGATCGGGTCCAGCCCGTATTTTATTAAGAAGACAGGCGTTTTAAACATTACAGAAAGGCACAATCTCACTAGCGAGACACAAGCGAGATTGACCAAACGACGAACAGAACCGGCAATATTACAAAACTAGACTATACGGCCATACTATTGCGCGACCAGAGACTGGAATCTAAGATGACACGAATTGGGGCTGGAATCTGCTGTGCGTAAAAGCTACGCAGCCAACATTACTAAACGGTTATTGTTTTTTTTAAAAAAAAAAAAAAAAAAAAAAACTAAACGGCCAAACCCAATGTCTCTCAGCACTTGACTGCCAGCAGTTCAAATTCACCATTCCAGTTCCACCGCGATTCTCGCTGATTCTACTAGAAGTATAGAACCAATCGAGACAGTACAGCACAGAAACTGAATCAGCGCAGCACATCACAGCATAGCAGTATAGCACAGCGGAGAAATTAAATCGGGCGAGTGGGGAAGCAAGCTTACTGATGGTGGCTCGGGAGTTTGCTCTTCGGCGGGAGGCCAGGCAGCGGCGGCGAGGGAGGAGCGAGGAGGCGGCGGCGGAAGTGGAGGGCGCGCATGAGGAGAGCAGCGCCAGCGCCACGTTTGCGTCCATCGCGCTCGCCGGAGCCGAGCCGAGACAGGTGTGGCTGTGGCATGTTGTCGGGATGCTGATGGGGCCTACTGGCCTAGCCGCATCCGCCAGGCAGAAGGCTTAGTCGGGCCGAACGGCTTTTACGTTGGGCTCTTTTCATTTTGGGCTCAATTTATTATCATCCTAAGCTCAACTTAAGCTTGTTCACGGGTTCCGGTTGCCATAATATGAAGTTGTGAACTATGCTGCATTTTGCTTACTAAAATCTGTTTAATTTATTTAGCCTTCTCCGTTCGAAGAACTTGATGGTGATAGGGCAGTGCCGGGTTTTCCTAATCAATTTTTGGATAACCATTGTTGGCTGGCGCGTCGCTGTAGCAAACCTTTTGCGTATTCAACAAAAGTTTTGTTGACATTTCGACTATCACGTGAGAGATTGCCAGTTTGCTGCACCTCACATCGAAGTCCTAAATCAAACCTTATTTTTTAAAAAAAAATGTGCGAGGTAAAGATATTAATCATGCATTATTATCATACAGCTACAGGACCGAAGCACAACAAAGCACACTGAATTATTCGACGAACAACATAAATACAGCAGACGAAATGTTTCTTTCACTGATCAGACCACATCCGTTATTAATCTAAAAAAAAAAAGACCACATCCGTTATTCATAGATCCTTTAAGGTTGCAGCGACAACAAAACGACATTTCATCGCACCACCGAGATCTAAACTTCACCGGCTCCGGCGTCCTTCTCTTCATCCGCCGCCGCCGCCGGAACAGCATCAGCGGCGGCATCGGCTTCAGGATCGTCAGCAGGCGCATCAGCGGCGGCATCGGCTTCAGGTTCGTCAGTAGGCCCATCAGCGGCATCATCTGCATCCTCTTCCACTGAATGCTCGGCACTGGGCACCCTGATGTCCTTGTACCTGCAGATGTAGGGCGCGTCGCGGCCGTGGTACGTGCCGGTCCACGTACCGTCGTTGATGTGACTGGCGTCCCACACGGAGGCGTACAGGTACATGGGCTTCTCCGGCCACGGCTCCCCCTCGCGCCGCTCCTCGCGGCGGATGAGCTCGCCGTCGATGCGCCACTCGATGGCGGCCGCGTCCCATGCGATGGCGTAGTGGTGGAACCCGTCGGAGGAGTCGAATGGGAGCGCGTGGATCTGCTCCCGCCCGCCGCCGCCGCCGACGTGGTAGTTGGTCTGGACAGCGCACTTGTCGTGGCCGAGGAACTCGAAGTCGATCTCGTCCATGTCGGGGGAACCCTCCAGGGAGGACAGGTAGATGTTGTAGTTGAGGCCCGACGTGTCCCCCGCCGGCGCGCAGATCTTGGCGGCCACGGCGCTGCCGGGGCGGTACCGGCGTCGGGAGCGCCGCGCGCGCCCTCGCGGTGGTCGCGGTGGTCGTAGGTGACGCGGATCTCCCCCGCGTGGCGCACGTGATGGCACACCTCCCGCCTGTAGTCCACGGCGACCCGGTGCGGGTGCAGCGGCTCAGTGCGGTGGGGGTGGAGCGGGTGCGGCTCCAAGCTGCAGACCTCGGACTCCGTCGCCATGGTGGTGGCTGGTGGCTGGTGGCTGGTGAGCAGCGCTGGGCAGAGGTGGTGACTGGTCAAAGTGGAGTGGACTCGTGCTGGTTGGGGCAGAAGCGAAGAAAACGGAGCTCCGTTTTATTTGGGCCGAGTCCGCGGAAGCCGCCGGGTTAGCCACCCGTGGCACGTGGGCCTCCAACGCTTGCTGTCGCTGGCGTTGGTTCTTCTGCGAGCCTGAAGCGGCAGCAATTTGCTGAGTTTTTAACCCTTTTTAAATCGACATTTTAAAAACAATCTATCTTAGCCGGTGTGATCAAAAGGTTATAGATTAAATAAATTAGGATAGATTATATTTTTAAAAAATTTAACACACAAGGCTAGGTCTCTGATCCCTAGGGTGCCGCTAATGAGTAATACAAAGACGGGCAGAGCTTTTGCGTGATTGAAAAAAAATACGTAAAATGTTTTTAAAATATCCAGCTTGCCGCTCGCGTGGAACCGGGAGAGAATAGCATAGCTACCGGCTGTCAGCACGTTTATTCCAGCCTGCCGTGCCATTGGCAACAGCAGACAGGGAACACAGTTGCATGTACGACCGGAATAATACACGGTATCATTCAGATTATCAGACATTTGCATTGATTTGCAGACAGGGAGTATCAAAGGGCACCAGTTTCATGTCAGTTAATGAAGGACGCATGGGCTGCAAATTGATTTTCAACTATATAAAAAAAACCCCACATGGCTCATGGCTCTGCAGGTAATGGTTCAAGTGCAGGGCTATTACAGGCTATCTGTTTACACGAGGGAAAACAAACAAAGCTGCCACAGGGACTACCAATCTCCGGCAGAAGAGAGCCTACACATAGCCCTCTAGCAGCACACTCCCATTCACCTCCCTGTGCTCCAATTTCTTCAACGGGAACGATTGGCTGCCACCAAATCCCAGGTTACTGAGCCCTTCGCTCGCGAGCCAAAAAGGCAGGATCTCCACGACGACCTTCTGCACCAGCTTGTCCTCCTGGAAGTCATTCAGAAGTGACGCGAAGCTTTCTCCAGCCTCTCTGAAATCCACCAGCACGCTGCAGAGCCCTCGCTGTGCAAGAAGTTGGAGAATAGATTCCAAGTCTATCTGACGAAGGACTGCAACTTCAACTCCTGCTGGCTCCACGGTGACAGGACTATCAGCAAGGACTATCGCCTTTGATGCATGCTCTTCGCTGAGAGATGGGATGTGTAGTCGGGAATTTTCACCCTGTGCTATGATGATATAGAGAGGTTGGTTTGCACTGGCTTCACGCGATACAGGTAAGCTCGACGACATCTTGGCCAGGTCACTTGAAATTATGACTCCATCGTATTCTTTCATCAACTGCGAGTAGTACCCACCTGACTGATCAGCTCCCTTCCCAATTTGGTTTGTGACGATTCCATTCATCGAGAGTGTAGCTCTGTTATTCATATAACAAATATAAATACCATCACAAGCATTGCACATGGTTCTCAAATGGTCCGTAAAGAACTTTTTTTTTTGATACGCAGACAACAACAACGAATATTTCTACTCAAACAATGAAGCAATGGGCTTTCAACAGTTCTTCAGACCACATCTATTCGTCCAACTCATATTTCAAACTCTAGATATGCACTTTACACTTGTCCATTTAATATTTACTAGCAGGTCCTTCAGAGCAAATGTGAACACTGATTTAGCAAAGTTGGAATTGAAAGATTGTTGGAGTTGGACATTTACCTCAAAGTAGCAAAAGCCCTCCCAGTGAGCATACGATGGATGTAAGCCTCATTTAGTTTGCGGCATAACGCTTCCTCCGCACCAACCCTTACATTTATGCCAGCACCTTGGAGCTTTTCAATTCCTTTGGATGCCACAATAGGATTTGGGTCAGTCATCCCCACAACAACTTCCTTTACTTTTGCATTGATGAGTGCTTCAGTGCAAGGAGGGGTTCTCCCATAGTGGTTGCAGGGCTCCAAGCTAACATAAGCCGTTGCATTTTCAGCTAAGTTACCTGCATCTCTCAGTGCAAATACCTACACATGATTTCAACACTACACAGGGTTATGACCTCACGTAATGATACTTTGTCATTGTAAGTTCTTAAGCCAATGTAATCCATACAGTGTAGCAGATTAAATATTGAGATGTGATGTAAACTGTTTATAGGGGGGAATCTTCAAGGAGAGTCGACTGGGAAGATTCAGCGTCTATTGTCCCTCCCAAACAAAATTACTACACATTCTTCTAGAACCTTTCCCACAAAAATGTTGTAGTCACTATCCTCCTCTTATGGAGCTTGACATTTTGTTTGTTAGAGGTTATTATAATGTCGATGGTTATTTTTATACACCAGGACATTCACAGCTTTACTGTAAAGCTGTGTGTTTGACAGCATCAGAAATAAAGGAGATGAGTGCTGACTGCTGAGATACCAGGTAGAAAATCGTTGCAGTCATTATAGGAAAGTATAGGGAGACTTAGAGCATATCCTATTTGAAGGAGGATGAAATTCAAATCAGGTAAGGGATCCTTCCTTCTATTGATTTGATCAAAATTCTTTTTTCTTTTCCTGTCTCTCTGATTTTCGATGAATGAGCCTATGGTAATGCTTTTATCTCTATTCTATAGCGCAATCGACCGTCGAGTCTATAAACAAGTACTAAATAAGGAAAAGAAAACTATACTAAAGGAAACATAAGATATCCATCCTAAAATGGAAAAAAAGACGTATATATTATATTAGGGCTATACGGATTCGAACCGTAGACCTTCTCGGTAAAACAGATGTGCACAAAGTGTGAGAAAGAGATAAGCAGGACAAGAGTAGTCACTTCCCCTAGAACATTCATATAGCTAACCAATGGATGACGGGTTGGTTTATAAGCTTCACTTGTTGTTGTGATAGGCTAAAGTTTCTATTAATCTTCATAGACTAGTATAAGCGCAAGCCATATTGTTCCGTGCATGCGTTAAGTTTTGATAACAGCTCGAATAGTACAGAAGTGGTTTTTGGTACAAATGACGATTGACATACTCTTGAATGATGATGCCTAACAACACGGACAGATTCCATTGCACTTTATGACGATCTCCAAACAACCTTTCCCACTCCCTTCGTGAGAATAAGCATCCAAAGAAAATATTGAAAAGCGCGAGTGGAAGACATGCTACCTCGGCATGAGGTTGGCCAGCTTTGGGGTGGAATCCTTCTCCGACGACGCGGCCGTCGCGGACGATGACGCAGCCCACCATAGGGTTGGGGCTGGTGTGGCCGGCCGCCTTGCGCGCCAGCTCCACGCACCGGCGCATGTAGTGGGCGTCAAGTCCCCCCCGCCGCCTGCGCCTGGCAGCGCACGGCGCGGCCGCCAAGTGCCCCGGCCCCGGCCCCGGCAGCGAGGCGGACGCGGGTAGGGGAGGCGAGCGTGGCGGCGCGGACCGGGCGCTGGGTGAGGTGCGGGCGCGAGACGAGCGAGGACGCCATGGGTGGCGATTGGTGGCGACTGGCGAGTGAGAGGGAGAGCCCCCAATCCGAGGGCGGCCGCGTGCGCGCGGAGGGTTCGGTTGCGTTTGGGACGGTTGGTTTGGTTGGTTGCTTGTAGGTCGGAGGGCGCGCACCTTTCAACCAGTAGCGAGCCCGTGCGCGCGTGACGCGCCTAGCTCCGTCACCCCACGCCGCCACGCGCCCCCTCCGCCGCCGCGGCCGTCACCTCCTCGTTGGCTGCTGCTGGCTTCCGCGGCTCCTCCCCTTCGTCTCCAACCGCCACGCCGGCCTGGGGACGCCCCCCCCTCTCTCCTGGCCCCCGCCTTCCGCCGCCTTGTTCGACACAGTGATTGGTCTGGCTCGCCGCGCGCACAGCCGCCAATCTCAGGATGCTGCGGCTGCTGCGGGGGCCGGTGGCGTAAGGATACTGGGCCCATCTCAGCCCATTACATTACATCACCTGTTCGAATCCGGCCCAGATAGTACACGTCATTAAAGCGAGCCCGGAGCCCAACAGGTTTCGTCGTCGCCCAGCCACAAAAAAGGGCAGCCAAAGTGAGTGTCGCCTAGCGGACGTACCTGTCATCATCTCATGACTCATCTCAATCCACACAAAATCGAATGGCACCGTGAAGTAGCCGAGGAAGCTTACTTGGAACGGTTCGGCTAACACCAGGCCGCGGTAGCCATCCCTCCTCTATCCAGTATCCACCTGCCCCCTCATCTCCTGTAACAGGTAACTGACACTTCCCTGCATACGTTTTGGTTCGGTTTCAGTCTTGTTGCAGAGTTTCGTTTTCGTTAGTCCAATCCAATGGAGGCTACTCTACGCTAGTACTAGTTCCTAGTTCCTCCTGATGCGATGAGCTGCTCCTTCGTTCGGATGCTTGGATTCATGGCTTGTCTGCACAGTTTCGCACCTGCTCTGCTTGCTTTGGTCACAGAAACTTCACCTCATAACTGAAATAAGCGTCACGCGTTGAAGAATGAAGATTAGTGTCTTCTGCAAATATATATGATGATGATATGCTATCCCTACAATCTTATGAGTCGTTGAGGACAGGAAGATGAGCTCGTTAGAAGCCACACGAGCTGAGCTCGGCCTCGTTGTTCTGTACCTGAACAAAGCCGAGGCTCGGGACAAGATCTGCAGGGCGATCCAGTACGGCTCCAAGTTCATAAGCAACGGGCAGCCTGGCACCGCACAGGATGTCGATAAATCGACCACCTTGGCTCGCAAAGTTTTCCGGCTCCTCAAGGTCAGTCAGATATGGTTGTTCTCTCTGTATCAGCTCAAGTATTCTCACTGTACCATCATGCAGCTAGCTGATGGTTGTCTAAAATAATTGCTTGCTTGATGTTGCATCGCATGTCCAGTGGGTCAATGATCTGCATGCTCTTATCAGCCCACCGGCTAAAGGGACTCCTCTCACCCTCGTCCTGCTTGGCAAGGTAAATCTTTCTTGACGCAGTACAGTACTGTCCATGTAGAATTCCTCCGTTTTGGAATGACAGAGTTCAAATTAACCTGCCGGTTCTTCTACAACTGCAGTCCAAAAAAATGCGCTGCTTTCGACGTTCCTGTTCCTGGATCAATTTGTGTGGTTAGGACGAACAGGGATACTCAAGGTTCGTCCACATGGAGAGACTTGGTTGCTTGCCTTCATTAACTGCATAGTGTATGCATTTTTCCTTTTGACAGATTTGTTCTTGCTTCGGTTGGTAGAATAAGGAGGCGACGGACCGCATTGGCAGGATATCCCTGTACTGCTGGATGGCCTCTTCTGTCTGTGCAGGTCTAGTTGAGGTATATCGCAATGTTTCTTCGCATGTATATGCTTCAAGTTTTGTACACCTAAGTGATGGTACTGATTGTGTGTCTACAATTGCAGCTTGGAGAGCTTAAAAGGCTATCGAGATCAATGAGGAAGCTTGCAAGAGAGCTGAGGGATACAGATAAAAATGAGGTGCATACATACTTTCGTTTCTGCCACTGACTGAGCATACATGAGAGAGCATGGAGTGTATGCAGTTAAAATTTCCACCTGCTTATTACTATCTTGCAATTTGCAGAACGAACAGTACCAGAACAAAATGAAGCAGTCAGATGAACGGCACCTGGCCCTGGTCAAGGCGGCCATGGACGTGGTCGTGGCCATCGGGCTTCTTCAGTTGGCGCCCAAGAAGGTCACTCCAAGAGTGACAGGAGCCTTTGGGTTCATCACCTCGCTCATCTCCTGCTATCAGGTAACCTCTGCCTCTGCGTTGTTGTGCACGTGTTGTTCAGTAGTGGAAGTGCAACGCTAATGTATGCTTCGTGTGCTCTATCTACAGCAACTTCCTTCCCGCGCTCCTGTTCCCAAAGTCAAAGTTTGAGGAGTGTAGCCGGCCTACGATAAAGGAGCCAACGCTGGAAATTGATCTCTGCTTCAGCAATGGATCTTTCTATAGTTTTATTTGTATGCGAGTATATATAGAATAAGATGTATTGGCAGTGCTCCTGTCTTATTTTCAAACAAAAAAAAAAGAGAGGCAAAATAGAACACCAGAGATGGCACGTATGGGCTCACCATCTGAATTATCTTCCCTTTTTGCCTAGCAATGGACGTGAAATGTTCACATGATTGTGGATAATTCTCGGCTTTTCTTTGAACAAGAAACGGCAAGAGAATTTCTGTAACATGTGATTTGTGATTGGCTACATAGTGGCCAACAAGGCAACAAAAGCGACAGGAAATTCCAGCGACTACTACTTGTTAGGACATCTTTGCAAATGTTAGTTTTCGTAATAAAGGCCTTGTTCAGTTAAGTAAATGTTAGAAAAAGTTGCAATAGTAGCATTTTCATTTTATTTGGCAAATATTGTCCAATCGTGGCCCAACTAGGCTCAAAAGATTCGTCTCGTGATTTACAACAAAACTGTGTAATTAGTTTTTTTTACTAACATTTAATGATCCATATATACGGGTAGAAATTAATGTGATGGAGAGAGAGTGGAGAATGTTGCAACTGGGGGGGAATCGAACAAGGCGAAAACTCAGCCACACATCTCGAGAATGTTATATTGTGGTGTTTTTAATAAGTGACATATATTTGGTCCGTTCTAAGTCAACTATTACAATCTTTGACCAACTATTTTTAAAAAGAGTAAAGTACATTGCCGGTCCTTAAACTTGCGCTCCTATGTCATCCCGGTCCCTAAACTCTTAAAATAGGCATTTAGGTCCCTAAACTCTGTTCGAATGTCGAAATAGCCCAAACAGGTCTACACAGTGGCTAATGTGGTTCACGGACAGATGGGGCCTACATGTCAGCTTTATCTTCCACCTCTCTCTCCTCCATCTGGGCGTGGCCAGCGACGAAGCAGACAGGGCGTGCTGCGGCGACGGCCTTCGCACGGAGAGAGATGGAGAGGCCGTGGCGCAAGCTCCCCCGGCCGCTGCTCCTCCGCTCAAGTCGAGCACGGACACAGCTGCTGGCCTGTGCGAATGGCGCCGGCCAGGCGGGCCACAGTGACGCTGGCTACGACGTACGATATCTATCGCGCATGCATTTCATTTGAAGAGCATAAGCATTTTGTTCTTGGTGCTGCTACTGCTAGACAGCTGGAGCATAAGCCGAATGCTATTGCGATGGTGATGCATGCTTGTGCATATGCTGGAGGGACTGATGACCGAGACGGCAAGACGTCGCTTCCACCTGCGAGTTGTGCACGCCACCCATCAAGATCCCACTGTACTGGCCAACAGCCTCGTATGGTCGGCAGCGCTGCCCTTCTCCTCGCCGCCCTGTGAGCTCAAGAGAGAGATCGAGGGAGGTTGAGAGAGCTCGGGGTGGGAGAGAGGAAGGAGATAGAACAGACAGAAGACCCTCACATATAGATACGGGTCTAGACCCATTTGGATTGTTTTGACACCTAAACAAAGTTTAGGGACCGAAATAGCTGTTTTGAGAGTTTAGGGACCGAGATGACACAGCGCCACAAGTTTAAGGACCGCTAGTGTACTTTACTCTTTTAAAAATTAGGAAATAAAATTTGTTGGTGCATGCTTTTTAACTCAATCTTCTTTATTGCTTGTTATAGGGAAATGAGATTAAATAATTGATTTTAGTTAATCTTGTGAAATTGCTGTTAGAGGTGAAATCAGGGATAATAATGCAATTGCCTTTCAGGCCCTGCCTCTTGTTCTCCCGTTACCCTTGCGGGCTTGCGGCCCTGCATAGTATGTAGTCGTGTATTCCTCGGCTCCTCCGTGCCCTCTGTCTCAACTTCGCGACGGCTCGGAGACCGCCGCCGCCGCCTGCGCCGGTATCAAAGTTTCGTGACCTTGGCCGGCGCCGAGCAGCCACTAGGTACGCCCACCCCCTTCTCTTCCGTTCTGGCTGTGCGAAACCGATCGGCGCCCAAACCCACGGGAGGAGGAGGGGTTTTGGATCAATCGAGTCCAAGATGGGGCTTTGGAGGCGGTGCGTGTATCCGCTCGTGAACAATTTCAATTTCAGGCGGACGTATCCCTGCGTCGCATCAACGTGTCCGATCTCTTCATCATAGCGGTAGCAACAATATGAAACCGAGAGGAAGCTCGTGCGCCCGGCCCCTTCATCTCTTTCACGCCTCCACGCAAGCAAGAACACGGCAACGGGCAGGTGGATTTCTTCTCCTTGTTCGGCCGAGGCAAGAACAAGAGCCTCATTGCCGGCGTAGACCAGAAAGGCTTCACCTTCTGTCACGACCTCGACCGGCGTGCCATCCACAAGCAGTGCGCCTCCAACGAGCCCAAGATTTGCAACACCATCTCGGTCGCCCATTGGCGACGCCACAGACGTCATGGACAGGATGCCATGTCCAGGCGGCTTGAAGCCCTCAGTGCGAGGTCGCCAAGGACACATCCACCTCCGGGGATCGGGCGCTACGGCCTCCTCCGCCACCGCCATACGTGCTCGCGCTGGCTACACCCCACCGCCATCACCGCGCCGACGCCGTGGTGAACGACATCGAGATCGGGTGTCCACGCCGGCATTGGCACCTATTCCTTCGATACATTAGCGCGTTTTGACTCGTGGAGCAAGGCCGGGCGACCGGGAGCTGCCATTCCGTGGCCGCGCCGACTACTTCCCGGAGTATGGTGCGTGGCTAGGGGTTCTCCTCGCGAGGCGGCATGCTCGCTCGGCTCATCTCGGGCTGCCACCACACGGAGTCTGCCGCGGGATTCTTCGCAAGAGGACTGGAAGGATCTGGCAGCACTGGGAGGATAATTGGAACTTGATGAAGTCATTCCGTGCGTCTTGGACCCGGCAAGTTTTGTGTGGCCAAGTTCTTTAACACATTTTTTTTTCTCGAATACGCAAAAGATTTGCGTATCTTTTGTATTAAGAAGAAGAGTTTAAACAACCGCACGACGCTTTCGAAGCGGCGCCAAAGGAGGTCAACAACACTGGCCGTAGCTGGACCATCCTAACTAAAGACCTCTTGTTTCGATATTACATAAAAGGGACAACCAACAACGACGCGGCGACACGACCTAGAGGTGGCCTTGCGCGGCGGCCGACTGGACGCCTCCCTTCCAACGGCCGGGAAGAGCGCCTCCAGCGGGCCGACATTGGACGCCGTCATGGTGCCGCCAAGTAGAGCATGTTGTAGGCCTCCAGCCTCCGACGCGGACGGGCGCAGATGGGCCCTGGTGTAGCCCATGCGCCGCATGACGAGTATCTCACCTCGCTTGGAAGCCCAAGACTGAGAAAGGGGCCGAGAGCAGCCAACCGTCGCTCCGCCATGGCAAAGACCGGGCTTGGGAGTGGGCTACTTGGGGGCTCGCTGATCGGCGGAGGATCCGCCTTCCGTGACACCTTGTTGATGAAGCGCCGAGCCGGTGTTGGGCGGAGTCGTCGTTGCCCCCAATCTCCACCGGCTGGGCGAGCCGGGTCTGTCGACAGCGGCGGCGAGGGCGACCGCCCGGCTTTGGCGGGTGGCAAGTGCTCCGAGCGTGCCTCCGGGCGAGTGCAAGTGCCCACCGGATGGGCTGCGAGGGTGTCCGTGGCTCACCGGTGGCCACCCCCGCTTTGGACCACATCCACTGGGAGAAGTGGAGTAGCCACCGGCGGGTCCTCTAGCTGTGGAGTGTCCACCACCGACTCGTCATCCTGAGGCTGGGGGGCCGCCGGGGCGAAGGTGGGTGGGACGCCTGCAACAACCCCCGGTGTTACGTTAGCCTAAACCTGCCATGTCATCATCATCATTGCATGAGCATTCATGATTAGAGAACCCTAATGTGAACAATTAAAATGAGTTTACTAAATTCTAGAGTTTGTGTGCATTCTTTTATATCGCATGTATATGTGTATATCACTAAACTTCACTCACAACTTTACTTTTTGTTTATAAAAGCAATCAATTAAAATCAACCTTGATGTTTGCAAGTGTTTGGCTAACTCGACTCACACCCTAAACGTGTTTTACAAGTCAAATGAGGTACAAGGAAGAATCATATTTGAATTTGGAATTCAAAATCCCAAACCCTAGCTTGATGGCTAAGTGTGGGAAATTGAATTTCATTTTCAAATTTGATGAGCTAACCATAATTAATTTTCTAAATAAAGCCTGCCAAACTTTGGTACTATTTTAAAGTATAAAGTTTGTACTTTGAAAGTGTACTATTGGTTGGGTTTGAAAAGTGCCACAACATCATTAATTAATTGCCCAAAAATCCAATTTGAAATTCTTCTTCAAAAGCTGAAATTCAAAAGCCTTTTATCCCTTTTCTAAATTTCATCTCAAAATATTCAAAATTTGGGAAAACTTCAAAAATACAGTTTGTGAATATCTTTGAGCTCTACAACTTTGGTATATAAAGTTTTTCAAGTTTTTGAATAAAATTTAGAGTAATGTCAAAAGTTCTTTAAATTAGAAATTGTCCCCTTTTGATTTTTAAACTCAATTTCAAAAATTATTCAGTTTCATGAAAAACTTTCTACATGAAAGTTGTAGATCTTGATAAATAGAACAACTTTTATTTTTGGAGATTTTCATCTTTTATTCAAAAATTAAAAGTAATTTTGAAATCCCAAAAACTAGAATTTGAGCTTATTTTCAAATTTGAAATGCAATTCAAAAATTATTTGGATTTGGACAAAACTTGTTTAATGAAAGTTGTAGAGCACGAAAAAATTGAGCAATCTGTATTTTGGAAGAATTTTGAGTGTAGTTCAAAATTTTGAAGTAATTGGAAAAAGAGAAGGAAATATCTGCGCTACGATTGCCAAAGCAGGGGGTGCCACCTTGCCGTGCCCATGCCGGCCGGTCGCCGTCGCCGTGGCGCTTCTCGCGTCCTCGCCGCCGAAACCGCGAAGCCAATCACCTGGCCATGCTCGCGAAGGCTCCTGCCACCTCGCCAAGCCCTCCAAGCCCTATAAAAGCCGGCGCCGATCGCCAATTTCTCCTCTTCCTCTTCTTTGCGCCGCCGCTGCTCCTTCATCCTTGCCGGCAAATTCGCGCAGCACATGCCACCACCATCCCCGGCACCTTGACAACATCTTTGCCACCTCCTAGCGACTCAACAGAGACCACAATCGACAGCTAGCATCGCCGGAATAGCCCACAGTGCGGCTTTCTTCCTCGCGGCCGGCCGCCGGGCCGCCGAGCTCCGTCTCCACCACGGTCATGACCCTCTGCTCCACCTCCGGCCGTGTTTGAGCGAGCGTCGTGTCTTGGTGAGCATCCTCGAGCTTCATGAGTCACTGTCTCGATCCATCCGAGCTTGCAACGGCGAGCCGCCGTCGCACCGCCGTCATTTATCATCGCCCGCCCGCCACGCTTTTGATCCGGTGAGGCACAAGAGCCGTGATAGCATCTTGTTGAGTGCGGTTCGATGAGAGGAAGTCGCTGGTGTAGTTAGTTTGGTCGGAGAGGCCGCCGTTGGCGAGCGCCGCCGTCGCCGCCGCCGTCGTCCGTCCGAAGAAGAAGAAGAAAAGGAGGAGGATGGAGCCGACATGTGGGGCTGCCCCATGCCGAGAGAGAAGAGGGGAGGCAGGCAGGGCGGCGCGCGGCGCTGGGCAGGCCATGCCCATGGGCTGGCCGCACTGTGCTGGGCCGAGTAGGCCGCACCGTGAGCCCGCAAGGAAGAGTTTTGTTCTTTTCTTTTTCCTTTTAATTTCCAAAGACCGAAGTTTTATCTTTTTGTACTAATTTGTTTTGGGCAGATAAAATTTTACAAAAGTATGTTCTATGATCCTTGAGTGATGATCTACCTAGGAAAAATGCTAACTTTATTTTTCCAATAAAAATTAATTGTGCAATAATTAGCTCTTTTAAATTCATAAAGGCAACTTCCATGATTTTTAGTAATTAAAATATAAGTTCAAAAATTATGAAATTTGTTTTATGTACTAATTAGATGATAATGATCTTAATTATGAAGTTTGATCATGATTTGATTAATTTTGGTATTATGCTTAATTAACCCTTTAATTAATTAATGTTTACTTAATTAATCCTTTAGCTAATTAGGGTTTAATTAATCCCCAATTAGTAAGTTAATTAATGGCTTTCAACGACTGTAAAAATGGTTAATAAATTAGTAATCACCCTTAATCACTATTAGGACTGCTTGATTTTAGGATTGAGTGATGACCCTAGGTCATTAACCCTAATGACCTTCGGCGTTTCATGTTGATTGCGCATCGCTAGTCCGTCGTCGTCGGTGCTAGTTATACCTTCTTAGTGCAACTATACCGTGAAGGAAAGTTGTACTCAAGATAGGTTAACAATCGTTGCATCATTATCGCATGCTCCTTTTATTACTTGCGTTGTAATCATCAATCTCATCCGTGAGGTTATTCCGACTCCGTCTCGGAGGAAGATTGTCAGTGTGAGAAGGTTGGTCCCGATCTCGGCAGTGCCATCGCTGCTCCTAACTTCGTCGAGCCCCAAGGCAGGCCCCGGATGCATCCAACCACCTCCTTGTATTTCGAAAAGCTTTTATATTGTATGTTCCTGATATGATGCATTAGGTAATAGGAGTTGTGTGATATCCTACTTTGATGCATTTACCGTACCTTGATATATTATCCTGGATACCTGTTTTGATTTATAAAATGCTTAGTATACGCTTCGCTCTTGCCTGGTAGCATAGGCTTTATAAATAAAATGTTTTCAAGGTGTGATAACAAAATCCCCGTTGAGGGCAATTATGAAAACTCGATGTTACTTGTTGGTATCCCTTCACTTTGATCGGGTCAAGGGTACGCAACAAGAGCATGATGATGAGTAAATTGAGACCGGGTGGAGTGAATTGCACCGGGAGGGGCTAGTGCCCCGGTGTAGTGTAGATCCCACTTGTGAGTCGGTTAAGCACCCGCTCGTTGCCTTGGCCCTTGGATCATGAGGTTATTGGATAGTACTAGTCGCGCATGCTAATGGCGGTAAGCTCCCTTGTATGATCCATGCGAGAACGGACAACCGGCACGCACGGGAAGTAGCGTGTACCCATACTACGGGTATACCCGTCGACGGTTGTGACTGACGGCGTAGGAAGGTGGTGTACTGTACTCTCGTGGCTAGGACCCGTTTTGGTCTGGAGAAATGCAAGCGTGAGTTGATGTATGTGAGATGTTCGGTCTTGCATACATCGTGTGGCTAGAAGCCCCAATTTGGGTATATAAAGCGATTCGAATCGTCGTTGCTCCACGATATGGGAGACTTGATCCTCGCACCAGCATCGTAGTAATAATGGAAGTGATGATGGAAAGTTTTGAATCCGATACATGGTTGACAAGTGACTGATTTAGTAAAGTAAGGATTGGCTTAATCTCTTTTTGCAAAGGTGTCATTTGATCTTGCTAAAGCCTTACCTTGATTCCCATTAGCCAGCATTCCTGAGTCTTCTCCCCAATTTTTAGTCGGGTAAGTCTTGCGGAGTACTTGTTGTTCTCAGGGTTTGTTCAACCCCTGTTGCAGGTGAACCGCATGAACAAGTGTGCTACGGCCCTTGTTGCATGACGATGATCGAGGAAGAGTTTGCTGATGAATAAGTTGTGTGGCCCGTGGGCAGGGCGCTTTCGTTGTTGTGATTGTAATAAAGTTAAGTAATGATACTTCCGCTGTTTTGTAATAATGCCACTTTGGTTTGTATAAGTTTAACAAAAGGTTTGTAAATTAAGTTATTGTAAGTCTTCCGCTACTCTGGTATTTTGTATGAAAAGTGTTGTAATACTGTGATGTCTCTGTAAGTATCGATCCTGGAGGAAGCGTGGTTCATCGGGGTTTCACCCGACGGAACGTTCTAGGTTATATGGTGTACAAGTATGGCTGACAGAGGTCTTTGGGACAATGTCAGGTGCTTGTGGGCCATGTAATTTAGAAGGTTCTGCCACACGCCCATCCCATGCGCAGACGCCGGTGCTCCCGTTGGGCGCATCTTTGGGCGAGACGTCCACCCGAGGAGGCGTGAGCTGTGGTAGCTCCTGCCGGGGGTGGCCGGGCGAGGGAGCAGCTGGCCGGAGACGGTTCGCGTCTCCGGGAGGCGGCCTCAGCGAGCGACTCACGGCGGCCCGCGGCCGCGAGCTCCTCCAAAGATTGGATCGAAAAAGGCGACCGATGTGGGAGGACCCGCCCACGCACATCGCCCCTCGGCGCAAGCGGTCGGGCTCAGGAGGCACACCGCAGGCGCCACCGTGGTGAAGCATCGCTTGGCCGCCTATGCCGCCCCATAGGCGTCGATGGCGACACCTATTGGCGCCGCGATGCCGCCCCTCTTCCGGTGTGCCGCCTCGCTGCCCGCGCCCACCGCCGCTTGCCCGGCCCCGCACTCAGCATTATCCGCGGCCGCACCCGCCCGCCGCACACGGCATTAACGGCGTGTCCCCAGGGGTAAACTCCGGGCGGGGCGCGGCGTGTGAATCGCCATCTGGGGCACCGAAAGTGTGCTTGGAGCGGGAAGAAGGCACCGCCCACGCACCGAGTCCGTGCGAGTGTCGGAACCCCTTGCGTACGGGAGGCAACGTGAGGCACAACGGGTGGCCACCCCCAGGCGCGGTGGAGAGTTGAAGCACTTCCCACGAAGATCCGGGCAGGCGGGGCCCTTTGGCGGCGGTGCGTGGGATGGGGCGTGGCCTCACCTATACTCACCAAACTCATTTGTATAAGACCTCACGCCCGGCCGTCGGCGTCGGGCGGAGATCTGTGGCGGCGGAGCCCTGTCGCGGCGCCCAAAGGGCCGAGTGGGGATGCGACCCTCCACGGGGCCGGCGGGCGGGCCGTGCGCTTAGCTCAGCGCGGCCGCCGCCGGCGAAGAGTCGGCGGCGGTCGCCTCAGGCACGGCCGCCTCAGAGCGCTGGCGCATCGCACCTCGGCGATGATGGGAAGTCCAGCTGGGGTCGCTTGCCCCACCGGCAATGGCGACGCAGAGAGCCTCCGAGGCCCGGTGGCGCGGCTACGACATGCTCCGGTGGGGCTACGGCCAACCAAAGGATCTGAAGGCGGGCTAGCGTCGAGGTAGGAGGTTGGGGGAGCTCACGGGCGACCTTCCCGCATCGAAAGCCATCGCCCCGCCTCAACGACGGCCTTTGGAACGCCCTATCGAGCCGACCCCTGGGGGTGGAAGCGGGGGGGCGAGGGGATAGAGGGACGACGGGCTGGCGCGAGGTGGTGGAGAGGAAGTTGTCGAGCCCCGACGCCGGAGCAGATGCCGCTGGAGAGCTGGGCGCCGAGGCGCCGCTGCGTCTTTCCAAGACGCCCTCGTGAGGACCACCGATCCATCCCCGCAACCGCCGCGACTCGGGTTGGGGCGGCTACGGCATGGGCCGGGCGGGCGACAAAGCCTCGCAGAAGCCGCTGGGGAACGACGACGACGCACACCAAGCATCGACGACGGCGACAGCGGCAGCCCCCCTAAAGCGCGGCTGGTACGGACGGGCAGGTTCAAGGGCGGGCGCTGGTGGCGCTGGATCCCGCGCCGGCAGTGGATGCGCGAGAAGAGGAGGGCAGAGGGGGGGAGGTGGGGAGGAGGTGGAAGGGAGGCGGGGTGAGGGTCGCTGGCGCCCGCCGCCCGGGCGGACCCAGGCCGACCGGATCGGGCGCCTAGGGTTGGCGTCGGGGTGGGAAGGGTGGGGAGGGGGGAGGGGAGGGATTCGGGGAGGTGGATGGGGAGGGGGAGGCGGGAGGTGGGGGCGGCGGCCGCCGGTGCCGGGAGGCAGGCCGGCGCCGACGCCGGGCGATGGCGCAGGGGCGGTCGGGGAGGGGGTGCGGGAGGAGTGCGGGTCGGGGGCCGAAACAAGAGGAGGGGGAGGCGGGGGGGGGGGGGGGGGGGGGGAGGGGGAAGGTGTGGGAGGCGGCCGCCGGGCGCCGCCGCCGTCGGCCAAGCGGGGCGGACAGGGTCGGGTCGCTGGGGGGCTCAGCCGCCTTGACTCGCAGGCCGATGCAGCCGCTGTCGTGGCGAGAACGCCGCTTCCTGGCTAGCTCCTCTAGTTCTTTAACACATTCAACAAGGCATCCTTGGATGGTCTTTGCCAGATTGAGAACTTCGCCATGCTTACGGGGTTGACGCAGTGTGGAGCCAGTCGAGAGCTTCGCATGACCAGGCACAAGTCTCAGCTGTATTACTTCAAGGCCATGACCAGATGTTGGGCGTTTTGAGTTGTCGGTACAGTGAACAGTCCAATTCTGAAATGAGATTGGGTGGATAGTTTTGGTTGCGTCTAGTATTTTCGAACCTTGGCAGCAACCAAAAACAATACTGTATTTTCTTTTGCATTTGTTACCTGACTCTACTGGTCCAGCAGTTAATCAACAGTAGTAGTGTACTTTAATTGCCGAATGATATTCCTTTTATCTTTCCTGTTCAGTTTCATTCGGTTTCTCTTATAACAACTGGTCCTGGGCCCTGCAATTTGCTTATTGCCGTGTTGTTTGTCTTTGCAGCCAATGTTATTCTTGCTTGCAAGATGCAGATGCTCCACATTCTCTAAATTATTTATTCATGGAAAGCTTAATGAAGTATCTTTACATTACAAAATGAGAACAGCTAGAAACGAGAAACTGAAGAGTTCTCTTGACTGAGTTGAGTGTATAAAATGCTAATACATATACTAGTACGAATTCTAAACCATGAAATTCATATCAGATAAAAATGTTGGGTTCTGTTTCAGACATCATAAGCAGTAACATTTCAGATAGAAATGTTGCGTTTTTGTTTCAGAAGGACATGATAAACAGCAACATTTGCTCTGTCCATGCCAGTTTGCCAGGCTAAAGAAAGTCTGCGTGGCCGCAGATCCACGGTGAAGCAGGTGGCCTGGCCCTTGAACGACGATGTCGCGCGGTTGGAGAGCTCCATCGTGACGGACCTGGACATGCAGAAGCGGCCATTGCCCGAGATATGCCAAGCTGAACGTCTAATGTCCTCCTCCTCTCGGTTCTCCACAGGGAACTCCCACAGGCGCCGCACCACCGGTGGCCGCGCCTCGACGTCGAGCGTGTACAGGTGGTAGCACGACCGCTAGCTTCAGGAAGTTGCGACAGCCCTCGCGGTCGCCGCTGAATCCAATGACGACTGAACGGAGCTCCGGCACAAACAGAGCACGCTCATGGAACGGAGCAACCCAGTCTCCCTCCTTCCTCCACGTCCAAGGAGAAGGTGCCTCTGCCGTCGTTGATGGAGATCCACACCACACGTCGTTGATGGCAGAATATTTTCCATTTTTTAAACAATTTTCTCATACATTTCTAACTTTGGATTAGTTTTCTCGGTTGGAACATTGTTCCTCTGGGTGGTAAGAAACTTTCCAGGTACATCGTACATTGAGCCTAGCTCCAAGGTGTGGTGAGCATATGGAACTAGTAGGTGCATGTCTGAAGGAAAACTCTCACCAGAAGTCCAAGTTGGAGCATATAAAGCTTAATAAAATTTCTAAATACAGTATAATAATATTACCGCACGTCCGTAACAAATCAAGATGCACAAATTTGGACGGCTGATCTTGCTAGATGAAGATGAAGATACAATTAGGCGAAGTCCTGAACAGACATTTGATTTCATTTCGTACAGAGTGTGAGCTGGGTTTGATTTCTATACAGTACAGGTGAATTTTTGCAAGGCAATAGTAGTACAGGCAAGGTGGTAGTTACAGGTGCTATACTACTGCCTACTGAACATGCTGCGTAGCCTGCCGCGCTCCAGCCTCTCGTGCAGCTTGTTGGCGCCGGCCACGTCCATGTCGGAGAGCTTCTTGAGGTACCCGATGGCGCCGTGCGAGACCATCACCTTCTTGCATCGCTTGGTCCCCGAGAGCGTGAGGAGGCAGGCAATGGCGTACTTCTTCGCCGTGTTCGCAGGGCTCGGGTCCAGCAGCTGCACCAGGCTGGGCACGCACTTGTCGTCCTTCTTCATCTCCCGGGCGTTGGCAGGGCAGCTCACCAGGCTCGCCAGCGCCTGCGCGGCCACCTCGCGCGCGCCGTTCGACTTGGCCTCCAGCAAGCGCACCAGCAGCGGGATGCAGCCGTGCTCGCCGACGGCGCGCTTCATCTCGGCGGAGCTGGAGATCCGGCAGATCGCCGCCGCTGCCGCCTGCTGCGCGCCAATGGACCCGACCCTGAGCACGTGGACCAGCCGAGGCAGCACGTCGAGCGCCACGAGGCTGTCGGGCGAGACCACGCCCACGAGGTTCCGGAGCGCGCTCACCGCAGGCTCCTGCGGCAGCGGGCCGTCCAGGTAGAGCAGCAGGCTGCGCAGGCCGCCCTCCGCCATGACGGCGCGCCGCAGGCCGTCGCTGCCGGACGTAAGGTTCTGCAGGCACTCGGCGGCGTGCTCCTTGGCGCCCGCCACGGCGCCGCGGTCCAGCAGGCCGACCATGACGCGGACGACTCCTTCGTCGGCCAACGCCTGCCGCACCTCCGGCACCGCCGAGGTTCCTGAGCGCGGCGGCCGCGGCGGGTCTGGGAGACGGAGTCCCCCGTCAGGCAGATCTCGACGAGCGGGCCGACGCCGCCGTGTCCGACGACGGCGCGCGCGACGTCAGGCGACGCGGACAGGCGCTGGAGCGTGAGTGCGGCCTTCTCGCGCCCCACGAGGCTGCCGGACTCCGCCAGCCTGACGAGCGGCGGCAGGACGCCCTCGGACACGAGCAGCGCCTCGCAGGCGCCGCCCGACTCGGCGACCTGGCATACGACCGTGGCGGCCTTCTCCCGGACCACGGGCGCCGACGCCGTGAGCAGCTGCACCATCGCGGAGACGCTGGCGCGGCCGAGAGCCGCCAGCACGCTCCGCTCGTCCCTGCGCAGCGCGTCCAGCAGCCCGTCGACGGCCCGGCTCTTGGCCTCAGCGTGTCCGATCTGCAGCCTCGCGAGCAGCTCCCGGACGTCCGCCTGCACCGCCGCGGACGGTGCCGCAGCCGCAGACTCCGTCGCCGGTGTGGATGGGGACGGGCCGGCGGCGTCCGACAGCACGCCGGTCTTGACGAGCAGCGCGCAGTCCCGGAGTCCGAGGTCGAGTCTCCCGGAGAGCGCGTCGATGGCGCTCTGCGTCCTGAGCTTCCCGTCCGCGGGCGGCTCCCGGCACCGCGCCGCGAGCTCGGCCGCGTCGGCGAGCGTGGCGGCCACCGACTGCAGCAGCTCCCGGCACAGCGCGTTCCTGGCGAAGCAAGGGTGGCTGGACAGGTCGGACAGGCACGCCGGGAGCGCGTCCAGCTTCGCGGCGATCGCCTTCCACCGGCCCGGGAACCCGCCGGCCGCCCGCGCCGCCGCTGCCACCGCCGGCACCATCCCTCGAACTCGCTCCAGCAGCTCCTCCGCCGTCTCCTCCTCCTCCTCTTCCCCGACCGCCGCCGGGTCGCCCCCACGCAAGCTCATTTCTTGGACCCCGCTGCTACTGCTGCTGCTGATGCACCAGTGCCCGCCGTGATCTGGAGTGGTTGGGAGAGTGGTGAGAGCTCAGTGGGCCGCGCGAGCGAGCCACTGGTAGCTAAATCCGCGGAGGGGAGGGCGTGGTGGCTGGCTTGGCTGGATGCTGTGACGAGCGAGGGACGGACGAGGGAGGAGGAAGCGAACAAAGGCGCAGTACGGGATGGAAAAAAGAAACAAGGGAACAAACACTAGAGAAGAAACGAGACGACGAGCATGCAGCCGCAGCGAGCTGGGGAAGGAATCATCCTTGCTGTTTTTTTTTATTCTAGTCGATCCAGTTCAACTGAGCTGAGCAGACAAGAACAAGTAGTAGGAGCATCCTCCTCTCCTCCTCCTCCTCCTAGTGGTGGTTGCATTCCGCCATTTGCAGCGTGGAAAGATACCGGTAACCATGAGCCTAGTACTCCATATGGCTTCTTCCCTAATTAATGAAAACGATTGCCTTGGCGATCCGATCCTGTTGGGTGGAATGTCAATTCCCTTCGGGGGTGCCGATGGATGCCAGTGCCGAGACGGCAACGGCACGGGGATTTACGACGGGTCTTGTCGTCAGAAACCACGTCTGCGTTTCAGTCTCTTGTGCTTGGCGCGTGTTTGTTTATACTATTAGATTAATGAAGCATTAATCATGTGAGGTTAACTTAAAAACCGGGTGGGTTTTGGACTCGAGGGAATGAGGACGAATGACAGGCACCAAGGACAAGGTCGTGATGTCCGCGGAATGCAAGTGTACAGTACTGCATGTAAAAGATCTCCGCCGCATGTAGCCATAGTGTCACGTTTCCCTACAGTACTCGCTGAAGCGAGCGCCGGGCAATCACGCGTGCGTACATATACTACTGTACGTACCACTTGACGTTTGCCACTGCGTACCAATACGGACGGCATTGCCTGCCGCTATTCGGATAGACGCGGGCAAAGAACAGTAGTGCCACCACGTATAGGAGTAGAAAAGAAGCATTGGCAATCGCCCATGTCCTGCGGCGCGGCCATGATCTGGGCGAGATTTTTACCTTGGCGACAGGAGCAAGATTTGGCAGCTCATATCATATTATTGTGACGCAACCGCTGCTGTAGCACTACTGCTACCACCACTCGCTTTGTAAAGATCCTCTGCCATTTCATTTTATTTTATTTTATTTAAGCAGGAAAGAGCGGCGTAAAAGTAGTTTAACCGCGTGACGTGTCGTCACGACGCGGAGGCAAAAGCGAGAGAGCGCTCGTGCGACGCCGGCGTTAACCATTCCCGATCTCGGAACCCATGAGGAGCCCATCATTAACGGCCAGAGTAATGTGGGGGTCGGGGCCCGCGCGTCAGCGACCCCACCGCGGCTCTCTGGCCAGCCCTAAATAAAATAAAATGTTGCGCGAGTGGGGGCAACTGGACGGACGTCTGGACCGGGCGACGCGCACATGCGATTCGAGAAGGCGTCGTGGTGTGTGGGGTCTGGCTGTCAGCCACCGGGTTCCGATTCCGGAATCGGCCAGCCAGCGACGCAACGCAAGCGACCGAGTCCACGGAGCGCATTCGTTCGGCTTGGCTGGGTGTGTGGGTGGGGTGGTCATCAGGCCTGAGACAGACACGGCTCACTCGAGTGCGCGCGTGGCGTGCGCATCCAAAGGCGAGCCGGGCCCGCGTGTCAATGTCATGGAGAGGAGCCCTGACACGGGCGGCGCCCTAGGCTTCGCTTCTGGTCTGGTCCAGTCGTCTCTGCACTCTGGTGGAGGGTGGTCGACTACTACTCCACCAGAGTGCGAGTAGCAGACGACTCCCGAGGCGTCAGGCGTCAGTGTGCCTGCCTGACCGTGACCGAGCGCTATCATCAGCCTGCCGGTGACGGAATTAACCAGCACGCCCCTACGGACTCAAACTCCAACAAAAGACCAATTCTGCAGCAAAGTACACTGTGCTCTGCTGCCAGTACTATAATCCGTGGGGGATGGCGATCCAACGCTGCAGATCAGAGTAACAGTAGTACTAGAACATTGGTATTGCATTTTGTTCTGATCCGCTGGACAAAAACGACTGTATATTGACATTGTGCTGGGCTATTATTATTTCCTCCAACAGCACACAGATTTTTAGCAGGCCCACATTTCTGGAAAATGTTTTGGTGTTTCGGTTTAGAACCTCCCGTATTGAATTCCATCAACCGGTCAACGTAAAAAAAAAAATCTTGCAGAAAGAGCAGGCTCGTTTCAAAAGGTGAAGCGTGTTGCCCCGTATTGTGCGTGGCCCTAGCGAAGCATGGCATGCGGTTTCGTAGAAAGGCGCACTGCCGCGAAAGCGGATGATGCTTGGCTTCCAAGACGGACGAACAATCTGGAGGAACCCAAGCCAAGAAAGCCACACACACCAAGAACTAGCTGCCGCAGCAGATTCTATTCCATCTATCTACGACACAAAAGCGTATTATTGCCACAAGGCCAAGAACGAGCACAGTTAAGGCAAATGCAACAAGCAGAGTTTACGCAATTACCTTGGTTAATAAGTCCGGCTGACGCCGCGTCGTCGTCTCCGGCGCCGCTGACTCGCCGCCGTCTCTTCTCGGCCGCAGCGGCGGCGACGCAGAGCCCCAGCAGAGCTGCGATCAAGACTGCTGCAACCATCAAAAGCCCATCGATTAGCTGGACTGAGCTGAACTGGTGGTTCGCCTCTTAAACCCACCAGTCCGCTCGTGTGTGTGAGCCTGGTGGAGAGGGAAGAAGGGCTGCCGTACAAGTGGATACTCTACACGAGTGGCCAGGAGGATTTGCGAATCATCACTTCACTTGCCGGGCACGTACGCGTGCGGCCGGCCGACAAATCCCTCTCACACCGAGCCTGCACCGCAGTGCACGTTGGGGTTCCGGGCCGGCGTCGTCTCCCTCTGTTGTCCGTACTCCGTAGGGTTCGGTTTGGCCGGCCGACGAGAGCTTGCACCGATATATAGCCCGACGGACCCATCATGGCAAGAGCCAAGAGCAGCAGGGGAAAATGAACGTTGGCCAATGCCAGCCTGACGGCGCATCATCCAGTCAGTGTGCTACCTGGTACCTGCTGCATCAAGAATCAAGTAGACACAGGACACTGACTAGTGGGTTACAAACACCAGAGATTAGAGTCCACGCAACAACACCGAGTTCGTTCCATTGCATTCAATTAAAGTTGCATCAGTGCTAACCTAACCTACTGCTGCTTAGTAGTAGTAGTTGGTACTCCTGGAAAGCAGGCTCAAGGGGTCCAAATTAAATCAAGATTCAAGAGAAGCTGGTATTATGACGCATATAAGCCAAATGGCTTGAGGCCACTCGCTTCCAGACAATGAGACAAGATAAGATAAGGCCAGGACACTGGAAAACGCAAACGGGAGGGCTAGGCAAGGCAGGAACACACTGACGAGTGACGACTCTGACCTAGCACCAGCTCCATCAAGATGGTTTCGCTATGCCATCCTATTCGGATCCAAGCATGCGGGAACACCGCGAGGAGGAGGAATGCTGCAGCCAAGGTCCTCTGCTCCGTGCAGCAAACGCCGCCGCCGGCGCCGCCGGCCCAGAGCACCATCAAGGTACCTCCCACACTGTGCACGGCCGTCTGTGTTCTTGGAGAATCCAGCCAGCTTCTCTCACTGGTGCCTATCGTATGCGTCCAGGTTGTTATCGTTGGGGCGACGAAAGAGATTGGGAGGACGGCCGTTCTTGCTGTGAGCAAGGCCAGGGGGATGGAGCTTGCAGGGGCGATCGATTCTCAGTGCATTGGCGAGGACGCTGGACAGGTCCTTCTTTTCTTCTTCTTGCTGTTCATTCAGTTCAGCGTCCTGTTTCCCTTTTATATTTATCTCATACGAGCTGTAAATGCTGGCATTGTGATTCAGATAAGTGGCATGGAGGAGCCGTTGGAGATCCCTGTGCTGAACGACCTCACCATGGTTCTGGGCTCCATAGCGCAGGTACAGTACAATACAAACCTCTCTCGGGGCTGTGCATTCCCGTGCTGCGTCTGCCTTCTTCAGGACATCTTTGGCTAACTGCACTGTCTGTTCTTCCAGTCGAGGGCAACTGGCGTGGTTGTCGATTTCAGCGAGCCTTCAGCTGTTTACGACAATGTAAAGCAGGTATGTCCATTGTCCACCTACAACATGGAAAAGGATATGTAAGCTGCATACAATGAATGGCGAGGTGCTTAAGTCCAAAGCTAAGTAAATACTGCTATTGCAACCTGTATGGTTTGGTCACACGCATCAGAAAGTCCCAAAGAGGAGTTAAGGAGCAAACTAATTCTGGGCGTCAACAATGCATCCCAGCGATCCCGACAACAGCACACAGACAAACATGAATAAATGGCGTTGACGACTAAAATTAACCACCTAATTTTTCAGGACAAGATCGACCTACTCATGTCTAGACTCTTCTGTAATTGCTTCAGATTATTGTCATGTTGGGAACTCAATATCAAATATATAATAGTGACTGCCTCTTTGAAATGGTTTATTATGAGCAGGCAGCAGCGTTTGGTTTAAGCAGCGTCGTCTACGTTCCAAAAATTGAGTTAGAAACAGTAACTGAACTGTCAGCATTTTGCGACAAAGCAAGCATGGTAAATTGTCACTATCGCGCTGCTTCTGAAATTTATACCGTCCTTACAATTTAAGCTTGCCAAATTAATGACGTTTAAGCTTGCCAAATTAATGACTTATTATGCTGTGGTTTCTTGATTAGGGCTGCTTGGTTGCCCCAACATTATCAATTGGCTCTGTGCTCCTTCAGCAAGCTGCTATACAGGCCTCATTCCACTACAGCAATGTTGAGATTGTGGAATCAAGACCTAACCCATCGGTATGAAGTGTTGCTGAGAGGTTTAAACCATTTGCCACAGCTAACAATATGTGCCCTGCAACATCTCCATTCAAGGAATGAAAATGCCAAAAGAAACAATGAAATCTACAGACTGGTATCAGGAATCAGCAGACTGATATACTAATTTTGACATTGACAGGATTTGCCATCACAAGATGCCATACAGATTGCAAATAACATATCAGATCTTGGTCAGATATACAACAGGGAAGATATGGATTCCAGTAGTCCAGTAAGTGTCGACAAAAGATAATGTACTATTTGCAATCATACCTTCGTAGAGTGCTACAGAAACAGCATCTTCCTTTTTGTGTGCATTTCTAGCTATTTTTTCACATGTACAAAGAATCAACTGACTGACTAGTATTTTGGAAAAGGCCAGAGGCCAACTACTTGGGGAAGATGGAGTGCGTGTGCATAGTATGGTTCTCCCTGGTCTCGTTTCCAGCACATCAATCAACTTCTCAGGCCCAGGAGAGGTACTGGTAACCTGTACTGATATGTTTGATTGAATTAATACACTGAATTGACTTCATTACTCTAACAACACTTTCAGATTTACACATTACGACATGATGTGGCAAATGTTCAATGCCTGATGCCAGGACTAATCCTGGCAATACGGAAGGTGGTACGGTTGAAGGTAACTCGGATTCATGAGTTTTGACACAGGGTCCTTTCACTCTCTCTGGTTTCCTAACAAGGCTTCTTTTTTTTTTTTTTTTTTTTTTTTTTTTTTTTTTTGTTTTGCAGAACTTGATTTATGGGCTTGAGAAGTTCTTGTAGTGAACAAGAGTAAGTACCAATGCTAAAAAGAAAAGGCAAGGGAGATATCATCTGACATCGCAACCAAAATGACAAAGTTTTGAATATAAAGGCTGCACGGAGGACGTCTGGGATTTTGTATGCACACTAGCTACTGAACACAATTTTATTAGAAGGCATGCATATGAAAAGTCGCGAAAAAAGGTCACATGGATATACAGCTATTGGTAGCACAAGCAAAAACAATCAATGGAGTGGTCAAGAATCAGATTCTATTCCATCGGCACATGCCGTTCAGAAGAAATTTCCATCAGCACTTCAAGAAAAGGGAACTCTACTTTGTAACCGATACTGTGTAGTTCAGCTTGCGTATGGCAATGTGAAGGCCTATGCAGCCTAGATTTCTCTAAACATGGTGTCAATTCAGTCTGCAAGATTGAGCTCAAGCAAACTGCATTGCACCAGCCTAATCCAAATTCCTTTTCTCAGCAGAAACGGAATTTAATGACAACGCATTCCAGTCTCTGGGGGTACTGGGGCTGCTCAGAAGAAGCATGCCCTGCCAAAAAGACCTTTGCGGCCGCTGCACGTCCTTTCGGCACCGGCTCCGGTTACAAGGTTCGCCGGACGCTCTCATTCGGTCGCATTGGTGTGGTGAGTGGTGATCATCGTGCGGCAGCACTCATGGTCATGGCTCCAGTTGAAAGCGGTGGATTGGCGACGGGTACGTCGGATCAGCGAATCGTCGTGTCTGCCGATACTAGCAAAAAAGTAAAATCTCAGATCGCGAATAGATTGTGGGTTTTATCATTATATATATGCAAAACACAGGGCTTTACTTTTATAGGGTAAAGTATATGTTTCAACCTCTGAGTTACACGTCGGTTTGATTTTGATAAAAAAATCACATTAACGTGCAACCTCCATGTTGACAAATGCACTTTAACCATTTGAAAAATACCAGATTGTGATTATTTGATACAGAATAGGGTCAATTTGCAAAAATATAGGAGTGCTTCCAAAATATGAACACGCTATTTGCAAAGATGTTTTATCTCCCACCGTGAACGAGATCAAGCAGAGCTAAAAAAAACCACAAACAGCGACACAAATCTTTTTGCTCTATATTTATCAGAACACAAACTCGGTTCAATTACGATACATATAGCCCAGTTCAGAGAAAACAAAGCCTACATCATGTGCAGCAGGTCAGGCTCAGCCTCAGCTTCGTCTTCATCCATAAACTGCACAGGTCCAAGCAGCATATACACCATGGACAGTTGCCTCATCTCCCTGTACCTAGAAACAAGCGAGCGCCAGTCTGATGAGTCCTTGCCATCACTGCTGAGTAGGTCTTCTGGGCGAAAGTTTCTGGCACCCGGCAAATACTTGAGGTTTGAGTAATCAGCAGGATTGGAGATGTCTATCATTAAATCTGGTGAAAGCGAGCGCCCTCTCACTTGGACATGGCAGACACTGTCAACACGGAAAAAAGAAAATAAAGCTGTTAGCGTCGCCGAGATGATGAATATCCAAGGAAATGCTTCAAACGTTTCACAGAAAACAAACTCTGCTTTATAAGCTGACAAAGAAATTTCACCATCACAGATGGCATGTGTCTGCACATACACAAGCAATAAATAAACCATGCTTTGACACAAGGATTGAGATAAAATTACAGAAAACATTATTAAAATCAAATAGAGAGTGTTCTTCTTTGGACAAACTACATTTAGGCCTGCAGTGAAAATAAGTAGCACACACTCCAGCTCTAAGCCAGCGTGAAACTGTACATATATGCAAGCTCAAAATTCATATAACAAATTAACAAACATGCTTGTTTTCTTCTTGGAACTGAATTGTGACATTGTCAATGTTTTTACAGAACCATGAAAGAAAAACAGGTGACTAACCAACATTGGCATCAGAAGATTGAGAACTCACCAAATGTAATACTTATCATCTGTAGATTGTTTTTGTATTCTCCCCAGTAGTTCAATCTTCACCACACCACCAATGCAAAGGGCAGGGCGTGGAAGCTTGAAGCTTTGCAACACATTTTCCTTCACGCCAAAATAAGATGGCGTCAGTAAAGTTGCCAAATCATCCATTCAGTAAAACAAACCGGCAGAGAGCTGTTAGTTATTAAATTAAATGTTAAAAAGAAAGGAAGTCCTGGGACACTGTACAACAAAGGCTGGAGCTTAGCAACAAAACAGCCACACACAAAGGAGCAACAAGATACAGGAGAGAAGTGTTTGCAACTGCCGCGAGCCACCTGCTTGGCTCATCTTTAATTTTCTCCAGCATTCAAAAACATGATTTCACTCCACAGACACCTGTAGTATATTCCAAACAGATCGCTAGAATTCTCAAAAGTGTGGCATCTATCTATGTTTTATATATATACCACCTCCGTCCCACTGACATTGTCGCTCGATTTCCGTGAATGTGAGAGGAGCACAAACTTCAAACGACGGAGACAGTAGGACGGAGGGAGTATTCCACAATCCCTGAGAAATGAACTGATCAGGACAGGACATAATAAATTATAGTTTTGCTGTGTCGGATATCATCATCTTAAAAGAAGCTGCTGGTGGGTAGAACAGTCAGCAGGAGAGGGGAAGAAGGCAATTGTACGAAGCGTTTAACTCGCCTGAAGCATAGGAAACTCTGGCGACGTGTATGTCCAGGTGTAGTTTTCATCAGCGACGGCCGCCAGGTTCTCATTCTCCGACGAAACGAACTCTGGTCCAGGATGAAGCTTGGAATGACCCAGCCGGATTCTGACCGCCTTGGAAGAGTAAATCGGATGGCCATGCTGAAAAGAAGCTGGCAGAACAAAAACAAAACAAAACATTCACGCGAAGGATCAGTCAGTCCGTCAGTCTCTCTGAAATGCAAGCAAACCTATGGCTAATAATTGTATTCCCGATTTAGTAAAATCAGACAGTCGGATGTCCTGGCACGCACCTCTGTAGGGGCGCACCCTGATCTCATCAATGAGGCAGAGATCAGAGGCGAGCCTGTAGGTCAAGCTCTCGGGGACGTCGGGGTCGTGGTGGCCGCCGCTGGACCAGTAGGAGTGGCGGTGGTAGACCCGCTCCTGCGGGACGAGCGTGTGCTGGATGGTCTCGTCGGGGAAGTTGTCGGTGCTGGAGGCACCGACGCAGTGCATGATTTGCTCCACGGTGGGTTTGGTGGAGGCGAGCGCGGCGGCGAGGTAGGAGAAGGCCGCGTGCTCCCCCTCGCGGGCCCTGCACTCGGGGTCGTGGCTGGACGCGGACGCGGCGGGGGCGGCGGCGAGCGGGTGACCACGGCCGCGCGGGTGAAGGTGGCGGCCTCCGGGCATATCCGCCGGCACAGGCGCTTGCTGAATTCGTTCTCGATCACTGCATGGGATGGGATGGGATGGGAAGGGAAAGGGGGGGAAACAGAAGGGTACAGCGGAGCGGATCAGCGACCGGCCCACGCAGCAAAAATCGGAGGGGAATTGGGGAGCGTACCGAATCGGCGCCATGAGCGGGAGACGGCGGCGACGCGGGCGATGTCGGCGGGGTCGTCGAGGAGCTGGAAGACGGCCCGGCTCGTGGCCTCGGCGTGCCCGATCTGCAGCCTCGCGAGGAGCTCCCGGACGTCCGCCTGCACCGCCGCGGACGGCGCCGCAGCCGCAGCCTCCGCCGTCGGCGGGGGCGGGGACGGGCCGGCGGCGTCGGACAGCACGCCGGTCTTGACGAACAGCGCGCAGTCCCGGAGTCCGAGGTCAAGCCTCCCGGAGAGCGCGTCGATGGCGCTCTGCGTCCTGAGCTTCCCGTCCGCGGGCGGCTCCCGGCAGCGCGCTGCGAGCTCGGCCGCGTCGGCGAGCGTAGCGGCCACGGACTGCAGCAGCTCCCGACACAGCGCGTTCCTGGCGAAGCAAGGGTGGCTGGACAGGTCGGACAGGCATGCCGGGAGCGTGTCCAGCTTCGCCGCGATCGCATTCCACCGGCCCGGGAACCCGCCGGCCGCCCGCGCCGCCGCAGCCGCCGCCGGCACCATCCCCCTGACGCGCCCCAGCAGCTCCTCCGCCGTCTCCTCTTCCTCCTCCCCGGCCGCCGCCGGGTCGCCCCCACGCAAGCTCATATCTTGGACCCGGCTGCTACTGCTGCTGCTTCTGCTGATGCACCAGTGCCCGCCGTGATCTGGAGTGGTTGAGAGAGTGGTGAGAGCTCAGTGGTCCGCGCGAGCGAGCCAGTGAGTGGTAGCAAATCCGCGGATGGAGGGAGGGAGTGGTGGCTGGCTGCCTGGCTTTTTTTTTTTTTTTTTTTTTTTTTTGGCATTACAGAGCTTTCATTAAATCAGAGGGGTTACAATCAGCGGCCGCGAGTTCGGTTAACCAAACCGGTACCTCATCAAGCCAAAAGCACGAACGCTCAATAGCCGTCACCGTACATATACAGTAATGAGCTACCGAATTAGCTTCTCTACCCACCCAATTAATAATAAAATCACTAAAGTTTCTCCCCAGCTCTGTAATATCGAAGCAAAGGCCGCCGATAGATGATCGTACGCCTAACGGATCGTCCAGGAGAGTCTTCAAGCTTTTGCAATTGACTTCAAAGCACAACCCATTCGCAACCAATCTGCCGCCAGCTCCGGTCCCTCCTTTCTTTGCTAATGCCTCATTTGTTAATGCATCCGGAATATCATCAATCAAGCCAGCGTTGCCCCGAATACACTCGATCCAAGTGGTCTCGATCACTACTCCAGCGACCCCAGAACAAGAATGGGCGTGCGTAGCGACCGGCTCGGGAAAGCGGCTAAGATCCACTCTACACGTTGATTGGACCACACGAGAATTAACTCTCTTGCGCTTTCGTCCTCGCTTCGCGCAAAGGTTGCGGCCAGGAGTTAACTCTCTCCGTGACCGGCCTTTTAACTTGGTTCGACCCCTTTCCAACTTCGGTTTGGTACTAAAAGGGAGGTGCTTGTCGTGGCGCTTCAGTAGCCATCCGCTACTGATAACCGCAATTCAGCCCAAGCCCAATAATCGGCCCATCATCTTGGCCCGCGGGGTGTCGATCCACCCACCCTTAAGGACTCGACGCCCCCGCCGAGCGCCGAACAAGCTACCCTAAGCGGGACAATTGTCCAGGACCGACTCTCTTGGCCACGTCCGCATTACCGACTCCAGGGCCCAAGTGCCATGCCCCTGGGAGCCATGCGCAACTTGTCCCGCCTCCCGATCCATACGTCCGTGAAACCGCGAGAGTTGGCTCGAATACCATTGATCCGACACCCATTGGGCCAAGATGATGGGCCGACTATTGGGCTTGGGCTGAATTGCGGTTCGTTTGTAGCAGATGGCTACTTGTAAGCCGCAGGCAGTACCTCCCTTTAGTACCAAACCGGAAGTTGGAAAGGGGCTGAACCAAGTTAAAAGGCCGGTCACGGGAGAGAGTTAACTCCGGTTGCAACCTTTTGCGCCGGCGAGGACGAAAGCGGAAGAGAGTTAATTCGAGGTGTGGTCCAAATCAACGTGTAGAGTGGATCTTAGCCGTTTCCGGGGACCGGTCGTTACAAGTGGTATCGAGCATAAATAAGCGAATAAAGTTACAAGAACCCCTTTCAAATTAAAAATTTGACAACAAAATCCTTTCAAAAGTTAGGGCGTTGGCATGCGGTTATATAAGTAGCCCTATTACTATGGTTATGTATCTAGGTTAGATGGCACTTTGCTGACTTAGATAGGCTTAATCCTATCTTCTACAGGTACACTAACCCTCGAGCATAGTTCGATAGTAATCGACTAGACATAGAGAGCGAACGATGTGCCAAAATCTGAGAACGGTTGCTCTATATGTGGCAACAGTGTGAGGACGGATTAGTGTGGCAGAACCTTTCTAAATTATATGGCCCACAAGCACTGACCTTGTCCTTAAGACCTCAGTCAACCATGCTTATACACCATATAACCTAGAATGTTCCGTCGGGTGGATCCCCGATAAACCACAAACACTCCGGGATCGATACTTACAGATACATCACAAAGTATTACAACACCTTTTATACAAAATACCGGAGTAGCGGAAGACTTACAATAACTTAATTTACAAACATTTTGTAAAACTTATACAAACCAGTAATATTATTACAAACAAGCGGAAGTATCATTGTATAACTTTATTACATTCACTCAACAAAAGGTGCCCGCCCGAGAGGCCACTCAATTCACTCTTCCTCAGACACTTCTTCAACAACCGTCATGCAGCAAGGGCCGTAGCACGCTTGCCCATGCGGTTCACCTGCAACAGGGGTTGAACAAACCCTGAGTACAAAAAGTACTCCGCAAGACTTACCCGACCAAAATTGGGGAGAAGACTCGGGAATCTTTGGCTAAAAGGAATCAAGGTGAGGCTTTAGCAAGATCAAAAGACTCTTTGCTTAAAAGACTAAGCCGGTCCTTAATGTATCAATCACTTGTCAAACATATACCGACTTCAAAACTTTCCATACTCAACTTCCATTATTACTACGATGTTGGTACTTGGATCACGACTCCCATATCGTGGAGCACACGACGATTCGAATCGCTTTATATATATATTTGGGGCTTCTAGCCGCCACGATGTATGCAGGACCAACATCTTACATACATCAACTCACGCCGGATTTCTCCCTACCGGACGGAGGTGCGATTACACCACCTCGCTACGGCCGCTCGGTCACTTCGGGCGGTGCGCATCGTAGGATGGGCACACGCTACTTGTCCGTTCTAGTAAAAGATAGTCCAAGTGGAGTTTACCGCCATTAGCATGCGACTAGTACTATCCAATAACCTCATGATCCCCGCGCCCAACAACGAGCGGTGCTTAACCGACACAAGTGGGCGACACTACACCGGGGCAATAGCCCCTCCCGATGCAAGTCACTCCACCGGCGTCTCGATTTACTCATCATCATGTCCTTGGGCGTACCCCTGACCCGGCCAAGGTGAGAGGTAGGCGACAAGCAACATCAAGTTTTTGTAAACTTCCCCTCAGGGATCATTGTGATCACACCTTTGTAAACAGTTTGTCAAAACCCTACACTAGTAGCAAGACTAAGCGCATACTAAGCATTTGAAATCAAAACAGGTATCTGAGGGCAATATATCAAGGTATGGTAAATGCATCAAGTAGGGTAACACACAACTCCTACACCTAATGCAGTATCATCACATGAAATCATAAAAACTTTTCGAAATACAAGGCAGGGTTTAAATGCATCCGGGGCTTGCCTTGGGGCTCGACGAAGTGAGGCTCAGCTACCCAATCACCAGGAACAGATCCAACCTCTTCGGGAACTGGAGATGGCTCGACTCCCTCCTCGGATTCGATAGCTACACGATTTAGATGCATGATTACAATGCAGTAAATGAATGAACATGTGATAACGATGCATCAAACGTTAACCTATCTTGAGTACAACTTTCCTTCACGGTAACCTCACTCTAGGAAGGTATAACTAGCGTCGACGACGACGGAAAAGCGATACGCAATCAACATGAAATGCCGAAGGTCATTAGGGTTAATGACCTAGGGTCATCACTCAATCCCAAAATCAAGCAACCCTAATGGTGATTAGAGGTGATTACTAATTTATTGACCATTTTCACAGTCGTTGAAAGCCGCTAATTAACTTGCTAATTAAAGATTAATTAAACCCTAATTAATCAAAGAATTAACTAATTAAACATTAATTAAAAAGGGATTAATTAAGCTTAATACAAAACTTAATCAAAACTTAACCAAACTTCATAATTAAGATCATCACCATCTAATTAGCACACAAAATAAATTTCATGATTATTGGAGTTATATTTTAATTATTAAAAATCATGGAAGTTGCATTTATTAATTAAAGGAGCAATTTTTATCACCCACAAAAATTACTGAAAAACAGAGGTTAGTATTTTTCATTGACAGAGCATATTATGGAGAGCACCCACATATTTTTTTCTCATATTTTTATCTGCCCAAATAATATTTATACAAAAAGATGAAAACTATATTTAGAAAATTAAAAAAAGAAAAAGGAAAACACTTTTCTCCTCGCGTGGGCTTCACTGTGCGGCCCAGCGGCCCACTCAGCGTCTGCCGGCCGGCCCCGACTCGCGACCCTCCCCCTCCTCTCTCGGCGGACCGGCCCGGGCCGGCCCGGCCTCTTCTTCTTCCTTTTCTCCGACCGGCCGGAACGGGCGGCACGACGGCGGCGATTCTCGCCGACGACACCTCCTCCGACTCGGTGACCACGCCAACGCACTCCCCTCATTCCCGCGTACTCAACGAGCTATCATATGCCCTATCCTATCCCTTGATGCTCGCACACGGTGGGGCCGTGGCGGCTTCGCCGGCGCACGGTCACGGCCAACTAGCTTCGCCGGGCGTTTCCAGCGAAAACCGTGCGCTCCAGTACCCTCAGTGACTCAAGAAGAACATCACCTAACACAAAGACGACTCGGCGCCGAGCGGAAAGATGCACGGCGGCCAAGCACGACCAGAAACGCCGGGCGGCGCTGCCCCGGCATGTCCCGCAATTCCGACCTCCCTACGACGACGCTAAGCGCAACCAATACCCCGCAAGTTCCAGAAGCTCACCCCTGACTTCAAAACAACAGCAAGGCGGGCTCGGAAGGAGAGGGAGCTGGGTTGACGGTGGTGGCGGCAGTTGCGGGGGGCGGCGCTGACTCTTCGGGCGAGGCGGTGTCTCGACGTGTCTAGCCTTCGTGCGCACCAACAAGGAGGCCGACCCGACCCAGTGAGCCAAAGCGAAACCAGCCAAACAAAAAGTGGACCCCGAGATGCTCCGACGAGTCCTGGCGAGGTGTAGGAGCTCACGGCGGCGGTTGCTAGCCGGAGATGATGAAGACAACGCCGCGGCGCGTGACTCAGACGGCCGTGAAAAAGCGATTGATGGCTTGTTGAGTTCGCAAGAGCGTTGCGGAGCTGGTGGCGTGCTATTTGAAATGGTGACGGTGTGTGGAGCGCGAATTTCACGAAAAGAGCGACGACGGTCGGCGGTGAACCGAAGAAGAAGAAAGAAGAACGACGACGCGTCGGCCGAGGTTTTTAAAGGACAGCAACGGTCGAGGAGATGGCCGGGAGGTTCGTGGACGAGGGCGAGGTGGTGGACGGCAGCGCGTGAAAGGCGGAAAACGCCGGAATTGCCACGGCGGCGGTCGGCGCATCGCCGGCATGGCGCTTCGGGCGAAGAGGTGGCGGCCCCCCCTGTTCATGCACCGTAGCAGGGGGACACCTTTTTCTCCATTTTCCAAATTAAAACAAAAACTTGAACTGTTCACAAAAATATCCCAAAATACCAATTGTGTAACTTTTCCAGCTCTACAACTTTGATTTAAGGAGTTTGGGCAGATTCCAAATAGTTTTTGAATTTGAACATCAAATTTGAAAAGGGACAAAACCCTAACTTTGGGGATTTCAAAATTACTTTCAATTTTGAATAAAAGATGAAAATCTTCAAAAATAAAAGTTGTTCTATTTTTCAATATCTACAACTTTCATTTAGGAAGTTTTTCATGAAACCAAATAACTTTTGAATTGTAGTTTAAAACTCAAAAGGGGACAATTTGAAATTCAAATTACTTTTGAAATTAATCCAAATTTTATTCAAAAACTTGAAAAACTTTATATACCAAAGTTGTAGAGCTCAAAGAGATGCACAAACTGTATTTTGGAAGTTTTCTCAAATTTTGAATATTTTGAAGTGAAATTGTGAAGGGGTAAAAACACTTTCAAAATCTCCCTTTTGAAATGATTTTCAAATTGAATCTTTGGGCAAATAAATTATGATGATGTGGCACTTTTCAAACCCAACCAATAGTACACTTTCAAAGTACAAAGTTCATACTTTGAAATAGTGCTATTGGTTAGCAACTTTTATTTAGAAAATTAATTACAATTAGCTCACCAAAATTGAAAGTGAAATTCAAAACCCAACACTTAGCCCTCAAGCTAGGGTTTAGGATTTTGAACTCCAATTTCAAATTTGGTTCTTCATTGTACCTCACTTGACTTGTAAAACATTTTTTGAGATGTGAGTTAAAGTTAGCCAAGCACTAGCAAACATCAAGATTCATTTTAGTTGATGGCTTTTTATTAATAAAAGTAAACATGTGAGTGAAGTTTAGATTATCAACCTATACACATGTGATATAAAGAACTCAAACAATACCCTAGAATCATAAACTCATTTTAATTGTCTGAATTAGGGTTTTCTAATCATAAATGCTCATGCAATGATGATGATGACATGGCAGGTTTTGCTTAACGTAACACCGGGGTGTTACATTATATTCCCCTTAAAAGGAATCTCGTCCCGAGATTCAAAGCTTAGGGCTAAGTAATGGAAAAGGAAATGTATCAAGTAGACACATCTTACATTGTTTCATGAGGGAGGTAGAAGGTTCATATTACAAGTCTCATGTTTTTGGAAAGTCACAATTCTTAGAAACGAATCGTGACCTAGGAGAAAGAAGAAAGAAACTCCGGAAAGTGCTCATTCAAGAATTCCTCAGATTCCCAAGTGGCTTCATCCTCAAAGTCTTGATCCCACTTGAACTTTATAAAATCTTCTTATGTGTCTGCGGGTGACTCGGTCTTTTCGGTCAAGAATTTTGATTGGATATTCAGCACTTGTTAGATCAGGCTCAATATTGATGCCTTCAATGTCGACGACCTTGTCTGGTACTCGCAAACATTTTTTTAGTTGTGACACATGAAACACATTGTGTATAAGAGACAATTGCTCAGGTAGATCCAGACGATATGCTACCTTCCCACATTGTTCAATAATTTGAAATGGACCGATGTATCGAGGTGCTAGTTTACCTTTCACCCCGAATCGGTCAATACCTTTGCTCGGTGATACCTTCAAGTATACATAATCTCCAACTTTGAACGCCAAGGGTCGGCGATGACGATCTGCATAACTCTTTTGTCGAGACTGAGCCCTTCTCAGATTTGCTTGAATTTGTCGACTTTATCTTCGGTTTCTTTAACTAAATCAACCCCATAGAACCACCTTTCTCTGGTTCGGACCGGTTAAGTGGAGATGCGACATCGTCGACCATATAATGCTTCAAATGGTGCCATTTTGAGACTTTCTTGATAGCTATTATTATAAGCAAATTACGCTAATGGCAAACATTCATCCCATCTTTGAGGAATATGTCAATACACAAGATCTCAACATATCTTCTAGAATTTGATTTACTCTTTTCGGCCCGCCCTCCGGTTTGGGGATGATAAGCGATCTTTGTGCAATAAGTTAGTACCCATAGTCTCATGAAACTTTTGCGAAGTGAGCCATAAATTGAGTACCCCGATCGGTGACTATACTTCTTGGAATCCCATGCAAACTCATTATTCGATCTATGTATATTTGAGCATACCGAGGTCTTTGTATACGTATCCTTCACAGGAATAAAGTGGGCGGACTTAGTTAATCGATCCACAATAACCCAGATCGAATTATAGCCCTTGGCTGTTCTAAGCGCAGACCCACAATAAAGTCCATACTTATATCTTCCCATTTCAGGCTGGAATTGGTAAAGGTTGTAGCATTCCGGGTCTTCGGATGCACGGCTTTGACTTTCGACAAGTGTCACATCTTGCAACATAGCGAGCTATCTCGATTTTCATTTTAGTCCACGAGAATCTCGCTTCAGGTCATGATACATTTTATTACTACGGATGGATTGAGAATCTGGTTAGGTGGGCTTCATCAAGAATCATTTGTCGGAGTTCGGGGACCTTGGGAACCACTAGCCGATTTTTGAACCATACCACATTATTGTCATCAAGGCGGAAGCAAGATGCTTGCCCCGATCGACTTTTTCTCTAATATGCTTAAGCCCTTTGCTTTCTTGTTGAGCTGCAATAATCTTTTCTTGGATAGATGAATGTAATGTGATATCATTGAGACTCCCCCGAGGAATCATATCAATATTTAATCTTTCTAACTCTTGACATAGGCTCAGATTCTTGGGTGGATCGTAAGACAATTGCATTGACTCTTTCGACCGAGAGCATACGCAACCACATTGGCTTTGCCGGGATGATAATGGGCGTCAAGATCATAATCTTTGATTAATTCAAGCCACCTTCGCTGCCTCATATTCAACTCGGATTGTGTGAAGATATACTTCAAACTTTTATGATCACTATAAATATGACATTTGTTGCCAAACAAATAATGCCTCCATATTTTAGAGCATGTACAAGCTGCGGCTAACTCAAGATCATGAGTTGGATAATGCTCTTCATGTCTCTTCAAGCGCCTCGAAGCATAAGCAATAACTTTGCCCTCTTGCATTAACACACATCCGATGCCGATGCGGATGCATCACAATACACATCGAATGGCTTTTCAATATTTGGCCGAGCAAGGATTGGGGCAAAGTGGTTAGAAGATCTTTTAACTTATGGAAAGCTTGCTCACATTCAAATGACCATCGGAATTTGGTTTGATTCTTGAGGAGTTTACGTGATTGGTTTGGCTAATTTGGAGAAATCGAGGAACGAAACGAGCGGTAATATCCCGCCATTCCAAGGAAACTTCGAACTTGATGAAGCGGTGGTGGGTGGTTTCAATTAAGAATATCTTGGATTTTCTTTGGGATCAACTGCAACACCCTCGGCCGATAAGACATGACCAAGGAATTTGACTTCACTAAGCCAAAACTCACACTTACTAAATTTAGCATAAAGGCGATGCTTTCGGAGACGAGATGGAACAATACGGAGATGCTCCGCATGCTCTTCTTTATTTTTGGAATATATAAGAATGTCGTCGATGAACACTACGACAAAACGATCGAGCTCGGGCATAAACACCGAGTTCATCGGATACATGAAATGAAATTTTGGAGCATTAGTAAGCCCAAATGACATGACTAGATATTCGTATAGGCCGTATCCGGTGGTAAAGGCGGTTTTCGGAATATCTTCCGGCCGTATACGTATTTGGTGGTAGCGGATCTAAGATCAATCTTGGAGAACACCTTGGCTCCCGCAAGTTGATCAAAGAGAAGATCGATACGAGGAAGAGGATATTTATTTTTGATGGTCACCTCGTTTAATGGACGATAGTCCACACACATTCTCGAGTTTGATCTTTCTTTTTTCACAAAGATTGCAGGACAACCCCACGGTGATGAACTAGGTCGGATAAAACCTTTATCCAACAGTTCTTTCAATTGAGTTTTCAATTCAGCTAACTCTTTTGGGGGCATCCTATAAGCTCTTCGGGGATTTGGTGCGCAGTGCCGGTTTCAACTCAATCACAAATTCAACATCTCTTTCCGGTGGTAGCCCGGGCAAATCATCGGGGAACACATCCGGAAACTCACGGACTACCGGTATATCTTGAAGTGCTTGGCACCGAGGTTGCATTAGCGGTCGTAACCGCTCTCTTGGGAATCGGAAATTGGATAAGGAGTGGGGGATCCGGTTATCGGGTAGCAACGACTTAACATTTCTATTCGAGGGTATCTATCACACAGCGCCATCTTTGGCGTAACAGTTCATTCCGAGGATCACATCTATATTTTGATCCTTCAATACTATCAGATCCGTGGGATATAAATACCCACCAAGAGATATAGGAATCGAGAGACTACTTCCCGTGTACACATACGCCCTCCCGGTGATTGCACCATAAACTCATCTTTAATTTCTCTTATGGGAATTTCATGCTTGATAACAAAGGTGCGGTTGATAAATGTATGAGATGCACCGAGAATCAAATAATGTAAGTGCGGGATGACCGGCAAAGGGAACATACCCATCAACACGGGTTCTCCTTCAAGAACGTTCCCAGCCCCGGACTTGATAGACGCGCCAGATCTTCTTCCGGCATTAACCTTCGGGACACGTTGTGGAACACCCCGCCTTGACTCGGGGCTGTTGGACTGCCGGACCCTTTGCTGAAATTGGGAAGCATTCCTTTTTGGGGTAGGGACAGTTCCGATCTGGATGCCCGACTTGATCACAATTGAAACACGGGCCGAAAACCGGTAGAAGTATTTTGTGGAGCTGGTGGAGTTGGGTTTCGAACACCCGGGTGTGTTCCGGCTTTGGGATAGGTTGCGGCAGGCGAGGGTACACCTGTTGCCTCGGAGCTTGTTGCCGCTGTGTGGTGGGTAGCGATAGGGTTGAGGATTTTGCGGTTGTTGTGGATAGCGAAATGGTGGGCGATAGTCTTTGGGTGGGATGATAGATAACTTTACGGCGTTTACGGATTCCACCCAGATTGTCGAGAGAAAGCACGTCGTTCCTCACTCTTTTTGCTCCGGCAGGGGGGATTTCTCATAGGCAATGGCTATATCCAGCGCCTCGTAGAAAGTGGCATTGGGGTTTGAGGTAAGGTGGGTTTTGATATCTCCCTTTAAACCCCCGAGGAAGCACTTCTTCTTCTTTAAATCAGTATCCACATGTTACGGTGCATACCTTGTGAGAGGTGGCTAAAGGAATTCACGTCTTGCACCAGATTGTCCACCTTGTTTCAGGGCTAAAAATTCTTCTAACTTAGCTTGCATTACTCCGTCGGGTATAAAATCTTGACGGAATGCATCTTTGAACACGGTCCGGTGATTGGTGGTCGGTGGCTGCCGTGCAAGGAAATTCGCCCACCATGCGGATCACGGGGCCTCGCAGTGGCGGGCGGCAAACTTGGGTTTCATCAAGTGCGGACAACCTTCCGGTAGATCAAACTTCAGATCTATAATGCGAAGCCAATCATTAGCTTCTAGGGGCTCCTCGTACCCTGGTGAACACCGGCGGACGAGTATCGGTAAAGTCCGCATAGGTGATTTCGTCGTGATTGATTACGACGACCCGCTTTCACGTGGTGCATTTGATTACGTTGACTTATCTCCCGTAGCATACGGGCATTTTCGATGGTGGCGTGGACTAAAAGTCGCCCACGGCTTCAGCCAAAGGCGGTGGTGCTTGTGGTGCACGAGGGACCTCACCCCTCTCTTGTGAATAACCGGACATCTGTTATAAACAAGATCGGATTTATTCACAAGCGGGATTTATTAAAATTGAAAGCAACAAGTGCAAGCCGGTCATACAAAGGTTCACTTATTTATTTTACAAGTCCGCCCATAGGCCGGACACCCCAAAGTTGACTATTTAACATATATTACATCTCTCTCTTTCTCTCGGGGAGCTCGGATGTCGATCCCCCATCCAGGTCGGACTCATTACTGCGGCGGACTCATCCGCCTCGGACTCCTCGGTTGGGGTCGGGTACACATACGGTGATTCCATTCCGATCCCAAATCATCCGCGGCTACTGCTGCTGGTACACCGGATTGTGGAGGTTATGCGATGATGGACCTCTTCGTGTAATGCAGCGGTATATGCTTCAAGATCCTCCACGAGCACGCAACTCTTCAATAGCATCATACCCATCATTTCTTTGGTTCCTTGTAGCTTCTAGTTCTGCTCAAGTTGCGCAATTTTTCCGATACTCGTGGATGGACTTGATATCCTACTCGCTCTTGCTCCTGCTTGATTCTCTATCTCGGACTTAAGCTTGATGTTTTCAATTGTTGCCTTGCAATGATCTTTGGTAACGATAGCTAGCTCCGCGACCAACTCGGCTATCTTACGCCTTTTGGTTATCTTCTTCCCAAAGCTGCGGCTCGCTAGGTCCCTGCCTCGGCATCGTGGTACTCTGCGGCGCCATCGGGTGACGCGGTACTCCCTTTGGTCCGGTCATCTTACGGGCGATGCGCTTAGTGCGTGCCATCTGTAGTAAGTAAAGATAGAGTCTATAAGATAGGGAACCTTAGAGTCGGCAAGAACAGGTTTGATTTTTACTTAGCCCAACCACTTTGTTTCGAGAATAAAATTTTAAACATGTGAATTAGATATGATGCATGATCGGACCTACGGATCAAGTAAAATCTTTTAAACTTAACATAAGCATACTTTTTTTTTTAGTAATATAGGGCAAAAGAAAAACACATGATACTCCGCTTAAGACCCTCTTTTAAATAGCACCTATCAAGACTATAAGAAAGAATTAAACGGAGCGAGAAGCAATTTGGACTAAAAACCCATTTAACTTTTGGATCCAAAGCATTTTGAAATTTTTAAAAGGTAACACTTGTGATTATCTTTGTAAGTACCGCTCGATACCCTCGTGGCCAGAACCTTCTAAATTATATGGCCCACAAGCACTGACCTTGTCCTTAAGACCTCAGTCAACCATGCTTATACACCATATAACCTAGAATGTTCCGTCGGGTGGATCCCCGATAAACCACAAACACTCGGGATCGATACTTACGGATACATCACAGTATTACAACACCTTTTATACAAAATACCAGAGTAGCGGAAGACTTACAATAACTTAATTTACAAACATTTTGTAAAACTTATACAAACCAGAGTAATATTACAAACAGCGGAAGTATCATTGTATAACTTTATTACATTCACTCAACAAAAGGTGCCCTGCCCAGAGGCCACTCAATTCACTCTTCCTCAGACACTTCTTCAACAACCGTCATGCAGCAAGGGCCGTAGCACGCTTGCCCATGCGGTTCACCTGCAACAGGGGTTGAACAAACCCTGAGTACAAAAAGTACTCCGCAAGACTTACCCGACCAAAATTGGGGAGAAGACTCAGGAATGCTGGCTAAAAGGAATCAAGGTGAGGCTTTAGCAAGATCAAAAGACTCTTTTTGCTAAAAAGACTAAGCCAGTCCTTAATGTATCAATCACTTGTCAAACATATACCGACTTCAAAACTTTCCATACTCAACTTCCATTATTACTACGATGTTGGTACTTGGATCACGACTCCCATATCGTGGAGCACACGACGATTCGAATCGCTTTATATACCCAGCTGGGGCTTCCTAGCCGCACGATGTATGCAGGACCAACATCTTACATACATCAACTCACGCCCGGATTTCTCCCTACCGGGGCGGAGGTACAAGTACACCACCTCGCTACGGCCGCTCGGTCACTTCGGGCGGTGCGCATCGTAGGATGGGCACACGCTACTTGTCCGTTCTAGTAAAAGATAGTCCAAGTGGAGTTTACCGCCATTAGCATGCGACTAGTACTATCCAATAACCTCATGATCCCCGCGCCCAACAACGAGCGATTGCTTAACCGACACAAGTGGGCGACACTACACCGGGGCAATAGCCCTCCCCGATGCAAGTCACTCCACCGGCGTCTCGATTTACTCATCATCATGTCCTTGGGCGTACCCCTGACCCGGCCAAGGTGAGAGGTAGGCGACAAGCAACATCAAGTTTTTGTAAACTTCCCCTCAGGGATCATTGTGATCACACCTTTGTAAACAGTTTGTCAAAACCCTACACTAGTAGCAAGACTAAGCGCATACTAAGCATTTCGAAATCAAAACAGGTATCTGAGGGCAATATATCAAGGTATGGTAAATGCATCAAGTAGGGTAACACACAACTCCTACACCTAATGCAAGTATCATCACATGAAATCATAAAAACTTTTCGAAATACAAGGCGGGGTTTAAATGCATCCGGGGCTTGCCTTGGGGCTCGGCGAAGTGAGGCTCGGCTACCCAATCACCAGGAACAGATCCAACCTCTTCGGGAGGCGGAGATGGCTCGACTCCCTCCTCCGGATTCGATAGCTACACGATTTAGATGCATGATTACAATGCGGTAAATGAATGAACATGTGATAACGATGCATCAAACGTTAACCTATCTTGAGTACAACTTTCCTTCACGGTAACCTCACTCTAGGAAGGTATAACTAGCGTCGACGACGGCGGAAAAGCGATACGCAATCAACATGAAATGCCGAAGGTCATTAGGGTTAATGACCTAGGGTCATCACTCAATCCCAAAATCAAGCAACCCTAATGGTGATTAGAGGTGATTACTAATTTATTGACCATTTTCACAGTCGTTGAAAGCCGCTAATTAACTTGCTAATTAAAGATTAATTAAACCCTAATTAATCAAAGAATTAACTAATTAAACATTAATTAAAAAGGGATTAATTAAGCTTAATACAAAACTTAATCAAAACTTAACCAAACTTCATAATTAAGATCATCACCATCTAATTAGCACACAAAATAAATTTCATGATTATTGGAGTTATATTTTAATTATTAAAAATCATGGAAGTTGCATTTATTAATTAAAGGAGCAATTTTTATCACCCACAAAAATTACTGAAAAACAGAGGTTAGTATTTTTCATTGACAGAGCATATTATGGAGAGCACCCACATATTTTTTTCTCATATTTTTATCTGCCCAAATAATATTTATACAAAAAGATGAAAACTATATTTAGAAAATTAAAAAAAGAAAAAAAGGAAAACACTTTTCTCCTCGCGTGGGCTTCAGCATGCGGCCCGGCGGCCCCCAGCTCGGCGTCGCGGCCTGGCCCGGCCGACTTACAGCGCGCGCGCCCTCCTCCTCCTCTCTCGGCGCCCTGGCCCGCTGTCAGCCCCTCTCTCTTCTTCCTTTCTCTCCGACCGAACGCCAGGCCCGGACGGTGGCCGGCGATTCTCGCCGACGACACCTCCTCGACTCAGGTGACCACGCCAACGCACTCCCCTCATTCCCGCGTACTCAACGAGCTATCATATGCCCTATCCTATCCCTTGATGCTCGCACACCGGTGGCCGTGGCGGCTCGCCGGCGCACGGTGCACGGCCAACTAGCTCGCCGGAGCGTTTCCAGCGAAACCGTGCGCTCCAGTACCCTCAGTGACTCAAGAAGAACATCACCTAACACAAAGACGACTCGGCGCCGAGCGGAAAGATGCACGGCAGCGAGCACGACACCAGAAACGCGGCGGCGCTCCCCGGCATGTCACTGTTCCGACCTCCCTACGACGACGCTAGCGCAACCAATACTCCTGCAAGTTCCGAAGCTCACCCGACTTCAAAACAACAGCAAGGCGGGCTCGGAAGGAGAGGGAGCTCGGTTTGACGGTGGTGGCGACGGTTGCGGCGGGCGGCGGACTCGGACGGCGAGGCGGTGTCCTCGACGGCCTAGCCTTCGGCTGCACCAACAAGGAGGCCGACCACGACCAGTGAGCTAAAGCGAAACCAGCCAAACAAAAAGTGGACCCTGAGATGCTCCGACGAGTCCTGGCGAGGTGTAGGAGCTCACGGCGGCGGTTGCTAGCCGGAGATGATGAAGACAACGTCGTGCGCGTGACTCCGACGGCCGTGAAAAAGCGATTGATGGCTTGTTGAGTTCGCAAGAGCGTTGCGGAGCCGGGTGGCGTGCTATTTGAAATGGTGACGGTGTGTGGAGCGCGAATTTCACGAAAGAGCGACGACGGTCGGCGGTGAACCGAAGAAGAAGAAAGAAGAACGACGACGTCGGCCGAGGTTTTTAAAGGGCGCAACGGTCGAGGAGATGGCCGGGGAGGTTCGTGGACGAGGGCGAGGTGGACGGCAGCGCGGAAAGGCGGGGAAAACGCCGGAATTGCCACGGCGGCGGTCGGCGACCGGCCCGGCATGGCGCTTCGGGCGAGCTGGCGTCCTTCCCCCCCCGTTCATGCAATCAGAGCGAGGGGACACCTTTTCTCTCCATTTTCCAAATTAAAACAAAAACTTGAACTGTTCACAAAAATATCCCAAAATACCAATTGTGTAACTTTTCCAGCTCTACAACTTTGATTTAAGGAGTTTGGGCAGATTCCAAATAGTTTTTGAATTTGAACATCAAATTTGAAAAGGGACAAAACCCTAACTTTGGGGATTTCAAAATTACTTTCAATTTTTGAATAAAAGATGAAAATCTTCAAAAATAAAAGTTGTTCTATTTTTCAATATCTACAACTTTCATTTAGGAAGTTTTTCATGAAACCAAATAACTTTTGAATTGTAGTTTAAAACTCAAAAGGGGACAATTTGAAATTCAAATTACTTTTGAAATTAATCAAATTTTATTCAAAAACTTGAAAAACTTTATATACCAAAGTTGTAGAGCTCAAAGAGATGCACAAACTGTATTTTGGAAGTTTTCTCAAATTTTGAATATTTTGAAGTGAAATTGTGAAGGGGGTAAAAACACTTTCAAAATCTCCCTTTTTGAAATGATTTTCAAATTGAATCTTTGGGCAAATAAATTATGATGATGTGGCACTTTTCAAACCCAACCAATAGTACACTTTCAAAGTACAAAGTTCATACTTTGAAATAGTGCTATTGGTTAGCAACTTTATTTAGAAAATTAATTACAATTAGCTCACCAAAATTGAAAGTGAAATTCAAAACCCAACACTTAGCCCTCAAGCTAGGGTTTAGGATTTTGAACTCCAATTTCAAATTTGGTTCTTCATTGTACCTCACTTGACTTGTAAAAACATTTTTGAGATGTGAGTTAAAGTTAGCCAAGCACTAGCAAACATCAAGATTCATTTTAGTTGATGGCTTTTATTAATAAAAGTAAACATGTGAGTGAAGTTTAGATTATCAACCTATACACATGTGATATAAAGAACTCAAACAATACCCTAGAATCATAAACTCATTTTAATTGTCTGAATTAGGGTTTTCTAATCATAAATGCTCATGCAATGATGATGATGACATGGCGGGGTTTTGCTTAACGTAACAGGGGTGTTACAATTAGGACGTGCATTCATGCATACCCCTGTTTGTGCATTTGTGGTGTTAGCTTTGTGTAAATCAATTCCTCTTGAAATCCGTTTAGGTTTAGTTAAAACCTTCAGTGATCTTCACCTTAAATCCTCAAGTCCGCGTCGACCAAGTTTCAAACAAGCGACCAACTCGGATGCAAGATGATGCGTCGGGTGGGATAAGGTGCGATATTTTGTTAGTCAGTTGTGGATGTCTCAGTGGAACATTTGATGCCCCTTAATTTATTTTCATCCTCGGATATTGATCCCTAGTCCTTCATCCTCCGAAGGAACTCCTTGTTATACCCTTGCTACTTCTAATAACCTTGTTTTCTTATGGGTATGATTGTAATGGTATTTTGGTTAATGACTTATGGTGCCGCTGACGAAACCAAAGGGCCCCCCGTGGAACAATTTGCCATATGGGTATTTGCTTGGCACGCTACCGGTATCGAGGTCCTTGACTAAGATCCATTACAAGTTCATACTTCTACTCCTCTTTGAAACAAAATACTTACTTTAGAAATAACTTTGTGTTCTGATGAGAAATCCACAAATGATTGATTGGGGGTAATGCACTAAATCCATATGAGAGGCTTTTATGTTGAGAAGAAGAAGACGGAGAAAAACAAGAGAAAAGCAGATTAAGGCTTTGTGGTACTCATACCGATGTTCTGTCACCGTCGACCTACCTTCAGCTGTAAGGTCGTGTTCGGCTTCGTTGCATGTTTTCTTTCTCTCTTTAATGCGCTCGTATCGCATCCTTAGACACCTTTGCTTGGCCAGCCACGTACTTGTCCCACATCTCGTGAGTTGCGTCCTTGCCCTCCTCGAGCAAAATGCCACAACCACGCCGCCCAAGCCGTCGCTACCGGCGTACCTACGTCGTAGCCCACCTATTGCTCTGTCCCGATCACTTTTGCAGCTACCTATCATGTTTTCCTTTTTCATAACAGTCTCGCTGTAGATAGTCAACTCCTTGAGAACAGCCCTATCAAGTTTCTACAAAAGAGGGCCACTCTCAGTGTCTTCTTCATACCACCTCCCAAACAAACCTTATTCCCCCTAATCATAAACTCATGGCCTCGCAAGAACCACCATGCCCTTGCCTTCCAACCACCAATCCTCCTAATCAGCCCACAGGGCTGGAAGGAGTTTGGGCCACCAGCACTTGTGAGGATGTAGAGGGATTTCCCAAGCTTCTCTATACCACCACCCAGTGGCTAGGGATCCAAGATCGCCCCCATTATGAAGGCCGGGAGTATGAGGAGCATGGCACCGAGCGGTGCGAGATTACCGTCTACATTGGGAAGAGTGAGAACTCTCCTGCAGGTGATGGATGGAGCGCCACCACCGTTGGTTTTCGCTTCTCCGACACCTATCAAGCGGTAGCTCGCAAAGCCCTGCGACTCCTATGCCAGATCTATGGAGATTCCCTCGCCCGTACCCCCATGAGGTTCTTTCCACCTACAGATCGGGACTCTCCATTCTGGAAAGCCCGTATGGAGATTCTGCAAAGGCACCTTCGGCAAGCAGTCGATCCCACCGTGGTATCCCTGGCCATGTACCTATTGGCTCTGGATGAGCACCATGACCAGCTGGCCTCTGAGTTGAGGAAGTGTATCACCCGAGCCGAGGAGGCCGAGCTCTTCATCCGGAAGCTCCATGTGAGCCTTGCCATGACACGTGCTCAGGCTGCCACCGCCGAAAGTCGTGAGACCGCCATTGCCGAAGCATTGCAGGAGGCAAGAGACCATTATGCTAGGCAGCTGAGAGATGCCTACCTCGTCACCCGAGACCAGCGGAGGACTCCTGCACAAGATGGACAACAACCCTGCATCCGGGAAGGGATACCTGTGTATCCCTGGGAGGTGGAGAGGCATGTGCCACCACCCGTCGCCCCGCCACCCACTCCCGTGGAGGCCTCTGAGGATGAGTCTCTCCTTCCCTGCACCCAGCCCAACCCCGTCGAAGAGCCTCAGGAGAACAGCCATGAAGCCCTCTGCCTCGATGAAGTGGACTAGTTGCCTGTGGTGATGTACCATGGTTTCGTTGAGCATGTCGTTGCCTTCTCCAGATGTTGTGTTCTTTCCGTTGTACCCCTTTTGTTATCCCATGAAGCAGTGTGTTGTCATGCAGCCTAGTGAGGTGGTGTGCGGTTTCTAAACGTATATCTCATTTTCCTTGCAATAATTTGTTATGCTTGATTAATAATGTTTGTTAAACGCGGTCGATCAGAATGGTTAGGTAATCACCTTAGTCCTGGGTATCAATAAATTCTTAGTACAGTTGTAGACCGGTGCAAGATGACTGTTGCTATCCTCTTTTTCCTGTTCAATTGATGTCCGTGTCTTCCGTTTTCACATCCGTATCGTCCCCCTCTCTTGTCCTCGATCGCTCACACGCCTAGATGTCGCGCAAACCCGGTACCCTTTCTGTTCCTCTTTTTCCTCGGGTTCGCTGAGTTCTCTCTTTTCTCCGACATCATCGCGTACGCATTTAATACTGACCCCACCCCGTTGTCCCTCCTTTCTTCTCCCGCCCACTCCACGTTCACTTCTAGATTGTGCCGCTCTTCGCGCCCCTTCTGTTTCCTACTTCCGCTATAAAAGCATTGGTGTATCCCCTCCTTCCACAACCCTCCGGGAGTGTTTTGCAATCAAGCCGCTCTGCTTGAGCCTTAGGAAGAAGGTGGCAAGCGGGAGATAGGGGTGTGGTTGAGAAGAAAAGAAGAACTAGTTTCTTCAGGGGTTCGTCCCAAGTTAGTAGATGGTCATGGGGCTTACCATATTTGACCTTGATATTCCTTGTTTCTGGCTCTGCTGGACCTATGCTATGGTCTGGATCATCGTCATCCTGTTGTACCTTCATTGTCCCCGTTTCGCTCGGCTGCTAGATTGACGGGTTGAATGTGCCGAGCTGCATCTATCATGTAAACCCCTGCATTCAGTTCAATGCAATGTAATCATGTTTTCCGCGTTCTCTTTACCCACTTCGAATCTCGGGACGAGATTCTTTTAAGGGGGGTAGGATGTAACACCCCTGGTGTTACGCGCTTAACCTCTTGTCAAATCCTTTCTTAAGCATGGTGTTTTGGTGTTAATGCATGTGTCGAAGTGTGTAGATGATTGTTGCGACCTCTAAATGTCATTGAAGATGTTAATAAAAGTTAGCTTCGATTACTCTTTTATACCACTTAAGGTGCAAGATCAATTTATATGGAGCAAAACTAGTATGCAACGTATATGTAACCTTTAAATAAAGTTTGTAGTGCAACTTTTGTAGAGTACGATGCAACTTGTCTCGCTGAAAAATAGTTTCTTGAACTGGTTTATCAAACAGCTCAGAAATGCAACTTGAATTGAATTTCGGCTCAAGACTTAGCTGTTTCCTCCATCCTGAAACCGGGTGACACTGCCATGTTGGCATTCCGTTGCTGCAAAATCTAGCTAAGCAGTCATCCTATGTTTTAACCCTGGTCAGTAGTTGGATGTGCCACCTTGGGTGTTACGGAGTTGGTTTAGTGCTTGACCTTGCGGTTTAGTTTTTCTTTGCGCTTTAATATTCGTGCACAAGCTCGGTTCTCTCTCTGTGCGCGGTCACCACGCGTGGCCGTTCCTCACTGCGTGGCTGGCCGTGCTTTCCGCCCGAGCTTGGCGGCATTCCGCTTGCCCTCGTCGGGTCCGGCTCTGCGTCGGTGCTTCGTCGCTAGGTCACAACGTCGTCCGGTGCTCGGCTGCCGTCGCGACGCGACTACTCAAGCCCCGCCGCCTTTGTCGGGTTCTTTGCCAGCGACGTGAAGCGCCCGCGCTTTGTCTGCAAGTCGCCGCCATACCGCCGCGCGCGGCGCTGCCCCGTTGCTCGCGTGCCTGAAGCGTCCCATCGTCCCTGTCTCGCTGCCGTGAGCCGAGCATGCCACGCCGCGGGTCACCTCTACCCGGCCGCCCTGGCTGGCCGCTCGCCGCCACCATGCCGCTGTTGGCGTTGACGTCCTAGCCTTCCTTCTTTGTCGTCGTGCCCGGCAATTCATCGTCATACACGTGAACCGCACCGCTAGAAGTCGACGACCTCTCCGCGCCACGGTGACCGCGACGATTGAAATGCACGCGGCGCCAACGCTCGCCAGCGGTTAAATTCGCGCGGCACGGGTATGGTTATTCAATTACTCACGTCGGTGGCAAGATAGGGCATTTAGCTAGCCTTCCGGCCCTCAAGCGTGGCGGGCTGCCGCGGGCCGGGAATTCGGCGTCCTAGCCGCCGCCCGGCCGTCCGCCGTCGAAACCCAATCGGGTTGAGATTAAGGTTGAGGTCGCCGGTAGCGATCGATAATGCTTGCACCCCCCGAACTCGCCGTGACCTTCCCTATCCGATGCTCGTCTCGGGTTGACCGGAGACCCTCCCCAGCATCAAGGTGACGCGGCCGTGCCGTGTTCGGGGCGCCGCCGGAGCCGTGGGTCGCACTGTGGTATCAACTTGTGGCAGAACCGCCTAAATTAATACACTCACAAGAGTACTTGTCTTCCATTAGACACTAAGTACCCAAGGGAGCGCACTAATTTAATCGATTCTGTCGAGCACACCCAACGGAGAACTCGAAAATCCACGGTTTTCAGCGGGATCACAAATAAGGGAATAAAGCTTACAACATTCTTACATTTCTTACATCCCATAATCACGTTTGATCAGAGTATTGTATAACAGCGGAAAGAATAATCATTGTGTAGCAGAATAAAGGTTGATTCCTTTTTAAAACTTAACTGTTGTGCCTTGTAACACTTGATTATTATTACAGTGGAAATAACATTTATTCAATTACATGACTAACCATTTAGCATGATAATAATATTATAGAACTTTTCTTTATAAAATCATTTGATGAATATTAGAAATAAATCTACTATCGCGGCGTAATTGGAATTCCTCCGAGCCCACCGGGAGGTATCCACACACAAGGGTCGGCTAGACTAGCAACCAATTACTCCGCAATGGGGGGAAAATAAAACCCCGAGTACTCAATTGTACTCAAACAAGACTTACCCGACAGGAGGAATTAAAATGACTCAAGGATATGCAAGGCTATATGGCTTGTGGGTTTATACTTGCAGGAAGGCATTACTAATAGTGCATCCTTATATTCACTTTTTAGCAGTCAATATTACTCCATTAGCTAACCATTCTAGGTAAGCACCTGAACTACTTTCAAGCAGGTGATAAGCAATCAGAATCCTTTTATCCATCTCAAGTTCCAGTTCTTACTACGCTGCCAGAATAAAGCCCTCGTCGTTACCGTTCGAGAACGGCGATTCGCGAATCAATGTGCCCAGTTGGGTACCCCAAAACACACTCCTCATCCGCATCCCGGACATGACACAAGAACAACTTGCTTTCTCCTGCCCGGGGCTCCAGATCCCCGTCCTAACTGGGATTCCAAGCCCCCGTCATTCCCGGTCCAACCGTAATGCGGTGCAAGGACATCCAAACCAAAAAGAAAATGTATGAATGCACCACCCTAAACAAGTCGGTCCGGATGAAGCTGGAACCCAAGACAAAAGAGAGCAAGCCTTCCGAGCGCCCATACACAAGTATGTGTTTGGGATAAGGAGATCTGTGACTTAACCTTCAACCCTTTAGCAACGATCGGTCCTTAATCGACACAGACGGGACAAAACGCAACCAGAGCCTCGCTCTGTTGCCCAACAAACCCCAAAAACACGTCCATCCTCGGTCCATGATACAGTCCCGTCCGGTCTCCATTTATTACAACACATAATCCATGTGATAATAACATGATAGAGATAACAATAAACCTATCTCTCGCGAGTGACAGGAATCACTCGACTTCTACCGGCAACCTGTAGCATAGCAAGTCTACACGTTCCTATCATACTAGTAAGACTCATAGGATAAGGATATTTATGCAGGTGGGTTTCATTCCATTCCTCAAAACCTAATGCACAAATAAATATTATAAAGTGCAGAATAGTAGGGGTTATGAACCGGGGCTTGCCTGGGTAAAAGATAACTAAAAGTTAGTATTCCAATCTTCACAGCAAGTCCACCATGACACCATCATCCAAGAACACCATGAACCTCGATCGATCCCTTGATTCTCCATCGCTCCTATTATGAGATGCAACGATGCAGCGTATGAATGCAACGGAAGAATACACACCACGAAATCAAACACAAGGCAACCACAACTCTTAAAATAAAGCACGATAATTAAACTACAGCTAGCTCTAATGGCTAACATGACCAGCTAGGTCACAAAACATTATTTCATGGCAAGCACTAAGCAGTCTCTAAACATTTTATTATATATTCTAACTAGGTGTATCTTAGCTACCTTATTTAACCAACTACACTAGGGCTACAAGAATTATAGAGAGTACATAATAATACAAGGAAACTACTGCATGAAGCTTGGAGCTAAATCTATCACCTAGTTGCCATAATAAATTATTTTCCTAATTTAATCTATTAAGGAAAAGCACACAAGAGTAATTAAATACCTATTGCAAAGGTAACAGGACTGCATGAACAAATTATAGCAACAGATAGATCTTTATTTTTAGAAAGCTAACAAAATTGGTTTTACTATTTTTGGACTTGTATTCTATGTTTTATGATTTTACAAAGTTTAGCTTAGATATTAAAAAGAAAAAGCTATTTCCAATTTACTTGGAAAAGAAAGGGGGCAAACCGCCCGAGGCGGCCTGATTCGGCTCGGCCCGCGAGCACGGCGGCCCATGCGGGGGGAGCCAGCGCTCGGCTCTCTTGCGTAAGAGCCCCGAACTCGCAACTATTCGCGCGAAACTTTTGACACTATTACAACAGATTTGCGAGTTTGCAACGAACACCCTAAACTTTTCTCTTCTTCGATCGGACGGGTCCCCGAGCGGGTTTCGGTAGCGTCTGGGCGGCGGCGTTGGCGGCTCGGCCCAAGAGAGCCTCGCCGGCGGCCAAGAGGTGACCGGCACCCTAAGTCTACGCAGCGCACAACCCTAGGATGCTCTAGCGCGGCCCAAGCGGCGGTGGAACCTAGCGGCCACAACCGCAACCATGGTCGACCGGTCACAGCGGCGACCAAGAATTGCTCCGGCCGAACTGGAGAAGCTAAATGCTTAACGAATTAGCGCTTGAGCACCGGAGCTTACCGCTGATCCATCTATGGTGTTTGTTGGGTGTGGGAAGGGGTTGAACCCGTCTTTGGCCGCGTCGACCACAACTCCGGCTGGGCGCCGAACACGGCACGGCCGCGTCGGCTTGATCTTTGGGGAGGGTCTCGGTCAACCCGAGACGAGCATCGGACACGGGGAAGGTCACGGCGAAGTTCAGGGGTGCAAGCATTATCGATCAAGCACGGCGACCTCAACCTTAATCTCAACCTCGATTGGGTTTCGACGGCGGACGGCCGGGCGGCGGCTAGGACGCCGACCCCACAGGGGAGCAGCCCGCCGCCGCTTGAGGGTCGGAAGGCTAGCTAAATGCCCTATCTTGCCACCGACGTGAGTAATTGAATAACCATACCCCGTGCGATGCGGCGAATTTAACCGCTGAAGCGTGCGTTTGGCGCCACGGTGCATTTCAATCGCCGCGGGGTCACCGTGGTGCGGGGAGAGGTCGTCGACTTCTAGCGGTGCGGTTCACGTGTATGACGATGAATTGCCGGGCACGGCGACAAAGAAGGAAGGCTAGGACGTCAACGCCAAGCCCGGCATGGTGGCGGCGAGCGGCCGCCAGACGGCCGGGTAGGTGACCAGCGGCGTGGCATGCTCGGCTCACGCAAATGGCGAGGGGACGATGGGGACGCCTGTGCACGCGAGCAACGGGGCAGCGTCGCGGGAGCGGCGGTATGGCGGCGACTTGCGGCGCAGTCGCGCGGGCGCTTCACGCGGCGCGGGCAGCAAACCCGACAAAGGCGGCGGGGCTTGAGTAGTCGCGTCGTCAGCGGCAATGGAAGCACCGGGGCGGCGTTGCGACCTAGCGGCTAAGCACCGACGCAGAGCCGGACCCGGCGAGGGCAAGCGGAATGCCGCCAAGCTCGGCGCTGGGCGAGCACGGCCAGCCACGCTAGATGAGGAACGGCCGCAGCGTGGTGGTGACCGCAAGAGAAGAAAGAACCGAGCTTGTGCACGAATATTAAAGCGCAAAAAAAAAAACTAAACCGCAAGGTCAAGCACTAAACCAACTCCGTAACACCCAAGGTGGCACATCCAACTACTGACCAGGGGTTAAAACATAGGATGATCGCTTAGCTAGATTTTTGCAAAGAACGGAATGCCAACATGGCAAAGTGTCACCCGGTTTTCGAGGATGGAGGAAACTTGACTAAGTCTTGAGCCGAAATTCAATTCAAGTTGCATTTCGAGGCTGTTTGATAAACCAGTTCAAGAAACTATTTTTCAGCGAGACAAGTTGCATCGTACTCTACAAAAGTTGCACTACAAACTTTATTTAAAGGTTACATATACGTTGCATACTAGTTTTGCTCCATATAAATTGATCTTGCACCTTAAGTGGTATAAAAGAGTAATCGAAGCTAACTTTTATTAACATCTTCAATGACATTTAGAGGTCGCAACAATCATCTACACACTTCGACACATGCATTAACACCAAAACACCATGCTTAAGAAAGGATTTGACA